>VBSM01001562.1:57836951-57904988 GCA_008086735.1 Cheirogaleus medius
AAAAAGAATGAAAGAAAGAAAAGAAAAGGAAAAATAAAATCTCAGGGGTTTAATTAGGCTCAGGTGCAACAGGATTTGTAATTCATACATTTTCATCATGAATCAGTTTCTTGCCATCAATTTTCTCTACCTTTTACTGTGTTGGCTTCATCTTCAAGCCCTACATAATAATTCTCAGTAGCACGAGGCTCATATTCAATACATGTCTTAGACCCAGGCAAACTTGGACTTCTGTCCTGCACATGTGTGCTTTCTTGGATCCAAATATCACAAACACAAGAGGCTTAACTTTACTAAAAACACAAGGATGCTCCCATCACTTGCAGTTCTGAACTGAACTTGGCACAACACAACTTATAACCTAAAATCTTCTCTAGTGACTAATTCTCTTCAGGCCCCAGGGTAATGCCTCTCTCTATCACCTCAAAACAATTTGCATTGCTTCCAAAGGCTGCAAGGTATGTGGGTTGTCAGGCTGCTGGCACAGGAGGTGGGCATTGCTCTGGAGTATAGTGACCATTTGAACAGCAGATGCACTTAAGTAAGAGAAAACAAAAATTCATTAACTTGTCAGATCATCTCAGAGAGCAGAAATGCAATAGCTTCTCCCATAATAATGTATCCTTCTCAGGTGGTACTGAGTGTTCTTTTTCATTTTTCTCATTTTCCAATCCACAGTCCTGAAAGAATACATGAATTAACACAGGGTTTACAATAGTTGGACACAGTGACTGAGGAATATTTTGTATTATTAAACAATTCAATATTTCTTAAATTTGTACATGTTTAAGTCCAGATATAACATAAATGACCTATAATACAAACTCTTTACATGGGCCACTAGATGGCCATTGAATGCTACAATAGTAAATAATTTTAATAAGATTTAATTGTTTCAAAAATTAAATAAAAGTTAACTTTAGTTAAATACTGTCGTTTAAAAATTATTCACAAGTTAATTATAATTTATTTTACTTCAGTTTGTTAGATATTTTGAATATTATAGGAAAACAAATTTGAAAATGATTATGAGATTATTTAATGTTTTAATTTTAAAATTTAAGTTTTTAATTAAAATATACTCGGATATGGTCACAGTTACATTCTATCCTCAACCTTTTAGATCAGTGAGAATAAGTTGAAATAACATTTTCTTATTTTCTAGTCATATGAAAATAGGAACATTATTTTTAAATTTTCCCATTACAAAGGTCCAGATAGGAAGCTAGAAAATGTTTTAGTTACTCATTTATTATGTTGTGGTACAACTTTAAAATATGTCTAATTTATGATCCTCCATGTCCATCCTTAGTCCAGGTTCTGCAGGTATCCAGGAAGGATCTGCAAAAACAATTTCCACTCCCAACGCAGAAGAAGACATGGCCCCAGAAAGTAGTGGGAGAAATTTTTCTCAAAAACAAAGTTCTAGAATTGAGTTTTATTTGTACTAATTGGCCTGATTTAGTCCAATCTGTTAATTTATATCTATCAAAGACATGATTGATATTGTAGTGAGAGAATGAATGAGTTGATAGTTTTAGAAATCTTTAGAAAAGTGTGAAAATTTCTAACACATGATTTTAGAAAAAAATAAATTTGGCTGAAAGGCAATAATATTGACATTAAACATTGCTTCCAGATACCACTTGTAGAGATTTATTTTCAGTTAAAGAAGTTTTATTTTGTTATTCAAAGGTGAAAATGAAGATTAAGAACTGAAAAAACTAGAATTGATTCCTACATTTTAATAGTTTCACTCATAACTCTCTGCACAGTTTACTCTCTGCCCCAAAGATTGCCTGCTCTTGTGTAGACACAGAATGTTTATAGCTAAATATTTATATTACTGCACACATAATCAGATTATCTCTAAGTATAGAAATGGATAATCATCATTTAGAAATATAACCCAGCAAGATATATAATATTAAATAGTGTACAATTAAAATAGTTTCAAATGACTCAAAATCAAGTAGAAACCTACTAATAATTATAATACCATATTACCTTTTATACATTTTCAAACTACTCTGATATCCATCATCTTATCTGATGACTAATTTGGACAACATGGTCAACCAAACTGACTTGTTTTCCTTTTCAATTAAAGGATACTGTTGCCCAAAGCAAGTTGGTAGGGTGTTTCCTTAGTTTGTTCTACTATTTGGTAGTTTTTAGCTTTGTGAATGTTTATAAATGTTTTGATTGACATAGTTGTAATCCAAATGGATATATGTCAGGAGTTGAAATTATTTAAGCAAAATTTTATATAATTTATCTCAGATGTAAATAACCAGTCCTACGCTTCTTCAATTAAGGGACTATCAGTATTCAAACAGACAAGCTAAGCTAGACATAAAGAGAAATAACAACCAGTATGCTACTAAACAGTTTTCATAATCTTATGTTCCAAGGAGGAATCATTTCCATTCCTATCATATGGAATTGATCAGAAATGTATCAAAATTGAAACAAAATTGATCATTTTAGTTCATGACATCAAAAATCTTTGTTTTGGGTCTTCTTTGCTCATGTCTGAAGTCCTTGAAGATTAATTACGTGAAAGGTGCAAAGAACTCTGAAAGGACAACTTACTAGAGGCTGTCAGTATTGGATGCCACAGAGGATGTGGCATCACCAGGACGAATATCAGTCTGCAAGAAGGATAAAGAACCAGGTCAAGCTCTTTGGCTTCCAAATCTCCCAAAGAGCATATTTACGCCCAATAACCAGAGGTGGGTATGACTTTTCAACCTAACTGGGCTATATGCATAGCTTTTCCCAAGATTGAAACCAGCTTCTACATTTATAAAAGGTTGCTTTTTTGAAGTACAAACATTGGATTCATTCATTCATTTATTAATTCTCTCAAAAAATGTTTATTGAGCAGCTTGTTCTTAATTAAGCTAAGATCACCGTTCCTTAGCTAAGTCACACAGACGTAAGTTAGGTCAATAGTTAGCTGTTCTGTTCTGTAGGCATCTTACCCACATTATCCCAATCCCAGGCTTGAGAAGAAAGCAGGACTTAGGCTGAAACTATTGGCATAGTATAGTGTTCCATTGAAGGTGAAATTTACTTGGTGGGTTTTTAGTCCCCACTGCCGTCACTGAGGCTCTTTCCAACTTACCTTCCACCTCTTTTTGGATCATCCCAAAAAGAAGATTCTGGGGATGGTTCTAAATCTCACACTGAGAATGTTACTGTCAATCATTTTGTCTTGCTATATAATTAGCCAAACATTAACGTGATTTATAGGTGAAAAGACAAATTACAAACAAGAAAAATTTGTCTTTGGTTTCAAGTGTCTTTTATTATATAAAATAATAATTTTGAAATATCCTAGTTGGATATTTAATATACTAAAACCTCAGTTAAGATACAATTTTTAGCCAATTTATTTTTTTTCATTAATTTTCTTGGCCTGCTATACTTCCTACTGGCCAAGGAAACAAGGTTCCTTCCATAGCCCTTAATTTCTTAACATAATTGCTGTAAAGGAAAGTACCAGATGGATTTCCTTTGTGTACACATCACTCTGCTGGAGGCAGGTGGGGAAATTTGTCTCTGGACTCTGTAATGGAAAGTACTAAACTGATTCATTATTAAACCACAAAATTATTTTTTAAAAAGATATGGGGATACAACAAGTGTAAGCATCAAAAGCAATGTTAATAAAGTAGGGGGCCTCACACCGAGGTACTTCATTTCTCAGAATGTTCTCAGCTATTTTCTACACAGCCACTGCCAGCCTCCCACTCCTGTGTCTTGAGGAGGGTAGAGTTTTAGACATGTGTGGGCTCAAGGCCGGTCACAACAGGGACTGGTAGATACAGTCTGAGCAGCTGCCTAAGAGATAGGGCAGCACCCAGTACATTGTTCTCAAGTCTGGACTCAGTTGATTTCCCATTGTGGGGCAGAGTTACCCTGAAGCACTTCCAAACACTTCTGGTATGTGTGAATAGGACTCTCTTCAATCAAGAAAATTTGGGAGTGAAATTCCCCCATTAATTAATTCAACTGATCTCACAATATAAGAATGTGACTATGCTGAGTCAGAGTTCACCAGCTGCCATCTGTATCAAAAAAGCCTCCAGCGCTTTGCCTTGCCCACAATAGCTGTTCAGTACATTATTGTTGCCGTCATTATTGTCATTAGAGGAGGGGACAGACTGTGAGATGTCTTAACCAGTTCCAGGGAATTGGCTGAATACTGACTCACAAAAAGTGTATGCAATGAGCAAAAAAAGAGTAATTTATTTTGGCTGAAATAAACTCCTATCTGGATGGTAGTTCTAGGTTTATCTTTGAGGTCTCAATCTTTCTTCAGTCCAGACAATCCCCTTCTCCCTTACCTCTACCCCCACCCCATCACACACACATATCCGAACCCACACCACCACTACTGCCACAACAAACAACAGAACAACCTGCTTGGCTAACCTCTATCAGCCCATGTCTCAGTCATCATCCTTAACTGCCCTTGGGACGGAATGTGTCCTTGTACCTTCCAGTCCCCTTGGAACAGTCTTAGAAACATCTTACTAAGTGTTTCCTAGGGTGGCAGGACACCACTCTTGCACCCTCATCGGGTAATCCCAGGGACCTCAAGCATGCCAGAATGACACAGAACGAGTTTTGATCAATGCCCTCAATTTTGAACCAGACTTACACAGTTTTGTAAAAAACAAAAAGCCCTTTCTTTGGTATCAGTTGAGACATACTAGGAAGTTGTTTTCTCAGGGATGTGAACCTCTGACCTATTTAGGCAAGAGATTAGTAAATAAAAGATGAAAGAAAAGTTTACAGGACCTCTGCAGACCTGGGGGATGTCCCCAAAGCAAGAAGTCCCCTTTGATGAGCCTGAAATTTTTGTGTGCTGCCCGCAGAAAAGGAGATGGGGAGAGGGAGGGAAGGGAAGTTTCTGGCCTTGTCCTCAGAGCTGGAGTCAAGCATTTGCTCTGACTCTGCTCTGATGGTTTGGGTTCACGTATGCCCCCAATTCATCCCAGCTTCCATCAGCTGCAGATCAATTTCTAAATTGTTCTGGGAAAGCCACATAATGAAAACTTGTCAGTGAAGAAAAATGACTAGCGTCAGTTCTAACCCTGACTCGTGACCGGTTGCTAGTAGGGGTGTAATGTTCCTAGGGTCTCCTTTAGTGGAATATTATATACACCACCTTCCTAATGCACATGGTGGTATGAATTAGCTTTTTGAAACTGCAGGAGAGACTATAATTTAGAAACTCAGGGCCATAACCACAGCAAAGAAAAGGATTAGAGTTAAAAATAGAATGGTCCAAAAATACCATTGGAAGCATTTGTACCTAGTATCAAGGTTTTGCCAAAAGAAAGAACAGCCAGTATACTCTCAACACCTCCTTAGAGAACATTAAAATCAGAAGTGTATTTTTAGATTTGTCGATAGGATACATAAAACCCAACATTCTATGGTTATAATTAAATCACTTTAAAACCCCAGTTTAAAACACAATAACACTTTTGTCAAATCATTTTGTCCTGTGGAAAGGATAGGAACACTTTAAGAGCAGCTATTTGGAAATTCTGTGTTTGAGCTTGTTGGTGAGTTGTGCTAGTAGGTATAGGTAAATCTTTTAAAGGTACAATCCCATTGTATGCAAATGAAGTTATTTCTAACTCCACCTAAGCAGGTGACTAGAAAATATTGGATGAGTTTATTGTAAATTGGGCGGGGAAGTGTTTCATGTCTCTGGTCTCATTATTACTAAAGCATCTTATGAAAAGCAAAGCAGTTGTTTGCAAGTTGCCCTGATGGCAGGGTCAGAGGGCGGGGCTGGAAGATCCAAGGTGCCTTCTTGCATGAAAAGAAGCTATACATCTAGTGTCATTTACTGAGGATAAATAAATATAAAAAATCTACAAATCTGATGTTAAACTGAGTGTAATAAATACTTTATTCTCTTGGTAATGGTAGAGAAAACCTCTGGTTCCTTGATTTGCTTTGACCTGGTTATTAACTACTGATTACATCATAATAATATTCATTGGAACTCAACGTTTAGGGAGTTAACCCTGATTATTAATTGCAGTAGCCTCCTAACTGGCTTCCCACTAGTCTTACCACATGAAAATTAATGAGATCACACCTTTCTACTGCTCTGCACCAGCCGGCCTCCTTACCTTGTCCCTGCTGGGCCTGGTATGGCCCCTGCACCCCCTCCAGGATCATCTTCCATTCCCTTCCTCCTCAGTCTCCCAGCGCCAGGCATCCTGGCCCTTGTGATGTCCCTAAGAAATGTCAGGCTATTTTGCACTTGATTTTCCTTCTTTCTGAAGTGCTCTTCCCCAAGAGCACATGGCTTTCTGGTTTCATCCAAGTCTTAGCCCAATTGTCACTTTCTTGGGAAGGCCTTACTTCTCATAGAAAGAGCCATTCTGCCACTCCTCCTCCCTCTCTAACATCTTATCTGCCCTTTTTTTTTTTTACAGCACTTATCACTACTGAGTATTAAATAATAGATGTCTGTGATCATTCAATATTTTCTTTATCTCCACTAGAATGTCAAATTCTGGAAGGGAAGAATCTTCTCCTATTTTTGTTCGCTGCCGTATTCTCACCACCTGGAAAAGTAAGGGGCAGTAAGGGATCCAAAGATGTTTATTGAAATGGAGGAACATCCATGAAAAGTAGAGGAACGAACTTGGAAAGAAATAGATACAAAAGGAAATATTCATAAGGATAATCCCTTAAAGTAGCTCTTCCCAGATTCACCAGATCATAAAAAAATTCTGATTTCTTAAACAAACAAACAAACAAACAAAAACCCAGAAACAACACAGATTCTTGAGATCCATTTCAGAGTTAGTGACTGAGGGACTTCAGAGAAAAGGCCCTGTATTAATCTACTCAGACTGCCATGACAAAATACCACAGACTGCGAGGCTTGAACAACAGAAATTTATTTTTTAGTAGTTCTGAAGGCTGGAAGTCCTAGATCAAGGATTTGGGATTTGGTGAGGGCTCTCTTCCTGGCTTTCAGAAAGCCACTTCTTTGGCTGTGTCTTCACATGGTCTCTCATCTGTAACTGTGGAGAGATTAAGAGAGAGAGAGTGAGAGAGAGAGAGAGAGAAGGAGGGAGGGAGGGAGAGAGATCTGATGTCTAAGGACAATGGCCCTATAGGATTAGGGTCCTATCCTTAATGCTCTCACTAAATCTTAGTTACCTTCCTAAAGGCCCTATCTCCAAATAGACATTGTGGGTCATGGCTTCAACAAACGCATGTTAGGCGGACACAATTCAGTCCATAACACCCCCAGAAACTATATTCATAACAGTATCCAAAGCTCCTAGGTAATCCTTATGGCCAGGAAAGTCTTTGAAGCAGCACTTAAGACTGAAAACAATTCCCACTGGCTATATGGGAAAAAGAGGCTGTGATTCTTTGTGGTTGAATCAGTCTAATAATATGAGGAGAAAAATCCTTAGAAAATGATTTTGACATTAAGCCAAGGTTTTGAGTGTGTTGAAAGAAGAATTTTCATAAAGATATGGAGGAAAGTTGACCACATTCTAACTAAGCATTTTTTTTTTTATTTAAAAGTTCTTGTAGAAAGTCAAAATTGTTCTTCAGTCTTACTGAGATTTACTTGAAGTCTGTTTATTGAACAGTCTAAACGGGGCTACCAGAGTGAAAGACAGAGAAAAGGTGTGGTTCTAACGCTCAGAGCTCGTGAGGGAAGTCCGGGTCTTAGGATGGCTGATTAGGTCTAGGCCAGCTAACAGCTTTCATCGCAAGTTCAATTTAGAGGTTGGCTCCTCTCAGTTTCTGGACTTAGAGAAGGAAAGGGTTGTGTTTTCACCCTCCACTGCTTTCCCTCCTGTTTTTAAGCTCATCAGGGTTAGGAGGGGTGGAGATGAAGAGGATTAAAAGGACAAAGCCATTCTTCATTAAGTGTATGTTGTGTTCTTCCTGGGGCTATCAACACCCCTCTGTGTGACAATAGCCTCAGTACTATCTTAGGTGAACACTAGTGAACTGTGTAGGAGGCACCTGGGGCAGATCTCTCTATGTCACAGTTCTCTAGTGGGGAGATGTTCTCTGCTTTGACCTGTTTGGAAATCTGCTTAGCTTTTCTCCTGTAGATATACCCTATGCATCTTGTTATTAGGGTTCCATTGACCATATTTCACAGTCTCTTAATGACTGACAGAAAATGCAGGCAAAACAGGGCAAATTGTGAGAGTTCAGAATATTTCTCTGCTGACATTTTGCTCTCTTTTTCCATTTGCTTAAATAGACAAAGAGTTAAATCAGCAAATCTGCTGCCCAAGCTGAGGTCTCACCAGGAAATGAGATGCCAGCCTCCCTCAGTTGCAAATATTCCTCATCTCTATAAGTGGTCTTCGGGAGGGCTTCTTCTCTTCTTCCCATCTGGGGGAAATCCTTAGAACTCCCCTCCTAGGCCAACCTCACATTCAACTGTCTTGGAATTCCCGCTCGCCCCTGCACCATGTGATTCTGGGGATGTAGGAAGGGAGGAGGATGCAACAGACTAACCGTCGGCATCTTCCTAGGCCTGGGATAGGCCCATGGAGGTATTAGAAGTGTTATTTTTACCTGAATCCTTTAGCTGCAATTCTGAAACAATAGTAAAAGTTTCATTCATACCCACTTTCAAAAACTTTAACAAGATTTACATCTTTCAAGCTGACTCTATATATAATGTGTTCTATGTCACCGAGGTGCTTCTGGAAGCCTAATGGTAGGTTCTGTTTTTTTCTTTACATAGTAAGTAAATCCTTTCATAGGCTAAAGTTTAAAATTCATTATTACCTCCCTCATTTTTTTTTTAGATATTTTTTCCAACTACTCCCTAGACATGAAATGTTAAAACTACAGACACACTGTATAACTTTTCACGTAACACCCAATATTTTTCCCACCCTGTCCCAAGAACTAATTTTTATCCTCTCGGGGACAATATTGCCCCCATTGAGAATGCAGAGGCAAAGTAATAGCATTGAAGCAGCAGATTTCTGAGTACTCCTAAGTATAATATTGTTTTATAAATCTCAATTACCATATATATTATCCAAGATAGTTGTTACAATGATTGAAATGAATACTTTGGGTCCATTCTGAAGCAATCCCATGAATTGCACAGCAGGGTTCTTAGTTTGGGGAAAACATGATCAGCAAACTAGGTCCCTAAACACAGCCCTCCATCACCCAGACGGTTCTTTAGTCGTTCTTGTTCCTCAACTTCTATTTTCAGCAAAAAATTTCCAATAATTTTAAGTCCTTATTTTCAGCAGATGGCCTCTTAATAGACACTGGACTTCATTCAAATTTAACGTTTGAGAACAACGCCAGCTCTCTGTTTCTTTTGACATGTAAGTGCTACCCTTTGTCAAAATCTAGTTTGCCACTTGAGCATGTTATGTCAGAGAGGGACATAATTGTGATTTTCTGCTTTCACCTTAACTGTAAAGGCGAACTTCGAATTTCAATTAGGAGTAATAGTCTATAAACCTCCACATAAAAATGTACAATTTTCATTCCCAATACATAGTCTTATTTTTTCTCATTAGAGAGCCATATCGAACAATGAGACTTTGCTTGCACACGTTAATGAAAGCGCGATGCCTAAAGAAAAGCCGTAAAATGGGAGCCCAAAACAAAGGCTTGAAAATTTTATGTAAAGATTTAGGTTTTTATAGTAATTCCCCTGAAATAGTGCTATACACAGTACCTTTTAAATCTCTTCCATGACTATGGAGAGGAAAATTGGAAAATAATAGACCATTCCTTTATTCACACATTCGCCTTACCTCCCCTCTCACCCCTCCACCAGCCAACCTAATCAGCTAAGAATTCAATTGCAACAATAATTACAAAATTAGGAATTAGAATTTGGACTTGTATAGAGTAGTTATATTTTATATTATATTTTATATTATATTATATTATATATATAATATTTATATTTATATTATATTTTATAGAAATAAAAAGAATTCCACTGGAATAAAATACAAAAAGCTGAATAAAAGATAATAATAGAAAATTAAGACTGAGGAAGAAAATGCCAAGAAGTAATCTCATTTTCAGACTGTACTGCATTCAGCTACAAATAATGGTGAACTTGAATAGCTGAAGAAAAGGAAAATCCCAGAGATGAGGCATGATATGCTAAATGGCTTAATAATGGTGTCATGAACTCAGATTCCTTTTATCTCTCTGCTCTGCCATTTAGCCACACAAGTTAATTCCCTCATGGTGATAAGATAGCTGCAGCGGTTCCTGGCATCCCATCTAGGTCTAGAAGGACAAAGTGAGATTCTTCCTTGTATTTCTTCTTATTAGTTAGGAAAAACCTCTCCTAGAGGGTACCAGCAGACTTCCTTTCATGCCTTTCTGTCTAGATGGGTGTCACATGTCCATGTGTGAAACAGTGTTTAGTGAAAGGGTATAGGGCCACCATGAATAGATTAGAAAAATTCCCTGAAGAGGCTGCAGGTGGGACTAACTTCCTAATGAAACAAAAGATCCAGGCAGAGGAGGATGGATAACTTTAGAGCACTCCTAGCAAGAAAAAGAGTGGGTAGGGTGAGGTTAGCAGTTGGAGTAGCAGTCACTGGAGTCTAATCCATATTTCTAATTATATTTAACTGAAATAGGTCTCATTTCCCTTTTGAAAGATTTTAAGCTTCAAAATGTTTAATCTCCTGGAGCTATTTTATCTGTTTTATTGAACATTATAAAAATATAGACCCAATTTGCTAACTAGTGAATTTCAATATCCATTGTCAGTATATTGGTGAATATTAAGAAAAGAATTTCAATTTAGACCTTCTAGCTAAATCCTGGTTTTGTTCCAGGCTTCAAGCAAACTTCCATGATCTATCTAGAATTGTTCACTACTGATCTCTTCCCTGGACCATTACCCTCAATCTTTTTGAAATTCTCTTTTCTCTTAATTTTCCTAACCATTCTCTTCCTTTCCACTTTTTTGTTTGTTTGTTTCTTTGGTTCCACATCACCAATCTATGATACTCTCCTCCCTAAGACCAAGCCCTTTGATCAAGTTACTGTGTCTCTATTTTCACTTCTTTGGAAATTTCATGTGCTTTCAGGGCATAAATGACCTCCTCTCTGAAACTTGGCTCAGAATTCACTAGTCTGGTATTTTATATTTCTTTAGACAAATTCTCTCAAATTCAACTTGGCCAAAAGTTATCACCAAATCTTTCTCCCCAAACTGACTGGTTCTCTGAACTTAATAAAATTACCATTTTGGTAGTCCTCAGGCTTAAACTTTGTGTCATGATTTACTAATTTTTATATTAGCTTCTGTATTATCAAGAAAATCCTTCTGTTTTATATTTATTTTTTCCTACTGAGCTATCTCTGACATTGGCTTCTTAAATGAGATAGTACATGTAAAATACTTTACAATAATGTCTGCCACAAAGTAATGAATCAATACATGATATTGTTGCTGACATTAAATTCATGCTCAACTAACCCTCCTATTCATTTTTATATAATTTTTTATATAAATTCCTGAAAATTTTGACCCCAAATAAGAAAATTTTGATGGAGCCTTAATAATATATTTTTTAAATTGTTCGCAGCTCAGTGTTCTGGTCAACCAAGATCACATACTTAATTTCTACAGTTCTTTGAACCAAAATGCTATGATAGCAACAGAGTTCTAGGCACTGAGTAGGACTCGTTAACCACCTGCTGACCTGATGACCACCAGAGCACAGGTTAAGGTCTCCACATTAGTAAACCACAGATGACATAATTTTGTCCCACTTATGTTTAAACCAAATCAGTGAATCCAGCCTCATATCATTTAGAGAAATCTTTTTGACCCTGGGTTTCAAATTGCATTTAATGTGGTACATCATCATATAGGTAGTCCCAAAGACACTTTTACAATGACTCAATTTTATAAACTAGGGCAGGGGGAAGATGTTAATAGCCAAAGGCTTAATCTTCAAGCTGGACCGTGCTTATCAATAGCTTTGTGTTCAGAATAGATGCTTCTAAAGCTTTCGCCTCTGGTTTTCCCTAAATGATGCAAAGAGAAATATTAACAATTAGCTCCCTGTTATCTGAATCCATATCATCTTATCAATGTTCTCATTTACATTGTAGTCTCCCCATGTGAAAAAAGAGGGGAGGTATAAGTTTAACTCTCAGAGAGGAAAAGAATGAGGGGAGAAATGAGGTAAGAGAACTGGCCAGAAGAACATGCAGGATCTTTGTTTTTAAAAGTTTTATGTTGTGTATCATCTGGATGAATTCAGACCCTATACATGACCTTGTATCAGATTGTGATACCTCCTAACAAGAAACAGGAAATCTAAGATAACCAGAGTGTAGTCAATATACAATAAGTCATATGCAAGAAAGAATAGAAATAGAGACAAGGACAAGGAGATATAAATGAAACGACCTCTTTATGTTTAGTTCTTCTTGGCAATGTCTCCACTAGACAATTATTTCTCAGTGGTCTCTAATAGTTGTGCATAAAAGCTAAAATTGACTACGTGATTGGCAATAAGAATCAGAGTGGCTTCAGTGGTTCAGCAAAGAGTGAACAGGCATTATATCAAAGCTGTGGTCAGCAGTATAGATACAATTGCCCTAGAAGCATGCCAAATGCAAAGTTGGTTTGCAGAAGAAAAATTAGTTTTTCTTAAACCAAGAAGAGAATATAAATTAGCCATTAGCCCACATCTTCTGCTGATTCTGTTGTACTGTTCTGCTGATGTTCTCAGTGGCATGTAGACAAGGTTTTGCTATTTCTGTTTAAGTCCTCATACATTTATCTGGCTTCATTCTTCTTTCATTTGTTTAGGAATATTTGGCTATTAATGAAAACAAAACAGTCTCTTGAGATAAAAAATTGTTTTCAAACAGTCTCTAAGCTGACTCTGAATTTTTGTGGCTCCCTCTTCTGTTATTCATATCTCTGACCTATTTTGTTTAAGTGCATCATTGCCCCAGGAGAATTATTCTCTCTTAGTATGACGTGAGATCCAATTATCCAATGAGTCAGTATCATGCAGGAAGTAACATATATGTTTCCCACCTGGATGTTCCTTTAGAAAGAAATAGTTAGTTTTCTCCGTTACAGAGACCAATATGATTCCCTTCTAAAAGCAATCATTTATAACATGATTAATTTCTCATTCAAACCTTCCCCAAATGTGTCATTTGTCCACTTAGCACAAAGCAGTTATTGATCGATGATTATTGATATGATTAAGAGTATTCCACCTTCCTCAAATGTAATTATGAACTCCAAGTTATAATGATAAACTACTAAAATCAGTTGTGTTTTCTTTCACACTCTGTGTCATTCCTATATATAAAGGATCAAAACTTTAGAATAAGCTTAACAGAAAAGATATATTTTAGTCATGCTATCTGATTTTACCATATTTATTTTCCACCCCTGGGAAAATAGCATCATTCTGATCATTTTCATACAAATAAATATTTAATTTCTCACCAGCTTAAAAGTAAAACTGTGTTTCCCATTGCCTTATTTACTTTGATCTATGACCTTCTTCTTTTTTATTGTGATATCTAACATGTCTTACTAATTTCCATCCTAAGAGCATCTCTTCTAAATCAAAAGTGATTTGATTGTAAAATAATGTTTACTTGAGAAGTTTAGGATACCTGGACATGAGAGATGTGACCAAAAATAAATGAGGGCTGGAAATTGAAAGAGAGAAAAAAGGTGGTCATTTGCCTGACAAATGTCCTTAGTAGTAGCAGTTACTTAAACTCATCTCCCTTAGGATAATTTGCTACTGAAAATCTCTGTCCCTCTGCAGTCCAGGATTTTGATTAATGAAAAATATTCATTTACTATTTGCTTGTGCAATCTTTTCATTGCATAGCTCTGGCCTAACAATTACTCAGTTCACCATCGTACAATTCGGTACAATTCACTTCAAAGCACGGCCAATGTCACCCCTCTGGAATGCCCCACTCAGATCTATCCATTGACACCATTTTTGCAAAGACAAAGCTCATGCAATATGTAATTTAGGCTTTTGCATTGACAAAGGAGGACAATAATACACCTCAGTAAAGAGAGCCCCCTGACTAGAAAGGAGTGTGGTCACATTGAGATAGAGGAATTTGTTAGCTGTTCTACCAAATTAAATAAAGCATCCAACATTCAAGATGCAATTACAAATGCTTACATAAGTTGGAGTTCATCCAACAATGGAATAGGCACATTAAATACAAAGATGGATGGAAACAGACCCTGAGTTTAAAGAGCAACTATTGTGAGAAAGATTGTGAGAGGGGCATGGCCCATGGTAAGCTCTCAGTAAATGTCTGAATTAAAATAAAATTAAGAGCACAATTGTCCTCAATGAAGGAAGTGATTGGTTTGCCCTAGGTTTATCAAGGTAAACTTCACAGAGGACAGAAAAAAGTCACTGTCAAAAAACCAACTAGATGCAGAATTAGCCTATAGTTAATTATACGGTAGTGATTTAATTCACTTCAAGAATTATTCCGCAGCTCCTCTACTGCTTGAGTGGTTTGCAGTTGCTAAAACTCAGGTGGTCTGTGCTTCTGCATAAAGCTTGTGTTAGGGTCTGCTATTTGGTGATTAAGTGGGTTCCTCTCTTCCTGAGTGTGCTGCAGAGAATTTACCATGTTTGGGGGATTAACAACTGAAAAAAAACAATTCTGCCTTCTATTTATGAGGCCAAGTGAGGAATAGATTTAGGGTTATTCCAAATAAAGCTTGGCCTTCTGTCTGTTGTTCCCTAATCATCGAGCTCTCAAGATCATGGATTGGACCAGCAGGACTGAGTTTTGATGAGCTTGGATTATGGGGTCTCTAAAATTCATGTCACTTAGAATACACTGCAGTTCAAAATTGTCCTAATATTTTATTTATTATTGATTGCTCTGCGTAAACATCTTCATATATTAATATATTTATGTATACTTTTAACAACACAAATAAATCTGTGCTAAATTTATTGGATTGGTGTGCCTACTGTGGTTTTTTAAAAATATATTATTATTTTTGACTTTATGAGATTCATACATATATGAGATAGGTATTATATTCTCATATTACAAGTGAGAAAACTGCTCATTCTAGCTTTTCCTCATAGAGTCTGAAGAACACAATATCATATTCATACTTCTGATGAACATGAGTTTCAGACAACATGTTGAAGCCATATGTCTCCAAGATGGTTTTTGCATTTAACCACCCTAGCCAGCAGTACAAGATTTTTCCCCCATTAGCGCTGGTGCTCAGTGGGCCAAGAAATCAATGAATGCAGTACAAGATTTTTTCCCCATTAGTACTGGTGCTCAGTGGGGCAAGAACTCAGTGAATGTACATTGAATGAATTAATGGATGATTATATTTTCTTAAACAGAAACACATAAAAAAAAATGCCCCTTAAATCCTACAATTAGAGCCAATAAAATAAGCTGGGAAATCTATGCCAGGTTCAAGTTTACTTTGTTTCTCCAATATAACCCCCAGGTAGCAAAATTCTTCTCTATGACTCAAATGGACTAGAGATTTACAGCAGAAACCTCTACAAAAACCATCTTTTCCTAGGGGCACCTCAAGACATGGGAGCCTCTTACAATATGCTTTCCTTTAAAATGCAAATAAGAACACAGGCAAACAAGCCTTAACGGATGAGTGTATACCTCTTTTTATAGGAAGCACATATTTTCAGAGCCCTTTAAAACACATTGACACGTCCTTTTAAAAGTTTTTGATTAAATTAATTTTCATCAGAAATTTTAAAATTATAAGGCCAAATAAGGGGATTATTAAACAATGAACTGAGAGAAATCCTGTGTTGTGTATTCTTTTTTTGTAGCTTGCATTCTACTTTCAAATGCTTAAGATACGATGTTTTCATATATGACGTCCATTCATTCTTTCCAAGGAATGAACAATTTGCACTATGACCAAGGAACCACAAAATGCAGGTATCTAGTTTTTGAACAGACGTATTGACCTTAAGAACAATATTTTAGAAAGATACATAGTTGTTTCTTAAAGTCATTTGACAACTTTATGCTAACATTTTAACCCATTCCAATGAAAAAAGGCCATGCAGCAATATAAAAACAACAACACCATTAAAGATAAGTAGTCTTGAGTCTCACATTCCTACAATAAAAATATTGGCCTTTTGCCTCTGTTATGGCAAATGTATTAAATATTCATGTTGATGTTTATTTTCTAAATGTAAAATGGAATTAGGATAACAAATAAAGTCTACCATCTGGTGATAATATTGGTTATATATATATTTTTTTGTTTCGTGGACTTTTATATGTTTGTTTCAAGGTAACTTACTGAATAATGCATAAACATGTTTAAAAATGCATTTCAATAGTTGAGGTTATAGTTGGTTGTCAGGTTCTCATCTTGAACTAAAAAGTAGAGATTTTCTTTTTGTATAGAACAAAATTATGGAGAAGATAGCCATTAAAAACCTAATAGGTTTTGAGTCAAAATATTTTTTGATGTAGATGCTATATAAGTGAGTTCATTTTCTAAGGGGAAATTTCAGCAATATTCTTTATAAAGGTTAGGTTTCCTGCAGGATCTTCTTAGGAAAGCTTTTTCTGTGATTATAAGTAATCAAAAAATAATCTGAAGATCTAAGAAAGAGGCTTTATTTTCAAAACCTAGAATTACTAAATGATATAAAGCTATGGAAGACAACATATCTATTTGTTATAGTTGTACCTTTTGGAAGGCATAATATTTATTACTCTATTCATCATAAACTAATGGTACATGTGTTTATTACTTTACTTTTGAAGCTAAGTAGATATTAAAAGTTCAGCTTCTTTCCACAGGGCTTTCTAAGTGGTAACTCTCCGTGAAGTTAGCACATTCTGGGTTCTGATGTTGTGTTCTGAGTGCTCAGAAACTGGTTTGTACAAACCTATCTTGTGGTTTCCCATGTTTTGTGGTAAACTGCCTTTCATTAAGCAAACTCATTGAAGATTAATAATATAAAATCTCCATGAATTAATTTTAAACAAGAAACGTAACCACAAACTAGACTCAGGACCAGCTACATAATTGATGGAGCCCAGTGCACAATGAAAATGTACAGCTCCTTTGTAAAATGATTAAGAATTTTAAGGTAGCGACAGCAGAGCATTAAACAAAGCACAAGGCTCTTCTAAGAGTGGGGGCCTTGTACAACTGCACAGGTCACATGCTCATGAAGGCGGCCTTGATTAAACTCATACCTCTGTCAAAGACGGCCTGTAAGCATAGAAATAGAGTAGAGGGATTTGGATGTCTACCTGCATTCTTGAGAGCACTTATTGAAATACTCTCTCCGTGTTAGAGTGTGTGGAAACACATTAGCACTTCCTACTGTTGGCTCATTTTATTTAGCTCACTGCCCTTCGGTTGTAGCAAGGCGGTAGCTCTCTCCATCACGTTACAATCCAGTTGAGCTGCTAACAGCTTTTTGCAAAACACCCTATCTTCTTAATTGGATTCAGGAGATGACCTAGTCTCATCGGCAGCACTTTGAAAACATACCTAAGTGTACATTATATTTTATACATAATGGGCTGGCTTTTAGTCATTTCCATTTCAGAGGATTGCCTTTCTCAGTCCTGTCCCTGGATGGTGAAGAAACTCGTAACAATCCTCTCTGCACTGACTAGGCTTTATGCATTCATTTAACACATCTTAATCGAGTACTACAATGTATGTATTGGGTGCTATAGTATTTAACATTGTATCTCACATTTTTTCACCGAGAATCAACATACATAGTTATCTGTTATGTTGGGCATATGTATTCATCCGGACACTTTTGTTACATTAACAAAATCTAATTCAAATTATCTTAAAAATAGGTAGATGATAGATGGTTTCAAGCTCGGCTGGCTTCAACAGCACAAAACACACCCCTGCCACCTCTGTCTCCTCCTCCTTCTCCTCTTCCTCTCTCATTCTCTCTATTATCCAACTTTTTATGAACTGGCTTTATTGTCAAAACAGACTCTCCCCATGTAGTGGCAAAACTAGTCTCAAATACCTCCATGCTTACAGGTCAGAAAGGAAATACTCCTTTGTTTGAGCATCCAAAATGATATAAAAAAAGAAGAGAACCTCTTGTATTATCCCAGATGGAGTTGGAACCCATTCTACTAAGTGAAGTATCACAAGAATGGAAAAACAAGCACCATAGGTACTCACCATTAAATTGGTATTAACTGACTTAACTGATCAACACTTAAGTGTACATATAGTAGTAACATTCATTGAGTGTTGGGCAGGTGGGAAGGGGAAGAAGGGGATGGGTATATTCACACCTAATGGGTGCAGTGCACACCGACAGCAGTGTGGACACACTTGAAGCTCTGACTTGGGTAGGGCAAAGGTAATATATGTAATAAACATTTGTACCCCTGTAATATGCTGAAATAAAAAGAAAGAATGCTGATTGGCCTTATTCAGGGTACCTCCCTACCCTGAACTAATAACTGCATCCTGGGACCTGGGATGCTATTATTAGCCACCTATGGGACCATTATTGACAGTCCCACTGAGAAGAAGAGGGGAAATTTACAAATGGAAAGAAGAGAGGTCTGGTTACCAATAAAGGAAGAAGGGATTCAAGGGATGCAAAAACAATAGGTGTCTCCTCCAACTTGACTACAATAGGATGCTACAGTTGAGTGTAAAAAGGGCTTAAGATTTGAACTCTAGAGAAAGGTGCACACTGCTAAGGCGTGTTATGTGAGTGCCTGTGGTCAAACCATTGTGAGAGAAGAGCTAATCATTTTGATTCCCAAGGAAAAACATGAAGCAAAATAGACCCATTTGTTCCATGATTCTCAGAGAAAACGCTAAAAGATTTACAATTCAGGATAATCAAGCTATCGATTTTGTTCAGTTTCACTTTATACATAGAGAGACAATGCTTAATCTTTTGAACTTGGTCAAATGTTAGAATTTAGAGTTCTCAGTTTATAAAATGGGATGTATACTTCTATCGCTCAGCCTTTCATCCAAGACAGGAGGCCTGTGGAGGCCAGCACTCCCAGCGTTGAAGGTAGGACTTGAGTTTCGGTACTTCTGAAAGTGGCATTCATTCTTTTGTGCCTCTCAGGTGCTTCCTAAATTCCAAAGAGACCATGCTCTGTCCACTTCTACCGACCTCCTATGCGGAATATCCAGAGGCGATTGCATAGTTCATACCAATCTTATCTAACATCGTGCAGAGTAGGTATTTCCAAGTACTTTTAAACTCTTTTCTTGAACTTTATCATAAACTTTGAAGAAAGGTAACAAATAGTATTATAATGCCATGGGACTTGGCTAGAGATAAACAGCTGTGGTAAATGAAGTTGTGCATAGGTACGATGATAATGGATCCTGTCATAATTCCATTTCTGCCTCCCTTCACATAAGACAGGGTGGAGCAACCACATAAAAAGCTGCTGCTGTCCACGAAGAGAAAAGAGGCACTCATTTCTTTCAACTACCACCCCTCCCAGCCTCACCCACACTCCAGCAGTTTGACAGTGCACTTCAATTCATATGACCACACATTGGGAAAATCTCCCTCTTTATCTGTGCGGTGATGGGACCCTCATGTTTGTCTCCAAAATTCCTCAGTTGCATCAGGGGACACTTAAGGGAGCCAAGGTGACAGCTTATGCTTGTCCTACCCAAGCAGAAAAGGGAGACACCCTTCTGTTGCTTTGCAGGGATGATTGAACAGGTTTGTGGGACAGCAGGTCTCATCTCATGTTTATAATTTTAAGGAGACTTTGCATCACTGAAACCCTGAGATCAGTGAATCACTGAGAAATATCAGTAGAACAACTACAACAATACCAACAACAACAAAATCGGCACCAAAAAGCCTGTCAATTTCAGAATTTTGCCAGTACTGCTATGGTCACTTTGGCATGGTCTAAATGTCATTGTCATCTTGGTGTGGAGTCTCAGACAGGAGTTTTTTAGGGACCAAGGCCACTGCATCAAAGAGAGGGTGCTGGCATCAAGCTGATGACAGGGGCTGCTTGAAGGACCGGCAAGAAGCAGCAGGTCCTTACTGGACAACAAAGAAATTCTCAGAGCGTGGATTTGTCACAGCCATGACACTAAAGTAAAGAGAGAGAGAGATTTTATAAAATTTATGTCATTTTTTTTTAACTTCAGATGGAGGAGAGGGAAAGGAGAGTTAAATAAATGATACAGATTTAAGTTCCAAGAACCAACTAAGGAAAACTAAAAATAGCAAGATCCCTAAATAGAGTAAAGACTGTCTGCAGCCGAGGATCCCAAAAACTGGGCTTTCCAGGGAATCTACCAAGGCCCTAAGAAGCTGTTACTTTTCTCCCTTAATGGATCCTGACAGCACTTTAATAGCCCTGAATATCTCTTATGGCAGCAACCTTCTCAAAAGACCGGTTGGCAGGTACCTGTGGGGCAATCTTCTTTTAAAATGATGTGGTTTTTCCCACGCTTGTCCCTCACAGCTCTGAGGCCAATGGGGATGCCCTTCCCCCCTCTGCTGCCCCCAAAGAAGGAAAAGCTGTGATTCCATTTCAGGTTATTTTGGGCCTCAGGTTGCTGAAACTCAGTCAAAACAGTCTACACTTATAAGATTTCATTTAAATAATCTTGTTTGCATTACATAATGACAACAGTAATAGTCTATCTGATACAGGCCTCAGGTTTAATTTAATTTATTAAAAAAACCCAACTCTTTTCTTCCTTATTCTCACCAACACATGTGTTTTCTAAATGGTATCTTATTTTTCAGATTTGTCAAACCAATAATGCTTTAGTCCAGCCTTTCTACTCTGTAAGTTCAGGACACCGGTCTCCATCAATACTTCTTCTCTCCTTACTCATTTACTCAAAGCCACCCTAAGGCAAATAGTGAAGTCTGTGGCATTTGCCTACAGTGTCCCTTTATCCCTCTTTCATCACTTTCCCTCTACTCTTTTAAGAGTCCTTGCCTTCCCTTCCCTCAAGCATTCAATGTTCTTCAACTTTCTGGCTGTTAAGAAGCCTATTCAGTAGTGAGAGTCCTGTCGTTAAACTACACCCAGGCCAGCCCCTCCCAGGAGCCCTGGAGAGCAGCAGCAGGTAGGATGGGAACTTCTCATGGCCAGTCACAAGCTGTGAAACTCTGGGCAGATCAATCCCCCTGAACCTCACTTTTCCTTTCTGTAAAATGGACTAATACTTGCTTCAAAATTCTCCTGCGCATCTGCCGCCCTACTCTTCATCAAGTGTCAGCTTCCCTTTTACTTTAGGGAGATCTTCCCCAACCAGCCTAAGACGCGTTTCCCTTCGTACTCTAAGTACTCTCTGTGGTTAACAAACACAATCTAATTATCTTATTTTATTCATCTGTTTGATTTTAACTTTTTTTTTCATGGTCTGCCCTCCCTCCTAGGCTATATGCTCCCTGAGGGCAGGGACTCTTTCTAGCTCCTTCCTATTGCTGCTCCAGACCCTACTACAACAGAGTACTTGGTACTAGAAAGCACTCAAGAAATATTTTGTTCACCCTTCACTAGCATGCGTGAAGATAGACTAAGATAATCCAAAGTAGAACAAGCAGAGGTTATTTGTTCATATCCTGCTACATACAGCTAGAGAGTCAGCCACCAGCTCTTGTGTTTGACAGAGACTCAAAGGCTGTTGGAGGAATGGAAATGTTTTATAGTGAAAAAGGTGGAAGACCTCTGTATGCTGTGTGGCTGGAAGTTGTCAGCATGGGGAAGCTGGAGGTGGGCTATCTGGAAGAGGGACATCTTATGTGATTGGTTTAGGGAGCATATTTCCCTTTCTGTGGTTGGTCCTGAGTTAGAAGTGGGGACAAAAAATAAAGAGCTGGCAGTCATTGACCAAATCCTGATGTTCTGGGCTGATTGCTGCAGAGGTTGTAGGTCAGAGATCTATTGTCACCTGTGGACTGGCCATCGCCCCTTTGTACATTCTGTCTCTCGTATAATTCCTTCCCTTTTCTTCCTATAACCAGTTTGTAACCTACTCTCTCAATGTACAAAGGAAATATATTAATTAGCTTAAAATATACTGTTAATATAAGATACTATATCCAAGCATACTTGTTTAAAAGAGAAGATAATTGCCAGTATTAGAGTTATTGAGATGTTGAATAAAGGAATGGAAAAGAAATAATGAAGACCAGTGAGAAGAACACCATTTAGGGGTAAAGTATTACATTGATTATCCTCTTTAAAAGGCACGCAGAAACAGCCCTGATTAGTCTTTCTCTTTGCAGTGTACAAAGAATAATGGGTTAAAAGTTTCAAAAGTATAAAGCTCACTTTAGGGAGAACAAAAAAGAGACTTTCGATGCTTATGCTTTGATGCCAGGACACACCATTCACATTCTCACCTCTGCGGTCCCTGTGTCTGGGACCTTTTGCCCTTTCTGTTCCTAATCTCAGCTCTGCCCTTCTAGACACACTCCAAGAGTCATCCTTCTCCATGCAGTCTCTGCCAACAGCAGGCACCAATTCCTCTGCTTATCCTAAGTCTCTTATCTGAGTCACCCAACACTTAATGACATTCTGCAGTGGGGTATTTCTTGTATTCATGTTCTTTCTTATCAAGGAAACTGGAAATTTCTGTGACTTTTGTGTATCCACCACAGCAATTATAATAGATACACGCTCAATTGATTTGGTTGTATAAATGCTTTCTTTTTCTCTTAATAACAATAGGAAATCAATAGACATTAATATTTAAAAGAAATAAAATATAAGATTATTTTCTCCTACATATATGTGCTTAGCTCTGCCTGGTATTTAACTACACGGGGTCTGGTTTAGGCTGTGTGGATGAGAGTCACACTTGGTTGCATCAAATGTACATTCTTAGTCAAGTTTTAAAAATATTCCTAAACTTTGGCTACTTTTTTTATAAAATGAGGATAATAATGTATGTTCTATACAAAGCATAGTGCATATAAAGTATTTCAGACATAGTAAGAGATCAATAAATGTTAATTGTTATTATATTATTAAAAATTAGCTAAAATCATGTTAAAATTTATTAGAACTAGTCTATTATATATCTATTCTAAAAGTTGGCTTATTATGAAAATGTTCTAATTTACATGCAAGTTGAATTGATTAATTATGTAGATAATATATTAATAATATGATTACTTCAGTTTGAATACTAAACCAGAACAAGAAGAGTCATGATCCAGCACTAAAAATTGAAAACAATACATATGTGTGTGTGTGTGTATTTTATTAGTACACATCAAAACAGACATGTGGCAGTGGAGAGGTATCCTTTTCTTTCATGTACCTCTTAGGCAGTATACTAACTGACCAAATGATGACTTAGTAAAAGAATAAGGATCACCAGGCCTGAACTTCGAGTGAGAATTCATGACTCAAGATCTACCATTTGCTAACCATGTGACTTTAGGTAAACCCCATATCTTCATTAAATCTTTTATATCATTTGTAAAACCAAGATAATGACACTTAACTCAGGATTAGTAAAACACAAATGTGAAAGGATTTCTGTTTCTGACTGTGAGTGATGGGTTTGTAGCAGAATAATCTAGCACCAAGAGTAACTGGAAAAGTCAAATATAATATATATAAATAAAATCCATGTGAGAGTATTGGACAATTGCATTGGTAACCAAGATTTGAGAGCTAACATTCCAGGGGAAAAAATGAAGATCATTAAGATAAGCTCAACTTCTACAGGCTGCTTTTCCTCCTAGGGCATTTGTTAATTTTTGGTATGAGTGAGAGTTTGAAAAGCCAGGCAGAAGACAGCTGCCAAAGGGCAAGGGAGCCAGCAGAGATTTGAAAGACAAAAACTGGAGTTTAGGCCAGTGAAGAATCAAGGACTTGAGGGACTAAGATCATGGAAAATAAAGAGGCATCGTGAAGTACGCCTGACGTTCTTTGGAACTCCCTGTTAGGCATTTGCCAGTTCTTTATTGAGCAGTGTCAGGGGTTAAGAAGCTGAGTAAAAATTAGCTGAAAAGGAGAAGAGAGTTGTTGGCAGTCTCGCAACACTGGGTAAACAAAAATTGGAATTCAGGCCTGCCAAGGAAAAGAGGTCATAGTCAACACTCCAGTCTTTTAGTCTGGACCCTTGGCAAGCTTCACTCTAGGAACTGACGGTAAAAAAGAAATCAACCAAGACTTAAAGAGACTGCAGACTAGCATTGGGTCTAATCAATTCCCGACTCGGTTAAGGTGAACTCCTCCTACTAACAGTAGAATAGGGTGAATCCTCACTGTAGGAGAACATCATCTAAATCTTATAATATTTATAGAGAATGACTGGCATTCAACCAAAATTACTATACATAAAAATAAACAGGAATTCAAAATCAAAAAAACAACAGAGACAGTCACAAGTCAACTAGATACTAGAGTTTTCACAGATAAACCTTAAAATGACTTAAATTAACAACTTCAAAAAAATGACAAAATTCAAATTTTAAGAAATTAGTGATTTATCCCAATATTCAATCAAAAATGTTTAGACCTATGAAGAGTTAGAATAAAATGACTAAAATCAAAAGAAGAGATAATAGAAACAGACACAGGTGATGCATATCTTGGAGTTAGCAAAGACTTTAAATAATTATTCATATTTTTTTAAAAACTGAGGAATTTATATACAAAATAGATAAAAATAAGAATTTCAACAGGGCAGTTGCAAATAAAAATATTTGATATTTTATACGAGATTATCTTCTTTAGAATGGGCTCATTCTTTACTAGGTAGAAAAAGTGGCGTCTTATTACTTTTCTCTAATAATGCACCCAGTCGAGGCCATTTTTGCAAAGCTAAGGCTCAGTCTCCCTCTGGTTCTACCCTGTTCTTGGAACATAACACTGGGGCAGGGACCCAGGGCATTTGTAAAGGCCCAGTCCCTGGTGAGTCCTGCACTCTAATTGTAGTCTACACAATAGTATGGGACTGAGGAACATTCTGCACTACTTTCTTAGATGTTTTCAACTTGTCTTTTTTTCAATTTCTCATCCTACACAGCTTTAAACTTTGACAAATGTGTTGAGGGAAATGCTGGCTGTGTGTTGGAGAACCATAAAGTCTCTACTTTTGTCTTTCCAGCTTTATAGAACTGCAAAAAGTCACACTTGTTTGCCATTTCCCAGCCTTTTTCCCAGAACAGATCTTGGATTCTTGGCCTGTTGCCCACACCAAGAATCTGCAAATCCTCTTAGACAAAAAGGCAGCTACAAGTGATAAACTCACATTTCTTTACTTCTCCCCTCCCTGAAATCTTAGCCCTTCCAGTTCTTGTTGTTTCATCAGCTCTATGATGCCTTTAATCAATTTTTTAAATTTCATTTAGGTTTAGAGTTGATCTCAACAGAAACATTTTTCTCCCTCAAGCCACTCTTTCCTGCTTGATTAGACTAATAATGATAAGTGTTGGCAAGAATGTGGAGTAACTGTGACTTTCAAATGCTATGACTGAGTATAAATTGGTACAACCATTTTGAAAAACTGGCAATAGTATGTGTATCTCATGACATAGCACGTCTGCCCTCAGGACTATACTAACACACGGAAATGCATCTATATGTTTCCCAAAGGGCATGCACAAGAACCTCAAACTAGAAACAACCCAAATGTCCATCACAGCAGAATGGAAATATAAACTGCATTATATTTGTTCAAAAGAAGAGCAAACTACAACCACTGTGATGGTTAATTCTATGTGTCAACTTGACTGCACCAAGGGGTGTCCATACTAAACATCACTTCTGGGTGTGTCTGTGAGGGTGTTTCTCCACGAGATTAAAATTTGAATCAGTGGATTCAGCAAAGTAGATTTTCCTCCCCAGTGTAAATGGGTGTCAAACAATTCATTAAGCGCCTGAATAGAACAAAAGGCAGAAAAAGGAGGAATTCAAGTCTTTTGCTTTCTGCCTGCCTACTTGAGCTGGGAAATTGGTCTTCTCCTGCCCTCAGACTGGACTGGACTTTCACCTTTCAACATTGACTTTCCTGGGTCTCCAACTTGCAGGTAGCAGTTTAGGGGACTTCTCAGCCTCTATAATTACATGAGCCAATTTCTCAAAATAAATCTCCTTATATATATATACATACATGTACATACACACATACACACATATATACATATGCATATACACATATGTACATATATGTATGTATGTGTGTGCATACACATATATACATATATACACATATATATATATGTTCTGTGTCTTTGGAGAACTCTAATACAACCACATACAACATGATGAACCTCACAATGTTTAGCAAAAAAGCTAGACATAAAACAACACATGAAGTTTGAAAAAGCATTACAAATGGCAAAGTAACACATACATAAGGAATTATCATTGCTGAAAATTGCACTTAAAAATGTATAGAATATTGCTGTACCCTGGAAATTTTATTCCATATAAATTTAGCTTCTAATAATTCTATGTAATTTCAGTGAAAATCCATAAAGTGAAATAAAAGATAATGAAAGATGAAAACAAAAATGTATTGGTCTTTAGATTAACTTGGTAGTAAGTATCAAGACATTCTGCTAACACTACCACAAGTTGCTTTTATATTCCCCGAAACTATAAAAGCTGCCAATGTGTTCAACATTCCACAGTTTTTATCTCCACTGCTCAAATGCATAGCTGTATATTTTTGCATTGCTTTGGCTTGATATACGTCTCTCAATTTTGTCAGTTATGTTTGTAAGTGTCAAATTCTAATTTGGACTGCTGTATCTTAAAGCTGATATTTGTGGAGTTTTAGGAATGTAGTGGGTGCATCTCACGGCTTATCTTAATGCTTTGACAATAACGAGTACCTTTTCCAATGGCCAAATGTTCCTCTTCTCTCTGTGAGTAGGCATCAGAATACTGAACAGTTTTGCCCTGAACAATATTACTTTTTCAAAGGGAATATTTTGAGAAAGATCTGAGAAGACAGAAAGCCCTTGACTAAAGTTAAACAATGTCACTGTTTACCCATAGAAAGGGCTTAACATAAAGGACTACCAATACTTGAACAAGTCCCATAAATAAATTATATATGAGGCTGGTTTTTCTCAAAAATACAAATTCTTCAGTTTAGAAATGTCAGCATGCTTGGCAAGAGCAAGTTGTCTAAACCTCAGTTGGGAACTGTTGCACATAAGAAGTTAAATATTTTTGTAGCCAGACATTGAACTCACTGCTTCACACATCTGGAATATCACTTCTTAGACCTGCTGATTCTTTTTTTTTAAGAAAAGGAATGTCTCCGTGTTGGATGATATTTTTTTCCATCTAGAGCTTTTACAAATATCTCTTTATTTTTATATAATTTAAAATTGACAGAAAAGTTTCAAGAATAGCACAAAGAATTTCATATACCCACATATCCATATTCACCAATTATTTAATAATAAATTTCCTCCTTTTTTTTTATCATTTTCTCCCATGTACACACACACACACACACACACACACACTTTTCCTAAAATAAATACACGCCTTTTACTTGAGTATCAGTTGAAGATAACATGCTCCTTTACCCCTAAATATTTTAGTGAGTGTTTCCTAAGGATAAGGTGTTCATCCATTTACAATTATCAAAATCTAACATTGGCCTTGTACCTCTATCTAATCCACCAACCATACTCAAATTTCATCGGTTTTTTCCAGGATCTAATCCAAGATCATGCATTCATTTATTTGTCATATCTCTTTAGTCACCTTTGATCTAGCAGTCCATCAGCCATTTTTTGCCATTCTTGATGTTGATATTTTTAAGGAGTTGAAATCAGTTAATTGGTAGAATATTCCACAATTTAGATCTGTCTAATGTTACTGCATGATTAATTTCATTCAGGCTATGCATCAAAAATGTGGGAAATTGTGTCCTCAGTGTATCACATCAGGAGGAACATAATGCTGGTTGCTACTGATATTATGTTAAGCTCGATCATTGGATCAAGATATCTATCCATTTTTTCCTCCAACTTTTGCCCACTAGTTTTACCATCTATTGGAGATTTTCTTATTTCATCATCTCTTATATATGGATGACTTGGTATTCTGATGTAGGAAAGGGCTTTTGCTTCTCTCCCATTAATTTACTAATCTATTAATTTATTTAGTTATCTTATATGAACTCATAGATTCTTATTTTAATCAATGGATTATGATCCATCATTATCAGTATTTATTTTTATGCTCAAGCTGTCCACCATTTGGCAGCCTCTAGAAGCCTGATCCTATGTGTGCCTCTGTGCATGCATGTTTACCTGTGCCCATCATTCCTTGAGCACTTCCTTACTACTCGTCAAAAATAGATTCCAAGCTCATTTGCCCTAGTACTAAAATAAGTCTTTTCTTGAAGGAGCCCCGATTTCTTTTAGTGGAGAGTGGTATTTTCTCATATTTCATTTCTTCTAGGCACTCTCAGCAGAGTTGAAAAAAATGTACATATATGCCTTTATATTTTTAGGTCTATCTACATTTATATTGATATCTATAAATAAGCAGAAGTTTGTATTGTTACCTCCACTTTCAGTCCACCGTCACAGGGTATGTTTTCATCTTCTATCCTTCCATATTTGTAAGCCTCCTACTCCATGTTGAGTGTATATGATTTTCCTTTTCTCTTTATCACTCCTCTTGCCTTCCCTCTCTCCTCCTTTTCTCCCTTGTTTCCAAATGTGTTTTACCTTTTAAAATATATTAGCTATTGATATCGTTTGGATGTTTGTCCCCTCCAGATTTCATGTTGAAATTTGATCCCCAGTGTTGGAAGTGAGGTCTGGTGGGAGGTGTTTGGGTCATGGGGGTGGATCCCTCGCCAATGGCTTGGAGCTCTCCCCATGGTAATGAGTGAGCTCTCGCTCTATGAGTCCAAGTGACAGCTAATTGTGTAAAAGAGCATGGCACCTTTACTCTCTGTCTCTCCCCTTCTCTTGCCATGTGACACTCCTGCTCCCCCTTTGCCTTCTGCCTTGATTGGAAGCTCCCTGGACCCCTCACCAGAAGCAGATGCTAGTGTGATGTGCTTATTCAGCCTGCAGAACTGAGAGTCAAACAAACCTTTTCTTTATAAATCCCCCAGCCACATATATTCTTTTATTGCAGCACAAAAAGGACTAGGGTAGTTATAATATTAATATTTTTAAAGTTTCAAAATGTTAAATCAGTGTTAAGGATGACCAACACAGTTGATGGTCTAAACATATGTTTTTCCACAAAATTGGTGACTCCAATTTTAAACGCTACATTTTGCCTATACATATAAGTCTGTTTTACCCATTGTATTGTAGATTTCTTTAAAATTTGTACAAAGGGAAATTTAAAATTTTTTTTTGGAAAATCAGGGTTATGTAGAGGTAAAGAAAATGTGTAATTTATTTGAAGGGAACTTGTTTCCCTTAAGTGGTGCCAAAGATATTTTTATGATTTTGTCAAAGTGTGATAGGGAAGGAACTTCTTTCATTGAAATAATCAATGACTATTAATTGAATGTCTATGATACAAAAACATCATCACTGTATCTTCACATCCAAAAGAGATGGCAAGAATGACCAAGATTATTTTTCATGAGTGATACCCTTTTATTGACTTTTTGGGAAAACAGGCAAATAATATGGCCTCAGTGTCTATTCTCAAACCTCTTTTTGAAAGTATAATGCACATATAATGGTCTATGAAAGCATCAAAATATTTGAAAGTGCCAAATAGAAAACATCTGTTGGTAAAAAAATATATATATACATACCTATATATATGTATATTTTTCTACAGTTGGCAGAAGAAAACTGTGCCTGATAGGAGATGAGGCAAGAACTCACACAATAACCACTTAAATAAACCAAAAAACCTCTTAAGAAAAACAATAAGTAAAAACATAGGGAAAACACATTTTTGTGTGTGTGAGGCTCTGCTTCTCAAGTAACACTTGACTTGAAAGTCATTCTTTATTCTTTCTTACCCATTGCCAGGTATAAGTACCACATATCCTTCTGAGCATGTAGGCATAAAAGATAACATTCGGATTGAAGAGAAAGAAAAGAACAGAATGACTTTCCAGACGTATGCTTCAGAACATACTGGAGAAATGTCACAATGGATATTGGGTGTGAGGCCAGAATGTCATTGTAGTAGTTGGATTTGTAGTCAGCAAATTCAAAAAGCATCCAAGTCTCAGTCTCTGGTGCTACTCAGATATGAGCAAAGGTGCTCAGAGGTTTAGGAAACTTGTGGTCCAGGTTTGGCAGAAAGAATCACCACCTTGAGAGGTAGATGAAAGAAAGTTGTGCAAATTAGTGCAGCACCAGAAACTGAAGCCTCTGAGAGCTTAAGGCAGCCAATGCAGCCCACCTGCCCGCCAAGCACCACATGATAAAATAAGAACCATGCCTATTGTTACTGTGGCTGGACTTGACTTGTTTTTAGTTTTGTCTTTTTTTGTCCTCAATTAGATGGAGAATACTGCTGTGTACTCTGTATACTGCTGTGCAGAAATGTGCAAATACCAACAGGTGAGGGGGAAATAACTGAGACAATGGAAACAGCAAAATAGCTGCAGCTGCAGGCAGGCAGGCAGCCTGGGGTGTTAGTGACCACAGGAGCCACACCTGACACCTCTGGATAGGGAGACACCTGGGCTCTGGAGCAGGCTGCCACCTACATGGACAGACTGTGAAAAGGATGTGCAAGTGCATCAGGGCCGGGGATGTGACCTTACCTCCAATCCCTCCAGCTCACTCCTGTCTTCAGACCCTGCTGTGTGCCAGCCTTTTATCCTCACAACAAGCCCTCGTGTTGGAAGAAATTAATTCCCATTTGCAAATGAGGAAATTTGAGGCATCATGGCTATGACCATCAGATCCCAGATCCAGTGGAATTTCCATTGAGCTATGTTGCTTTGTTTGGGTTAGAAATGTTTATCATTGCTGCGGGTATGGAGAAAATTAAATGAGATTATACCTGATAAGGGGCATCTAGCAGAGGCAGTCTTATGCAGTTCATTCTCAAAACACAGAGCTTTCTCTGTTGCTAAGGGAAGCATTATTAAAACAGCAGCTGACTGATTTACTGCCCCTTCTCTGACATGCACTAATCTATGGGATATACATATATTAATGTATTTAATCTTCACAACAGTCCTAAAAGGCATGTGTCATCATCCTCTCCCCTTCTATAGGTGAGAAAACTGAGACACAGAGGGGACAACTTGTAACTTGTCTAAGGTTACTTAGGATATTGTGGCTTGTCAGGGCAGTGGTAACAAAGTCCCACAATCTGAGTGGCTTAAACTACAAAAATTTATTGTTTTATAGTTCTGGAGGCTGGAAGTTTGAGATCAAGATGTCAGCAGGACTGGTTCCCTCTGAGGACCATGAGGGAAGGATGGTCCTCAGCCTCTCTCCTTGGCTTGTAGACAGCCATCTTCTCCCTGTGTTTTGCCATGTTGTCTTCCCTTTATTCATGCCTATACCCAAATTTCCTCTTCTTGTAAGTATACTAGTCATACTGGATTAGGAACTTCCATGAACTGAATTATGAACCCCTAGAATTTATATATTGAGGCTGTATTCCCTAAGGTAACTGTATGTTTGGAAATAGGAAATTTAGGAGGTTATTGAGGTTAAATGAGTTCATAAGGGTAGGGTCCTAATCCAGTAGGATTGGGACCTTGTAAAGGAGAGTAGATGTAGAGAGAGCTCTCTGTAAGTTCATGTACCAAAGAAAGGCCATGTGAGGACACAGCAAGAAGGCAGCCATCTGTGAGCCAGGGAGAGAGCCCTCACCAGGACTTGACTGTACTGGCATCCTGGTCTTGGACTTCCAGGCTCCATAACTGTGATAAAGCGAATTTCTGTTGTTTAAGTAGCCCAGCCTATGGTATTCTGTTATGGCAACCCAAGCTAAGACAGGGCCCACCTTCCTCCAGCATGACGGCCTTGTAACTAATTACATCTACAATGACCCTTCCAAATAAGAACATATTCTGAGGAATTTGGGATTAGGACTTCAACATATGAATTTTGGGTGGATATAATTAAACCCATAGCATTCATTGTGATTGTAAATTATAATGTCAAGTCTGAAACCCAGGTGGTCTGGCTGGAGAGAGCACTCACTATCAACCACCCACTCTGTTACACTGCCCACTAAGTAAAATAGAATCCTAATTCAACAACTATTTATTAAGCACTTGCTGTATACCTCCCTTTCCTCTGTCTCTAAAGTTCTCTTGTCTTCCCCAGAGAGGTTTTCCTTTGTTCATCTTCTCTGTTTCTGATACAGTGAGGCTTTTTTGAAAAAAAAATTACTTACATCATTTTTTCTTCTTGTTTTCAATTAAGCTGTCGTTCATTGAAAATTTGCCATGTTGCCATCATGAAAGATGCTTAAGTTATGATCCTTTCACTTTCAAATACATACTGACCCATGTAGTAGGATGCTTGCCTGTCCACTTTCCTGCTAAGGACCTCTGAATATGCTAGTGCCCTTCACCATTGTGTTCCTGGAGCTTAGCACATAGTTGGAACTGAATAAGTACTTGCTGAATGTTGCCATTTCAAATGAATTAACCAATTTCGAGTTTGTCACTGCCTGTGGTCCAAAGTCCATTTAACTGGTTCAAGAGAGCCTCCTCAGGCAAACCCACAAATACTCTCCAACTGGATTTAACAGATGCCATACTCTCTATAGTGAAACAGTCTCCAGACAAATTTAAATAACCTCTCTCTTTTCATAACTGCAAACATGTCACAAAAATAATTGGAGTTCAAGTAACCCAGGGGAAATGCCTGCCTTTATCAGCTGCATCTCAAGGAATGGCAGTATAGTGCTTGACTGCAAAATGGATACATTTCTGTGGCAAATTAAGCATTCTGCCATGGACTTACCGACAAAGCATTTAATATAGTTTATATAAGTGAAGTCAACGTATAACTGACTTGAAATGAAATTAAAATGTGACAGGAGTCTTGTTTTCCTAAAAATATTATTAAAACCACACCTGAGTTGCCCTCCTTTCTGCTTCCAATTGTCTCTTTTTTTGGTCAGTCTTCTACATTGTCCCCATGGATGACTTCACAAAACACAGAACTGACTTTGTCATGCTCTATCTCTTCAAAGTGATGGCATCAGTTGTCTATAGAGCAAAGAATAAACTTGTGGCTTTTGGGGTTTTTTTAATCTCTAACTTAATGTTTTATCCTTTACCTGACTCATTCCCGGAGCCTGGTACTCTCATCCTGCTTTTCTGTTAAAGCCCACAGGAGCCCTCCATGCACCCCGCTGCTCAGAGTCCCTTTGTACACCGGGTCAGAGACTGGAATACATGGCATCTGCTCTGCTTCCTCCAGCTTACTCCTCTGAAATCCCGCAAGGCCCATTTGAGACATCACTTCCTCTGTGAAGCCTTCTTTGACCTTCATTTCCTATTGTAAGGAGAAATGCCCACTCTTTCTTCCACATTCCTGTGGAACTTGTCCATCCACATCTATTTCCCCCCATTTCTCCACTACAACATAAACAACAGCAGTTGTTACGTTTTGTCTCCATTTCCAGGATCCCATGAGGTGTAGGCAGAGAAATTTCCACATAGTCCGTGCTCAGTAAATATGTGTTAAAAGGAGAGAAGACAGAAAGAAGGGAAATTAAGTAGGAAGATAGAACAATGGAAACCTTAAGATACTTCAAATCACAGTTACTCAATCCAGTACAAACATCTGCAGGATGGGGGAAGAGAGGGAGTCATTTGCTTTTCTTATGCAGATATATAGAGAACCTGAAAGATAAGAAAAACTAATTTTGATTAATTATGAATGAATATCCATCTCACTACAAGTAACCAAGGTAAAACAAGTCTAAATTTAAGGAGATGAATTTGCTGAGACTTAAAAATTATCCCAGCTTCTTCATAGTCCACTTATTCACTATGCATAAATAAGGTCAAACATCCAGGTTGAAAATAAAATTCAGCTCCTTTACCAAATATGTCCCAATATCCAGATATTTAGCATAGATTTAGACTAAACATCCAGATGACTGAATTTTCTTATTGTCCATTTATGTGTTTTGACACCATGGGAGAGGTTATGAATCTGAAATTGAACATAAAAGCCCTTGCACTTGTTTATCCTGTAGTGTATATAGTAAGACATTTACCAAAAAGGGGAAAATGCCAACATACTTAAGCAGAAGGAAATAATAAAATTTCCTTTGAATAGAGGATATTCAATGTCAGTTCTGATTTCTAGTTTGAGAATTTGTTGAGTTTCCACTGGGCAAGACTGATAACAAAGGAAGAGCTTTTTAGCCCAAATGTACACCCAGTCTTCCACTATGCTGGCCCATGACTGTGCCAGGAAGACCTCTTCAAATTGCTGGTGGGCCGTGTAGCTTTCAGGGATTGGTTACAGTACTATTTCATAATAGTTTGAATTAAGATTCTGGAGTAACCCATGGCAAATTTTATTTTCCAAAAATGGCTATAATACTACCTCTCATTCCACATGCTTTTCTCACAATATGACTCTGATACTCTTTTCAAAAAGATGTGGGGCCTGTATTTTCTCTCCTTGAACAAGGGTGACCTTGTAATTATTGCAGAGGTGACTCTGTGTGACTCTTTGTGACTCCCAAGTCTAGATTCTACAAGATAATACAGCTTAGGTCTGGTTTTCTTGGGCCTTGGACTCTTGACACTTGCCCATGATTGCATGAGGAAAGTCTTATTTTAATCCACGGAGGGGCCTATGTGGAGAGAATGTGACCCCTCTCCCCCCAGCCCAAGGTCCTGACAAAGCTCTCGGCCAACAGCCAGAACCCATATGACTGTATAACTTGAGCTGCCGCAGTTGATACTACATGAGCAGAAACCAGCTGTCCCTGCCAAGCCCTGCCCAATTTGTAGATATGCAAACAAATACATGATTGCTGCTATTTTGAGGTTGTGTGTTACACAGTAACTATAATAATAACTGGAAAGACTACTAAAGAGAAACAACATACGTTCTGGCCTCTGGCTTTGTACTATCAGAAAGCACATTCTTCACTTAATTTGTGCGGTAGGTAGAATTGTGGCTCACCCTAAGATGCCCACATCTGGACCCCTGTGAATATATTACCTTACATGGCAAACAGGAGGGAACTTTGTGATCAAGCCTCTTGATGTGGGAATAGTATACTGGTTTATCCAGGTGGGCTCAATGTAATTAAATGAGTTCTTCTATGCAAAGGAGGGAGGCAGGAAAGTCAGAACCAGAGAGAGATTTGAAGATGCTACACTGCTGGCTTTGAAGATAGAAGAAAGGACCAGCAGCAAAGGGATGCAGGCAGCTTCTAGAAGGTAGAAAAGGCAAGGAAACAATTTTTCTTCTAAAGCCTCCAGAAGGAATGCAGTTTTTTATTTTATCCCACTGAGACCTATTTTAGACTTCTGATTTTCAGAGATAAAAAAAATGTGTTGTTTTGAGCCATTCAATTTGTGATAAGTTGTCATAGTGGCAATAAGAAACTAATGCAAGTAGTGTCATCTCTGCATCTTAATTAATAGTTCTCCCACACCCTTTCCTTGAATTAATTTTGGGACCATGACCTGCCCCTAAGCAAAACCTCAATATAGTTCTGGATTAGGAAGGACTAGAGCTTCAGGGACTCGAGTGTCCAGCACTAGAGGGCTGATGATAGTAGTGAGGTCCAGAAAGGATTAGTGGCTTTTTTAGAGTTATGATATGGCCCATGGCTGAGCAGGTAGTAGAGCACAGCTAACTCCAAGACCAACTCATACCTGTCTTCAGTATGCCTTTATTCTAACTTTCTGACCTCTGAGTGTCTCTTTATCAGTTGTCCAGAGTTGTTCTATTGTCTCTGGTGGAACAATAGATGAGGGCTATCCTAGAGTTCTGTTCAGATTTCCTCTCCCTTAGGAATACCAGAGTTCCCTTTCTCTTCATTAACATTTTAATTATCTCATTTGTGTTTCCAAAGACTCACAAATTGTCTTAATGAGAGTGCAGTAACTTGTCATTCTTTGAAGGTAATATGCATATAAAAGCCACCTTCAACACTTGAAGAAAGATTTTAAACACTGTGATAGGTCAATGGGAGAAACAGCCTCTCTTAGCTCTCTCTTACCTAGCCCTACAGTCTAGACAGCTGCTCAATTACCTAAACCATTAGTGGGAATGGAAATTTGTTCAGCTTTTTTGGAGGTCAATTTGAAAATAGCCTTCAAAAGTTTAAATGTACAAGTTTGCTAACCCAGCTGCTTCACCTTCAGTTAAACACATGTGGTAAGATAGTGTAAAGAGATGGTATTTATAATAGCAAAACATTAAAAATAAAAAGACTTAGGTGTCCATCAGTGAAAGCGTAATTAATTTATGAAGGCACACCCATATTATGGAATATATTGGAGTCATTAAGAAAAATAAAGCTAGAATTCTTTTATACTAAAATGGAAATTTGTCCAACATGAATTCAGAGAGGGAAAGCAAGCTTTGATCGATCTAGATTATAATTCACTTTGTATTAGCAAAAGCCATATTTTAATATTCATTTTTATATTTATATATGCCTTTTTACAGAGAGAATATGTATGTAACTCAGAGACTATTTACTCATTCATTCATTAAAACAACATTTATAAGCTGACTACTCCAAGCTAGACTGAGTACACATAATATTAAGTAAAACAGATACAATATAAGTCTTTGTGAAGCTCTCAGTGTACTGAGGAATATAGAAAATAACCCTTTTAAAGTAAAAATAGACTAAATATAATAAAAATCTAGATAAAACTTGTGAAAAATGCATGATGCTATGGTACAGAAGGAGGGAGAGCTTTTATGGACAGGGTGATTTGTGAATCCTTCCAGAGGAGATGGCATTTCAACAGAGATCTGAAAAATGTAATAATATAACTCTTGATTCAAAGGATGTGCAGGATAATTTAGCTCATCCTTCTCATTCACTAGTGAGGAACATGAGAGTTAATGTCATTGGCATTGTGGAGATTAGAACACAGGTTTACAAACTCCCATTCTGGAAGCACCAAAGGTGAGGAAGTTTGGTGTGTTTCAAGACCTGAAAAGCCAGAGGTAGCAGAAAGAAAGTGAATGTGGAGGGGAGGGGTGAGTTAGTTTGGAGAGGGAGCAGACCATGCTGAGCAGCAGTTCTCAAACCTTTTATTCTCAGAACTTTCTGACTCTCTTATAAATTATTGAGCATCTCAAAGAGTTTGTTTATGTAAGTTATGCCTATTAGTTCTTAGAACATGTACTATTAAATGTTAAATTAAAAAAATATATATGTATTACTTTATTAAAAAAATAATAAACCCATTACAAATCATAGTGAGTAGAATGGTGATCCCTCCAAATGATATGTCCATGACCTAATATCCAGAACCTATGAAAGCCACCTTTGTTGGAAAAAGAATCTTTGTAGAAGTGATAAAGCAAAGGATCTCGAGATGAGATTGTCCTGGATTAAGGTGGGCTCTAAATCCAATGACAAATTCTCGTAAGAGAATAGAAGGGGAAGCAGACACAGAGAGACACAGGAGAGAAAGACCTGTGAAGACAGAAGCAGACATCGAAGTGATGTGTCTACCAGCCACAAACACCAAGGATTACTGGTCAGAAGCTAGAAAGAGGCATTATGCCTCAGAAGGAAATACCATCAACACCTTGACTTTAGAGTTCTGGCCTTCAGAATTGTGAAAAAATAAATTTCTGCTGTTTTAAGCTACCAAGTTTGTGGTACATAGTACAGTCGTCCTAGGAAGCTAACAAACTTTCCAAGGTAAAGAGAGTAGATTCATAAAGATTAACTACATTTTCTTAAAAAAAAATAAATGAAAGAGAAGAATGATATTTTTCTACATTTTGGCAGATCTCTTCAGTGACTGGCCAGTAGAAGATGCCTGTATTCCTCTACATGCTACTGTATTCAAACTGTTGAGATATGGGGTTTTTTTGGTTGAAATATGTGAAGAAAATCCAGCTTCACATAGAAATATACTTGGGCAATGGAGGACTATTATAATAGATATTTATAAAATTGTGGACAATCTTCTTTGATACTACATCAAAACTTTGTAAGTAGTATTTTCTTAAAGGTTAGTTGCAAAGTGGAATCTGAGGTCGTTATCAACAAATTTTTCATACTCTTTTACATTAATTACATTGGCCTACCTCAAATGGGTCTTTTACCTAAGCATGATTTTGGACATCATGTGTTGGCCATTTGGAAAATACAGGTTCACTGAATAATGAAGATCATCCAAATGTTGACACATTTTATTATATATTATCAGAGAAAAATGCATTCATTAAAACCACTAGTGATATCATCAAAAATTTTTTAAGTATCAGGAAGCTGTCAAGCTCACAATTGTGGATAAAAGTTTTCCAAAATTTTAATATTTGTTTGAAAGTTTGAATTTAACATTGGCAGTAAATACTATCAATTGTTTTCCTTGAAATAACTGACTCATTCAAATCTTTATGTACTGAAATTTGGCTCACCTGACAGATTGCTGTTTGAGGTGGTAAGGAAAGGCTCTGACTCAAAATAATGAGTGGAGCTTTTTGACATAATCAAACAACGACAACAAAAAACAAATGCTGAGATAATAGCAGAAGGATGTTGCTGGAGACAGAGCATACAAAGGTAATACAGCACATAATTCAAGAACAAAAACATCTGAATACTCAATAAAAAAACACTTATGTGCACATATAGTAGTAACATTCATTGAGTGTTGGGCAGGTGGGAGGGGGCAGAGGGGATGGATATATGTACACACCTAATGGGTGCAGTGTGCACTGTCTGGGGATGGGCATGCTTGAAGCTCTGACTTTGGTAGGGCAAAGGCAATATGTGTAACCTAAACATTTGTACCCCTGTTAGATGCTGAAATAAAAAAAAAAGAACATTTGATATTAACAGTGATGCAATATGAACTATGGCTATAAGAAAAGAAGCATGAAAGAGAAATGCAAGAAGTGCCATCTGATTGAATGGGTAGTGATAGTTGTGGAAAAGCTGGATTTCAGAGCTATGGCATATACCTTTCTGTCACCACCAGGATCTAGCATGGTGCTTTATACATAGTAAATGCTCATTCAGATCTTAATAATGTAATTTGTCAGTCATTCTTTCAAATAAAAATGGTGTTTCATGAAAAAGGTGGCTAGCTCAGCTCACAACTCAAACAATTGCACAGATGTTTATTATCACACAGAATATTTTAAAAGATATTTACTCAAGAGCTGTAATTTTTAAAAAATTCATTATTTTAAGTGCTTATCAGAATATTCTCATGTGAAATTGCCCGCCCCCATACCTGCTAATGTAGGGCAGAGAAAAATGCAACGTTGCTAGCATAGATTGCAGCTACAGTCTTGATACATACTGGCTGCCAACAGTTTTACTTAGCATTGCCTTTGCAGCAACCAGGCAAATGTTAACAGGGCAAAAAAGACAAGGGACATTTTAGAAGTATTATGAAAATAGTTTTGGCCAAACTAAGACCTGAGGGCCATGGACCCCCCTAGGGATCCGTGGATCATTCTTTGAGAACCGCTGCTATAGAGTTTTATAAACTACGAAAAATAGTTGGATTTTATTTTATTCACAATCGGTAGCTTTTAGTGGGATGTTAGCTGGGAAGAGAAGTTATTTGATTTAAAGTTATAAAAGATGACAGAAAGATTTCTTAATTGAGGAAGTGTTTGATGGAACCATTAACAGAGAAAGGGAAAGACTGTAGGGGGAGGTGAAGGAAGGAATATTAAGAGTAGTTTTAGACATGCTGAATTCGAATCATCTATGAAACATCCACGTGAAGAGGCTTAGCAGGCAATTGTATTTGTAAATCTGGAGCTTAGAAGTGAGTTCTAGCCTGACACTTAGGTGTCATTTGCCTAAAGATAGAATTCAAAATTGAGATGATTGATGATAGCACATGGGAAGAGAGTACAGAGAAGGAAGAAAAGAGAAAACTGAACCAAATTCTGAACAACTCAAAATAGTCTCCTCGGATCAGGCTGGGGGACACTGGATGTTAGAAAAAAGGGGGACTTTACCATTATAAATTGTTAGAAAAATTTCCAATGAGTATGTACTTTTCCTTTTTCCAGCTTTGTTGAAGTAAAATTATTTAAAATGCACAATTTGATAAGTTTTGACAATGTGTGTACAACAGTGAAACCATCGCCACAATCAAGGAGATGAACAAATTAAGACGTTTCCTGATCACCCTTGGTAATCCATGCCTCCCCCCAGCTGCTTTCCCAGGCAGCCAGTAATCTGCAAGTATATACTTTTGTTCCAAAATAAAAATAGTTTTAAAAAGTCAACCTAATCAAGCATCATTTTGCAGATATTTTTCAGGAAAATAAGGCTCTGAGAAATGAACTGGCTTTCAGAGTGTCCAGCTTTTTAGGGACAAAAGGAGGGTTAGAACTAATTATATGACTTCCATTTGGGGACCTTTCACGCTGCCACTGTGCCTCCACTCTTTGACCTACTGTCCTGATCTTGTTTCTTTCTTATTTGACTCTTCTTAGACAGTATCTCTTTTGAACGTATTTGAGGAAGAATTTCCTCTCTGTAGGTTGGAGTCACTGCTTGATATATTAACACACAGAGCCTTCCCTTCTGACAGCTGTTGGAGGCTTCCTCAGAACAGGTTTATTCGGCTTGAGAAACACACTAAAGATATTTTGATCTTCTCTTCTATCAAGAATTCCCCATTGCATTTTACTTTCTTCATCGTAAAACAATTTAACAAACTTTCTGTAAGCCTGGTTTTCAAACCTGCCAGTCTTAGAGTGAAGTGTTGTTTTTCAACAAGGCAAACATTAAGAAGTAGAGTGAGATGCTAAATTTCCATAATGTTGAAATCATACTAATTCACAATTTGTCCTATGTTGGGGTCCCCCAGAAGTAGTGCCCGAATCAAGATTTGAACACAAGTAGTTTATTAGAGAGGAGATTCCAGAAAGCACTGGGATAGGAATGAGGAAAGTGAGATGGGGAAGAAACAAAAGTCAGTAAACTATATGTTATCAAGCAAGTTATCATCTTGCTGAGGAACTCTAGAAGACACTGTAGATTGCACCTCAGAGATTTCCCATCTGAAGGGTGAAGAATCTTGAAATGTATCCTCTAGCTCCATCAGTCCTTAGCTGAGTGCTTCTCTCCCTCCCCCTCCTCCCACTTTGCTTATGAGGGGACTGCAAGAAAGCCCTCAGGTGATGAGTCCTGGGTACCTGAAGCACGTACTTTAGACGTGTGCTGGATTGTTATGTGGTCAGCAGCTACATGCAAGGCACTGCCAGTGTCTGCTGAATGAACCACATAATGGTCCATCTGGAAAGAGAAGCTCAGCTTTTAAATAATCATGGCATTTGCATGCCTTCCTACAATTTCACTAATGATGCTGTAAGCAAGCTGTAATGGTAACCTGTGAGCCTTCTGAGAACGGGGTCCAGATCTCATTCATTCTTCTAACCTTCCAAAGGCCTGATCATAACAAGTGCTCCACATATATCTAACAGTGACTTGTAATCACTGAACTGAATTCCTCTGCTGTGAACTGTGTTGGAAGTGTATGCTGCAGTAGTGAAGAGCACATATTCTAGACCCGTACCACTTAGATTGTAGCCTGGCTATATCCCTTATTAAGGATGTGACTTTGGGCAGGTTTCTCAACCTCTCTGAGTCTTGATTCTCTCATCTGTTCCATGGGTAGAATCATAGTTCCTATGCGTTTGTGTTGCTGCAAGGCTTAAATGAGATAATTCATGGAAAACAATTATCGCAATGCCTGATACTTGTTAAATGTGCAAGACCTGCTAGCTATTAGTATCACTGATCACTTGATAAATGGCCATTAAAATGGTCCAACATCTAAAGTGATCACATTATGATTGATGAAATCAAAGTTCACACGTATGTGTGGTTAAATAACATGGTTGTGATCTCATCTGAGGCAGACTTGTCAAAACTAATCATTTTCCAGTAAGAGGTAGACATAACTTTACCCTGATCTTTTCACTGTTTAACACTGTGTTTTTAAATGTTTAACTTATCTGGGGAAGTAGCCCTGTGTTTTGAGTTTGGTAGATATATCAACTCAAACCCTTTGAGTAAGACAGTTTAAGGCAGAATTTCAAATATTATTTTCCAACTTTACAGATAATAGATTTTATTATATGCCTAAATACTATTAATAATTGTGCTGTCTCTTGGATTTTATTTGTGTAGTTTCCATTTCTGTTAATGGCTCATTTATCTTGTAAGTCAAGGTTAGATTTATATTTTTTCTTTAAACTGTTAAATTCCTGTAAGAAGCATTGTACTGGTTGCTTAAAAACATTTGAGTCATTTTCTGCCTTCAAGTACAACAATCCTCAGTATATCCTACAGAGAAAGGAATTTACTCTAAAAAAAAATTCATAGCCATTTCAAGAATATATTGCCATAATAAATAAGTTTCTATATGTGGTATATCACTTGAGTATCTTTCCTCTTCTTCTATTCCCAATGGAAATGAAAAACCAGAAACCTTTATGAATGTACCTGAAACTTAACACTGATTACCTTTATTTTGTCTGGGCCAGATGGTCTATGGTCTTTTTATCTTTTGAGGGAAGTAGCTAAAGATCACAGAAAGATCCCTTAACTAGGAATAAAAAAAAAATCTGAAGTCTAGTCTTAGCTTTGTTTACAAGCCTTTGATCCAGTGATATCACAGGCACTGTTGATCATACTTTCATTCAGTCATATGACACTGTGGGATCAGATCAGGAGTTTGGATGCGCCTGAAAAAGATCTAGGTGAAGTCTGTGGCTAAAGGTCTGGAAACACAGCCACCAATTGATTATTATAGAAACAGGGATCTGGATTAATACATTGATCTAGCATGGGCAGAAAAGATCTAAGCAATGGTCTTATATAGAGAGTTCAATATCTGGGGTTTCTTTTCAAGCAAAGTTGGGCATACATTCTAGCAAGTGAACACAAGTGGTTAAGGAAAATCCCATCTTCTTAAGGGGGTCCAATAGCAGGAGACAAGGAGTGCAAGGCCCCACCTTGGTGTCTGGGGTTCCAGGGAGAAGACAGAGGCAAAACAACAAGAAACATGGACAATGGAGTACAGAGAATGAGGCATCATCCATAGACAGAGGGATGGCAGAGGGTGAAGACTGAGTAACAAGGATTGAGAAACAACTTTTGTGTGGTTCCAGAAGCAGAACTGACTTAGGAACCAGGATTAGTCTCCTATTGGGAAGAGATGAGCAAAAGTGTGTGTTATTTATCTATTGTTTTATAACAAATTACTACAAAACTTAGCAGCTTGAAACAATATACATTTATTATTTCACAGTTTCAGTGGGCCAGGACTACAGACAAAGAGGTCCTCTGGCTTAAGCATCTCTCACAAGACTGAAATCAAGGTGTTGCTCAGGTCTGGGGTCTCATCTGAGTGTTCAACTGGAGAGGGACCTTGTTCTCCTAGCTGTTGCCAGGATTCAGCTCTTTGAAGGCTATCGGATTGAGAGTCTCTGTTCTTTGTTGACTGTTGACCAGGGGGCCCCCTTGAGTTTTTGTCTTGTGGGCTTATCCAGAGAGCAGTTCGAACACAGTGGCTTTCTTCCTCAAAGCCAGCAAGGAAGGGCATCTGCTAGGAAGATGCAAGTCCATATCATATACAATCTATTAACGGAAGTGAATCTGATCACTGTTACTGAATTCTCTTTGTTGGAGGCAGTCACAGTCCAGCCCACTCTCAAGAGGGGAAGGAATCATGCAGGTCACAACCACCAGGAAATGGGGATAATTGCAGATCACCTTGGAGTCTGCTCAATACAGGGAACTCACATTTTATTGAGTAACTATTGTGGTGAGGTACAGTGCTAGGAACTGTTATTTGTAGTATCTCTTTACCTAGAGGTTCAGCTCTTAAGTTGTACAGACTTTAGAGGCACAGAGCCAGGAAGAATAATGTAGTAGCTAGAATAAAAATTTCCTCCTTTCTTCGCTTCAGTTTCTTCAGCAGTAAGAAGGCAAGGTCTGGATTAATGTCTCATCCAGCTCTTTGGTTTCATTCCTTCTGGGGTTTCCATAAGCCTATTGTTGAAATCTTTCCCAGTTTTGCAGATTTTTAAAAAATTCTGGAATCTGACATTGTACTCACTCTTTGATAAAGGGTCTGCCTGGGTATAATGGGGTTATAAAGGATTACTATATTCTCCCAGATCTTCCTCAGCACACACCCCCATGGCATTTCTGAAAAATGCAGTGCAGCCACTCTTTTGTATACCAAATATTTTCCCACTAATTATGAAAATTTACCACAGAAACAAGCCTATCAAAAATGCAAGTAAAAACTAAAGCTATAAGTGAGAAAGAAAGGGTGAGAAAGGAGTAGTAAGAGGGAAGGCGGAAGCCAACTGACATTTATTGAACACAACTGTGTACCAGGCGGGATGCTAAGAGATATTTGACCTCATAACTTTATTTTGAAATGTGAGCTATTACTTTTTCAAAGGCTCTCTTATATATTTGACATGTATTTCTTGCTTTTTAAAAACTCAAGCCCAGTGTGTTCCTAGTATTTTCTCCAAATTTTCAATTACTATCTGACATCATCCAACTCCCTTCCGCAATCCCTTGACATTAATGTTGCAGGAAATATATCACATATGTCTTTGATGGCAAATTAAACATGTTCAGATTTTTTTGTTCCCCTAAGTAGGAGGAAGTGTTCCCTCCCAGGATCCCCATAAGGATGGGATTCAAATGTAACCATAAAAACCAGCTAGGAATTTATTGGTTTGCTGTCCACATGCTAATGCTGGTTGGAGCGAGAATGAAATCTCAGGTGATGGAGGTTGTGGTTCTTGTCTTTCTTGAATCAGTGAAGGTCCCAATTTGCATTGGAACAGCTTTTCCACTGGGTCAACCTTCTGGCTGGATTAAATCACAGTTTCTAGCCTGGGCATGATTCAGTAGCTCCGTATAGACACAGCTTCAGCCTGTGGCCTTTTACTGCTCTAAGACCAGTTTTCAAATAAATAACTGGCTAAATGGTTTCCAGATGCTAAAATAAAAATTATACAGATGCAAATATATTACAGTTAATTTCAAGGCTGTTTAAGGTTTTTACTGTGCCTAGGGAAGACAGTTATAAAAAATGCACATCACTTTAGCAGAGCATACTTCATCAATTACTCCATTAACAATAACAATGTGGGAAATAAAGGGTGAAATTGAGTACAATAAACCAATGAAGAAAATGAACATAAACAAGAAATGGAATAAGCAATGAATAAATATTGAACCATAGCTACCCTGAGTACTTTTCAGGTCTTTCTTGAAAATATGACGTTTCTGACCACCGATCAATAGAGTCCAGGATTTTGAATCTCTTTTTTCATAATGATGAGGTTTGGGATTTGTGTGAACATGCTCCTTTGCCCTGTCCTCCTTATGACCCATGGTAACACTCCCGAGATGGCTCTATGGGAGGTAGTAGTCATAGAATAAGGAACCCACCTGTCAGTAAGCCCTAAAATATTGGGTTCATTAGCACCAGTCAGGCTGTGTTTTGGCACTCAGATGATACAAGGTGAGACTAGATTAGTCATCTCCAAAGTCACATGGCTGGGTGAACAAGGGAAGACGGATGACACAGAACTATGCTCATCATAGCTAGAAATTGACATCCAATCAGAAACTGCTCACCCATTGCATTTAAAAATATGTAAAGGCAACAATCAGATTAGGCAGCAATAGAAGAAGCCACCTGAGAGAGATGGCTCAGGGAAGAAATTAAAGGGTGAAGTTCACAAAATTTAGACTGACATTTGTTTTATGGAAGCCATGAGCTTAAAATAACATAATTCAGGATGTCTCTCAGGAAGGTAGAAAGGAAAACTGTGTTATTGAATCGGCCTATAAAGAATAAAAAAAGGACATTTAGAACTACTTCAATTTACTTTTATAGGAGAAAAGCAGATCATAAAGAAGAGAAAAATAGTCTAGCTTCATGTGAACTCATTTGATAAAGCTAGGAATGATGCATCAACTGTCCTTTTACAGAAACCCTTGTAAAGTCATGAATTACAATGAAAGCCCTTTGGTTCCTACCAGGTCATATGACTAATGGGCTATATAACTATGAAGAGAGAAGCCCACAAGGCGTAATGTGGGGAGAGAGGAAGGATAGGGATCTCCTTCCCTCTGAGCTGAAGGACAGAGAATCCCTCCATGGTTGTTTCAGTCTGGCAGTGTGGAGCAGGTGCCTCTCTGCACATGCCCGTGGCTGGGGGAGCTACGCAGAACTGTGCTGCCACCCTCCTTTCATCCCTGTCGGTTTTAAACTCTGTGGACAATGAACACTTCAACTCTCTTTCATTGGGTTTCTAACTCATTGCCTCTGTATCTGGAGGCACCCGCTTATCCCAGCTTCAGATTGACAACTATGGTCTGGCTTTTGAAATTAAGGAACTTCCATTTAGCCTCCAGGTGTGCCCACCTTCTTCAACTCTTCTCACTGAATTCTAGAGACCAGTGAACCCTGCTCCAGTATCTACTATAGGCTCCTAATGCCCCAACCGCAACACTCCAGTCTTTAATTTATCTAAAAGGTAGACCATGTATGTTCCAGCAGACTCAATTTGGAAAATCATATCAAATTTTCATGGATGCAATGTGGTTCCTGAGGCTTCCATTGGTGCATGTCTCATAGTATTGGGCATATGTCTTCTAACCAGCATCTTTCCTTTCCAGCCTTGCCCTGCATCTATCTCCCCAGACTCTAGGAAAGAAGCCAACCAATGAGTTTGAGGGGAGGCCATAAAACATGGTGTAAAAAGCACTGGGCAAGGAGTTAGGAGACCTGGGCTGCAGACTCAGAGGTGCCACCAACTAGCTATGTGACCTTGGAAAGACACTTATTCCTTTAAGTCATGTGCCTCATTTACAAAATCAGCATGTTAGACTCAGTCACTAAGACCCCTTAAAACTCCAACATCCCATGGTTTTTCACAGAGAAGGCTTAGTAGTATTTTGCTATGTTTGAGGAATATGTGTCCTGCAGCTTCTAGAGGGATGGAAAGAGAGTAATATTAATAGGAACTTAGCCAAAGTCCTACTGAAATAATCTTTGTGTTTTTGCCTGTTGTTTTCTTCCTCTGACCTTGCTCCCACCACACAACTAAAGAAAAAAGAAATATGAAGGGCTGAATTTACATCCATGAAAAAGAATGCTTCAAGAGGCTTTCCATTCATGCATTCAGAATGACTCCGGTGCAAACCAGTGGAATCCTACTGCATTTATTTAAACTTCTGTCATCGTCATTGTGACTACAGCCAGAGGTTTCCCGTGGGCTTCTAGATGAAATGCTGAATGTATAAAGTAAACAAAGTAAGCATCTCACTTTCTATTCTCCTGGCTGCACTACTGGTATTTGATGACATAAGAAATACCCAGAAGCAACAGTTGAGTTAAGAATGAGCATAAATACAGTGACAATCTACACAGCTAGAATTTTAAATTCTGAAATCAGATTCCATTCTCTCAGGGCACCCTTTCAGCCTAAGCTATACGTCTTCTGTTGACACAAAATTAAGTTTAACATAGAGCTTTTTAAAAATTGAAACTGTAGCTTGGCAAATAGAGTGGACTTTGAGTGGAGTTCAACTAATGCCCATTCCTTTTTGCCTTTCTGTGCCCTTTGGTCCTGAAATGGGCTCTTCCTTCTTCCTCTTCAGGAACAGAGCCTCATCGTGGTAAGGGAAATAACTAAGGAATACAGCAGTCCTAATATCTGGAATGCTTTCTATGGCCAATCTCATTTTGGTATACGTAGCTTGTCAGTAAAGCAGGGAGAGAACTGATCAGTTTTAACTATTCTAACTATGACAAACTGCCACTTTGTCACAGGTAGAGCCGAGGTGTTCAAAGACTGGGCAAGGTGTAGGAGCCGAACTGGTGTCTTTACGCTACAAAGGTAACACAACACACACACTGTGGGTCTGGTGAGATGGGAGGTGGGGCAGGTCACTTAAGGTAGGTAAACGACCGTTGGGAAGAACTGGATCGAAGTGGCATCACTGGCAGTTTGACTGAAGATGCCGCTGGCATATGAAGAAGGAAACCAGGATCAGGAGCCCAGGCTTGTAACCACTTCTCCAGTGCTGATTAACCCTGTGGCTTTAGGAGAAAGATTGCATCTTTCTGAATCTATTTCCTCATCTGAAAATCCATTCGTTTGTGTATCTAACAAAAAAGTTCCATTTAGTTTTTGTTTTAAAGAATGAGTAGTTGGAAGGTTCAGGCAAAGAGAAGAACAAGAAGAAATAAATGGGAACATCTGAAAATAGCAATTTAAAAAACAGCAAATCCTCCGATATAACCAAATGGTGTGAACTTAAGAATGAGGGCGGGAACTATTTGTTTACACTGGCTGTGAAGAATCTTTCATGTCATATCGGGGCATCAGAACCATTCAGAGGAGCAGTGGGGACACACTGACTGTTTTTCAGTAGGAATATGGCATGATCGGATCACTTGGAGCACGAATAATGCCATAGTCTTTTTAATATTGAAATTAATCGTACAAGCCTCCATTGTTCCTATTGAGCAGACACTTCAACCCCTTTCTCTAGACGTCTACCCTACTTGTCTTGATAGTCTAGTAATTGGGGACATATCTCAGTCCAAAGAGAATATCATGTGTCTGAACAGAAGACTATAGGCCAAATGAGAGGATGAAATAAAATGTTTTCTACTGTCTCTGCTTCTGTCACTGATGTTGACAAGTGGCATCGTCTTTCAGAAAAGTGGCTTCTCTAAATCTGATGTTTTCCCTGTTTACTTCTGCAAGGACCATATTGTTTGATCTGCAATGGTTTTTTAAAATAAAGAGGATGGAAAAAGTAGAGGTTTTTCCCCAAGCTATGGTTACCTTATTTAACTTTAGGCTTGGACAGGAATCTCTACACCATCATTAGCCTGAGCTTTTAAAATCCAATTGTTAAAATCATTAACACGGTCACTTCTCCAGGACTCCCAGGAAAGCTGTACCAGAACAACTGTGGTGTCTACACAAATCATTTTGATGTCTGTATTCTGTCTTTTGAGTCTAAAAGTCCCTCCTTATCCTCAATTCCAGTCCATACCCATTACCTGCCACAGAAAAAAATGACACCTCTTCATAAAGTAAAATCATGCTGTGTTACCACTGTATTTTGGACAACAGTCTGGAACAAATTCTCAAAGCAGGAGGCACCCACACAAAAATTATGTGAGGTGACTGTGAAAACATAGATTGTTAGATCACCGGGTCCTACCTTAGACCAAATAAATGGAACTGACGATGGGGCTGGGAGTCTACCCTTCAACTCACTCCTCAGATGATTTTATGCATCCCGAAGGGACCACTCGCCAAGCTGTTGAGGATAAATAAATGGGGAAGACACCAGAAGTGGGGAGACCAAATAAGAAGTTTTTGTAACATGTAGGCAAACACTGGGGAGAGTTGTTACTCTGGTGGAGGAGGAGAGGGACATGATTGAGAATCATTTCCCATGTAGTTTTCCCACATGAATTTCACCCACTGGTAGCATTCAGATTGGAATAGGGTTGAGCTGGCTTATGCATGCGTATGGAATCTCCACTTTTAGGAATGGTCTCAGTGCAAATGTCCTCATCCACTTTGCTTGCTGACGGGGCACATTGCACCTGCATCAAACTAATCAGCCTTTTACAGAAGGGGGGCCTGGAAGCAGTTATGGTCACACTTTAGGTCATGTTTCAGCTACTTTATTTTATCTATATAGTAATAAAAATAAATAAAATGTACAAAGAAGGCATCAAATGGCACAGATGTTAGGCTGTGAGCAAGGGCAAACACCAGGAGCAGGCAAGCCACGGTCCAATGGAGATCAGATTGAGCATTGTGAAATCCATCCTATTACCACAGAGCCCTATTACGTCTTGACTGCAGCTTCCTGAGAACTCAGAATCCCTAAGTGTAAATACCATGAGTCTGCCTGTGTTTCGGGGTCTTCAGCCTAAAGGCATTATAGTACATACAAGGGATCACTAAGGATGAGGAATGGAAGAACAAAGAACTTGCACAGACCCTGGAACAGCAATGCTGAAGTTTGGATCCTAGTTTGGCCACTCACAGGGTGTTGATCTTCTTTTGGGCTTCAGTTTCCTTGTCTGTAAAAGACAGGCAATAATCATACCTTCCTCATAGAGTTGTCACGAGAATTACATAAGATAATGATCATGGGCTTAGGGCAATGCTTGGCACCTGGTCAGTTGTCAATAAACAAGCTTAAAACACACACACACACACAAACACACACACACACACACCCTAACCAAGAGGGCAAATAGCATTCTGTAAACTTATTTGACCAGGGACGGTTTGGGGAGTAGGAGTGGGGAATATGTATGTATTCACAGAGGGTACTCTTCAGGACAAAGTTTAGGAAATACCGCATGAGGAAATACTTGTATTGAAGGAATCGGTGGAAGGGGGAAAGTTAGTAATAGAGACTGAGACAGGATTAGAGAGATTAGAGAAGAAGAACTAGGGTTTGAAAGGGTGATCTGCTGCTGCCCCTCTGGATGGTCATTATAATTCTTCTCTCCTTTCTATAAACAAATGAGGATACTTTGATCTTTAATAACTTTTAAAACCAGAAATAATGAACATAAAAAATTAATTGACTTTCTTCAGGAAGTAAAAGCTGGTCAAATTTAAAAAATTCTTTTCCAAACTGTAGTTTCTTGATACCCCAGAAAACAGGACTGAAAGATCAACAGATACACGTGCACGCACACACTCACACACCCCCTCTTGTGAACTACTGGCATCGTTACTTATGAAAGACCTTGGGAAGAAGCCAAGAGCACCTTACAGAAGTCAAGGAATTCCATTTCTAGTTGCCTGGATTTCAGGTATTCTCAAAATAAGGATGTTCAGCTACACCAAGCATGCAAGGCATTGACCAGATATCATGTGGAACCTGGTGGTTAACCAGAACACTTGAAATGGGGTTCAAATCCAGATGTCAAGGTCTATGGCCAGAATAACTCAGCCCTGATACTCTTTGTTCCTGAGACAAAGGTTATAGACAACTTCTGTTCTCAAGCCCTATAAGCCTATCCTGTAATAGTTCAAGAAGTTTAAGAAGAGTCATTTCAGTGACTCATTACCAACTAAACATTAGTTGTTAATCTCTTAATGTAATTATTGTAGTTGTTTAAAAATTCTCAATTTTCTATTTTCCTAGATATTTGTTTGTGTAAAGAAAACAATGCTTGAAAGTCCATTCATTTTGCCTCTGAATAATACAGACCTTCCAGACAAATCATTTAGGAAACTTTCTTAATTTTCCCACTTACCACTTTTGAATAATGCAAAATAAATATGTGCTCAGCTTCTGCCAAGACAATGCATCAAGGACTTCCAGCATTCCCTGGGAATCATTACTTTGTTTTGGTTTGCTTGGGTTCAGACCCCTTGAGATGGCCCTTGAGTTTCTGGTTCATTTAAACTGCTGAGTTGGGCCTGGTTTCCATCTGCAACCATAACATTGCTTTGAATTTCTCCAAACTCAGCCCAGGTTTGCTGAAAACGCATCTAAGGGTTGGCTAGGGTTCACCGAGAGGTTTGCAGATCTATTTGATTATTTAGATGTTCAGATTCCAATTTCTATGTTGCCAGGTGAGAATTTCACCTGGTTGGAGATTCTCTCATCTGGAGGCACTTGCATGCTACTCATTCCCAAGTCTAAAGGTTGCCTCTTAAGAAGAGAAAATAAAAAATTAAAGTATCTGAAAGGAGAATACATGTCTCCAAATCTCTAAATGCCTCTTGAATTTCCCCCCAAATGAATAATAAAAGCATTCTCTTATCAAACCCTTGTGGTATATAACATGGGCCTCTATTCTCTGTTAGGGTCTTCTTTTTCATTGCAAGTTGCTGAGTTATGTTTTCCAATCGACTCTGATGTGAATTAAGATTTAGCAAATGTGAATGAACTTGAAAATGTGCTGATTTCAAGATCCATTAGAGACCAAGCAGTGTGTGGAGGCAGTGGGGCATGGAGAAGTCTATCTGTGCAGGTATGAGGAGATGAGTGTAGTTTTATGATTGGAGGTGAAAGAATGGAAAATGGAAGACTATTTTGAGTTATGGAGGAATACATAGGGCAGTTTCTGACAAAGTGGTATGTCATACATGTAAAAAATTGAGTTTTATAATTTTAGAAGATTTAATACACTTTTTAAAATTTGTCCTTTTAAATACATTTTAGAAGCAGTGGCTAATTTCATTTTGCTTCCCCTTCCCTCCTCCATGAGGCCTTGCTAAATTGAGCCTAAACTCAGATACTTCAGAATGATTTATATCCAATTTGGAGACATTGTCATCATTATTTTAAAGCATATTTTTCACTTGTAATAACTTTTAGAACTAATGCTATTGATCAGCTACTGCTTATCTATGTTCAGAGCTATGCATATGGCTAAAATAAAAACTACAATTAAGACTAAAAATTAATTTGAAATGCTTATGGCTAATATTTTAAAATATCATTTTGATGGATCTCTAATAAAACTCAGTTTTGATGGTGTCAAAATCTAGTTTTATTTTGCCACTAAAAACTTCAATATAGGTATCATTGCTATAAATTTCACAGTCCAATAGTGTAATTACATGGACAAAATGAGGAAATAAGACAAAAATAAAATTAGAAAGCAAGTAAATGTACTGGATAGATAATAGAATATTCATTTAATTTTCCTGGTGCACAGAAACTGTTAACTTGTTAAATATGCCTGTGAGACAAAACCGATATACATACACGTTTCTAAAATTTTATACGGTCCATTCTGATGAATACTCACATGCAGTTAGAGACACCTTTTAGAAATTTTATGATTTTTGTCCATTTTTATCTTCTCCATGAAACTTGGAAATGTTTTCTACTTGTAGTAACATGTATGCTGGTCACAGTGAGTCAGATATAAAATTTTACTGATATCAAAACAGGCCACACTATATGAGCTATTGTCTCTAATGACAGTTATAATTCTAGAGAAAAGGTATTTTTTTCATGGCATGATTATTTTCATGGATTTGGTCTCACCATCCTCAGCTAGGGTCACCATCAGCAATCAGACTCCAGGTCTTTGCTAATACAGCAGAGCAACCCGCTGATTTTCTCAGGCACTTCGAAAATTAATAGGGGTGATCTAGAATTTTCATTCTTGATCTGGCTAGTAATCATTGTTCTTTGGGCTTGCATAATGCTCCCCAAATGGAGTATATATCAGGTCATTTAACTTGTTCTCAGCCGTTTCTGGGTACATGCTACACACAGTCTGGCACCCAAAACAGAATTCCTGTAGGGATAGCAGTGCTCACAGTGGGACTCATTCCCCCTGCCAAAAAAAAAACTATTTTAAATGTGAAATTACCTGTAGCAAAGGAGATTAAGAATGGGATTTCTGACATTAAAAGTTGTAAAAACGTTATTCTTATCCTTAAACATGTGTATCACTACTAAGGGACCTAGCTGGTAATTCTTTAAACAAAGAGGAAAATAATCCACAGTATTTGTTTTTGGTCCTGTAATCCTGGTTTTACTATACCAGGAAGAAACAATTACATTTAAAATAAATCTTTGTGTAATATTTAGTGTTTCTGCATATGCCTGTGTCAGAGATACTTCTAGAAGTTCTAAAAACAAAAGTATATAAGTGGGTTTCCTCTCAAAAAAAATTTTAAATTTACAAGTCATTTTTGTTGTTTGTTCTTGTTTTAGTTTAGGAGATTTTGTTTGCATATAAAAATGTTTAAAAGCCTCTATTTTTGCTGACTATATAAAAATAGTTTACATACATTAATTTATTTATTCTTTATCAAACATGTATTCACTCCTCCATCATTTAGTTAATGTTAGGGGCCGAATTGTGCATCTCCCAAAATTCATATGTTGAAGTTCTAACCCTCATTACCTTAGAATGAGACCATATTTGGAGACAGGTTCTTTACAGAGGGAACTAAGTTAAAATGAGATCGCTAGGGTAGGCCCTAATCCAATATGACTGGTGTCCTTATGATAAGAAGAGGACATTTGGACACAGACATGTACAGAGATAAGACAACCCTCTGCTAGCCAAAGAGAGAGGCATGGAACAGACCCTTCTCTTACAGCCCTCAGAAGGAATTAACCTTGCTGACCCCTTGACCTCAGATTTCTCACCTCTAATACTATGAGAAAATAAGTTTATATTATTTAAGCCACTCAGTCTGTGGCACTTTTTTTTTTTTACAATAGCCTTGTGAACTAGTAGCCAGTCAATGGGAATACCCTGAGCAATCAACCACACAGAAGTTGCTCTGCTCTAAGTTGTGAAGAAAACACAAAGGCGACTTTGAGAGATGGGGATACCCAATACTGATATATGAAATTGAGGTAATTAAAAGGAAGATTAGATGGTGGGGGAAAAAAGGGGAACGACATTTCTGGGATGTGTAGAGATAGCAACCCTCCGCCAGGTGTCTGACACAGTAGCCCAATGTAGAACACACCAGCCAGGGCGTGCCAGAGGATCACTGTGATGGCTGTGAATACATGATTTATCTTAGCCTTTTCCCTCTCAAAAGTACAACAATCCTTGTTAAAATCTCTATTTTCTGTTTCCTTGACAAGGAAAGAAGATCTGGAACAGGGACCAAGGTGATTACCTATATTTACCCTTGCAGGCCTCATGATTTCTTTATGGGAGCATCTTCCAAGTCACACTGGGGGATCCAGGCGACTTTGTGACTCTCTGCTGTCGACCAAAATGTCATTATGCAGCACACGACTGTAATGAAGTGATAATGCTTCCCTTCGGCCACAGAGCTGTTCCTCCATTTACTGCTGTGTTTACTCCCAAAGGCCATTTTGACAAAACAGGCAGGATTTATCCTTCACCACCTCCACGGTTTAGATGCCCTCCTGACAAACCCATTTATACTGCAATAGAGATGCATTCTGGCTCCATTGCTAGGAACCCCCAGCATTCTTAAGTTATCTTATTTAATCTTCCCCACAGCATCCTAAGAAAGTTATTATTCAGTCTCTTTTATGTATCTTAAGTAAATGACCGAGTGTGTGTGGATTTGAACTCAGGCCTTTGATTTCACAACCCCTATCCTGCTTCCACCACCTGTAAGGATAGAAAGTGGGTGGAATCCTGGCCCTTTTGATGACTGTAAGGTTTTTGGACCCATGGTAATGTTTGACTTTAAGAGAATGCTAATCTAATCCCACAGAGCAGTGGGGGCCAACCTCTCTCTACCTGAGAATCACCTGAGGGACTTTTAAAACACAGATGCCCAAGATCACACCCCCAGAGGCGTGGTCTCACCTGGTCTGAGGTGAGGCCAGACATCAGCATCTTTAAAAGCTCCGTAGAAAATTCTATTATACAGCCAGGGTTGAAAACTACTGCTATGAATAGTAGCTCCATACTGTTGGGGAGATAAAAGGTTGAGAATAGGGAATATATTCCATTAGAATTTCAAAACAAATGAAATCTCTTAAATATTACCAATGATAATTAGCTGAAGCATTTCTATTAATTTAGTAGAACTATACAAGGAAGTAAAATACAGAAATCAATGTAAAATTGGTCATTTTTTCTTCAGATTATTCAATATGTAGACATTAGTAATGATTGGTATTAATTTAAAAACTATTTATTGGGATGCCACTTGATCAAAACTGGAAAAAACACTTAGAAAATCAAAACCCAGATACGTATGTTCTATGAATAGCCAAAGTGTATATCTTTGTTTAAATAGCTCTTCTTTAGAAATAATTAAAAACCTCTTGCTGAGAATCCTTTCTGAGCCTATTTGAAGGTCCTTTGTTGAGCAACAGTTCATCCTGCTGCCCAGATCTTTCTCATTGTTCCTGATCCAAACAATTAATATAATGCTTCGCTGAGAACTAAATGCTTTCTTTCTTCCTTCAGCTTAAAAATTGAAGTTATGGTTTCACTATTTGAAAAATCCTAAATTCAGGCTGAACATGGATGTTAGTTACACTGCCATATTTAAACACTTTTTGATAGAAAATGCTTTATTGCCACTGATTCAAAGCCACAAACATGCTTTGAATCCAATTCAATATATTTCTTATTTGTTTCTGATTTTCTTTTTTTCCTTTTAATTATTATTAGAAGGTATAAATTTCCAGAAAAGCTTGGCCCTGACAAGCCTCCATTATTTGCACATGACAAGGTTTATCAAAAACAGTTGGATTTTTCTAAGAAGCCTTTTATGTTTCCTCCATAAAATATAAATAAATGAAAAGGATTAGACTGAGGAAACGGAGTATAATTCATCACCAATGTGAAACATAGTCAACAGGTTGCAGATGGATGAACTGGAGAACTTGGGATACTGCTCCAGGCAAGAAAACCCTCCTGCCTATGCCAACGTGACCAGCATCTTTAACTTTAGTAAAGGAACAGGACCCATTTTGTGGTTTGTGATGTCATCTTAATTTATTAGCCTTCTTTTGTTTTTCAGTGTTTGGTATATAAATCTAAAGCTGGGTTTGACTCTTAAAATCTATCATATTCTAACACTGATTCTAAACTATAGTTAAAGCTCTCCCACTAAACACACAGAAAAATAATAAAACAGCACAAAAACACACAAAGCACTGACCCCTGCAAAGGCAGTGGTTTTTAGCTGCATAAAACGCCATATCTAACAGATTTTGCACTTTATAAACAATACTTAGCAATTTAAGAAAAAATTCACTTTTATGTGTATATGTGTAATATCTCTCTACTTATTCAAACTCAAATATTTTAGCTAGTTTAACCTAAACCATAATGAAATTACTTTGGCTTATATATCCAGCTCTAATTTTGCCTGTACTGCTCACCGTACAGTCTCATTCTTAGTGAAATAAAAATTCATGGCACAATTTCCCCCTAAAATCTGTCTGAACTTTTGGAAATAAGAGACTTTTTAAGTCCCATATTCTTTCCTTGAACTTTCATTCCTATCTAATAATAATAGAGTGTTTTATAGCATATAAATCACATTTCTGTTTAAAAGTGACCTCCCTCATGACCTTTTTGTCTCTGCCTGTCAACACGTATTCTTCTAGAAATAATAAGCTCTAGCCAGGAACAAGTACTCAAAATTAGACTGATTCCAGGAACCGCCCATAGGAAGGCTGGAGCATATCTCATTTTGAAGTTAACTAATTTCACAGCTTTCCTTAAAAGTAGACACGGACTAGATGTGTCATTTTAAACAGAGAAAAGTTTACCAATAGTTTTGAAAAGAAGAAAAATAAAATATGCCAGTAAGTTTGCAGTTTGAGAGATCCCTGTGCAAATGATAATCCAAGTACATTCACATCACCTTCTGTTAGAGCAGAAATGATAATTTGTTATTTCTTTTTAATTCTAGCTAAGTTCTTAGAAGCCATAAGAAATTGGAATCTTTGCCTGCTATCTTTTTAACCTAGAATGCTTTTGATCCCAGAATTCTTCAAAATTCAAAATCATATACTATAATGATTCATTGTATCAGAACATATTTTTAAACATTTCTTTTAGAGATGGGGTCTCACTATGTTGCCCAGGCTAGAGTTCAATAGCTATTTATAGGCTTAATCCCACTATTGATCAGCAGGGGAGTTAGACCATTTTTTTTTCTGATATATTAATACTCAATTAAAAAGCTTCAGTACAAACAGTATAAATGTACAATTTTTAGTTTTAATATTTTCCCAATAAAATGGTCCTGTTTAATGTCTATAGGGGCTATATCATTTGTTTAGGGAAAAGGAAGGATATAAGATTGGGCCTTTGGAAGCTAGCCCCAGATTTATTTTAAGCTTATCATCTGATGACAGATAGAAAGATATTTTGTTCCCTTTAAAGAAAATAATTTCATTTTAAACCACTGGCGTAAATTTTATATGAATCTTACTTTGGAGTGAATCATAATGAAAAAGCAGCTTTCTTCCATTAGGACAATTTATTATCCAACCTATTCTGCATTCGAGGTTGGCTTTTAACTGTGAATGGCTTCTACCTAGTTACATAGTTAGGGAGGCATAGGAGATCAGTTGTGCAGTGTTTAGAAATATATATGATTTCCTTTCTACTTAAGCTCTTTGGACAGTCCTAACCAGAAGGACATGAAGGAGGAACATGGGCTGCCTCCAAGATCACAGAATCACAAGCTATGAGCTCTGTCACATGTCTTGGAGAACATCCACGACAGCATTCTCCAGTGTGTTCCAGGGGATGTAAGTAAACAGATCTACTCAAGTAAGTTGGAATCTCAGTCCAGGATTTGGGAAGGTCGAACATACAGCATCTCCTCTTGGATATTCACCTTCCCAGCTGACAGGTACTGGATGCTGAGATGTTTCAAGGGAAAACAGCCCACTTATCCATGTTGAATCAATGTTTCCTGCGTGTAACTGAACAGGAAAACCTTTGTTCATTGTGAACCCTCACATCTTTTCCTTGTATTAATACTTAATTTCCTAAGAACCGTGTTCCATGGGACACTAATTTGAAACTCATTGTTTTAAGAATAATGGAACAAAGTCCAGAGAAATAAATCACCAGTCCCAAGATGTCATAGTGAGCAACCCTAGAAGCCCAGCCTCTCAACTTTCACACATTTTTGCTGGACACCTTCAAAGAAGAGAAACATTTACATACTAAATGTGCAACGACAAGCTCATTAATTGTGACCAGCCCATATCCTTGTTTTGATTCATTTGGTTTTCCTCATGAAAGTCAGTTAATCTGGGTCCCCATGAGCTACAGACCACATGAATTATCATAGCAATTGTAGAAACACAGCCTTTCAATAACATCCCATCCAGTCACACACAAAGACACATGGCTATATTCGCTAGTAAGATGAGTGCAGCAGAAGATAAAAGACCCAAAGTCATATGTGTAGACCCTGCCTTTAATAAATATTGCCCTAACATCTGGTTCATTGGCCAAGTTCCCTTGAGTATCTTCAAGTGGACCCGACATTTCATTTTCTTTCCCTGGAGCTTATGAAGGCCCCGGGAAGCCTGACCATGGGTAAGTTTCTTTCTTCTTCTCTTACTCACATCTGTGTACAACTTTGATTTCTATTGAATAAAAGCGAATGAGTTCACAAGTCAACCCTGTTGCTCAAAGTGTTATAGAGTACCGAGATCTGGAGATACTAACCACTCTGGCATGGGATTGGTCTGTGAGCCCAAGTTCAAAGGGAACCCGTTGATGGACAGATTAGAAGAACCCTTAATGGTAAGCAGAGGGAGGCTGCCAACAGTTGCTGGGCGCTGAGCCTCACCACTGGCCTGGCTGTTTCTATCAGTCCTATCAGCAACTTTCATCTCAGCTGAGGCTTTGAATTCCAGAAGGGGCCAGGTGGGAGATAGCCAGGCCCTGGAGAATCCTCAGGGTTAAGTTTAAAAGGAGGACGAATTGGCAGGTGGCAGTTGAATTATCGAGTCTTACTCTCTTGTTTGTGTCAGCAGCGAACTATTCTTCTTTGTCTCTGTCTGGGAGACAAACTGCAGACCCCGGGCCTATCAAAAACAGTGACGTAGAACCGTAAAGAACTCTGTGGAGGAAAGAGAAATGATGCGTCTCAACTCTTCCTTATGGAAGTGATTGTTGACCAAATCACCCTGTTTAAATACCAAGGCAAAACAACACAGATGCAAAAACGTCTCTAGATCCTTAATCATTGGTGATACTGTTTCTCTTCAATGCCAGCCCTTCATTTCTGCAGGATGTGGTATTTTCTTTATCAGTTTCCCTTCAAGTCAAATGCTAGTGTGGTGCCTCTCAAAGTTTAGCGTGCAGACAAATCACCTGGGGATCTTGTTAAAATGCAGATTCTGATTCAACAAGCCTGAGCTGGGGCCGAGATGCTGCATTGCTAAGGAGCTCCCCTGTGACCCTGATGCTGCTGGTCCGCCACTGGCCACTGCAATCCGAGCATGGAGGCTCCAGGATACTGAAAGCACGGCTGAGCTGCTACAATTGTTAGGGTTACACGTTCACAAGGCAATCATTGAGCAATAGATTGAATTCCCAAAGAGTTATTTTGAATTGGTATTAAACGGAGAGAAGGTCACTCTTTCTTCGAAAGTAGGAAAGAATCTTACTGAGGATAATTGAATAAAATGAGGACATTTTCAATTCAATCATTTCCTTTCATTTATCATCATAGCTCATGAGTGCCAAATGTTTTAACTGAAAATGAATGATAAAAAGACCACTGCAGGTAGATTTCAAGTGCCACTTGCCTGAACTTTTACTCTTCTTTAAAAACGAATGCAGATATCATACCCCAAGGGCACCTCAAAACTCTTCTTTGTCAACCTCACCTTTGCCAGAGAGGGCCAAATATCAGAAGGGGAATTAGGTCAACATTTGAATAAGTTTTGTGTATTTTTGAAATTTTGATCCATTTTTATTCACTTTGGGCAATATAAAGGTCAAACTCTGCATTTCAAAAATGCAGTTTAATCATGACTACTTATCCCAGCCAGTCATCCCGGAAATGTATTCCAAGATGCTTAGTCAATTTCTTCACTTTGAACAACGAACCACAATTTGCAGAAAACAAACAATGCATCTGGTCAATTAAATCACTGAATTAGCCAGTTGCTTCTGACTTGTGTAACAAAGAAGAATTGGGATGGAAAGCCTCAGAACTTCTAAGGATTTGTGATAAATATGGCCTTAGTCATCTGCAAGAAGTAGCATAAGACCCAAAGCATCCGTTTTGTGCGCCAGCATGAACTTAGTGATCTGCATCCAAGATTACTATCACGACTCACTTTCATGGTGCCTTGATCATCTCAGTGGGATCAATCTTTCTTTCCTACTACTCTAGCATTTATAAGTTGAGTTGGTGTATACATTTCCGCCTCGTTCTCTAAGTCAGGAAATCCATCCTCAGGAAATCCATTTTGAGATTTCTTAGAGAACCTATCACAGAATCTTATGTAAAGAAATGTTTATTACACGGAAGCTTATCCCAGAGACTATATTAAAAATAACCTTTTCTGATTTGATTATAGAGGAGAATTATCTTCACTAACTATAAAGCAAAATAAATCTAAAACAATACTCTTTACATAAAATTCTATTTCTTCTTTATTTTGGAAAGGTCCTGGGGAAACTTTAGGTCAGGACAAAACACTGCCCAAACTGACCCGAAGCAACTGAGAAACCATTCAAAAGGGGGAGGGTGGACTTGTGGTGTAAGGTTCTTCATAGGAAAGAAGGATAGTGGAGATAAAACTTAGTTTTCTTAGGGGCCTTGCACACTTAAAATTAGGCCAGTGGACTTGGAGAAAGTTATATTGACAATAATTTCTATGTATATACATTTAGAAGGAATAGTGGCTTTACTTTTCATTATCATGGTCAACTTTATCAGAATGATATTAATAGATACATTTATATTGTGAGAAAGGTAAAAACATCTGTGACTTTTTTCCTTGTATTCCTTAAATACTGATCCCAATACAGGATTCTAACTGTTACCAAGGTGCTCTATTTAAAAATCAAAATTTGGTTTTTGATTTAAATGCAAATATAAAAATTGAATGGCGAGTATTGGATTCCAATATAGACCAGTAGGGTTTGTTTGTTTGTTTTAATCAAAAAGTATTATTAATCCTGTGAGGATATTTTAAACACAAACATTTGTGTAAGTTCTTGCCTCCTCTTCTCTTGTCTACTCGGTCACCTCAAATCAATTCCCCAGGTGCCCCTTAGCTTTATCCCCTTTAGTCTCTCGCCTCCACCCTCCTCTCTTCTCCGTGTCAAATAGAGACACTCTTCTATCATCTCCTTTTTGTTTCAGAAAAGACCTCAAGATGGGACATGAAGCCCAGTTGGGATTATTTTACAGAAGAACCTTCCTTGGAGTCCAGTTCCATCCTAGAAACATAAATCATAATGACATTTAAGAGAGATTTAGATAAAGGTGATAATTAATAGACTGAGCGGCACCAAATGCTATCAATTAACTTTATTCTCTTGAACACTTAAAAATACTTTTTGTGTTTATATTTGTAGAAAACTGCCAAGAATTGGGGCCAATATTACATTTTTTATTGGTGGATTCATTACTGTTTATCAAAACACACATATATAGACAGTATCCAACAGTTCAAATAATGTGCTCCTCATGTGTTTATTTTGGATACAAATTCTTTGTTCTTTGTGTATCTGGGGACTAGAGTTTACATTTGTTCAGTCTCAGGCTTTATTTACTCCTTTCCCTGATTCTACTGATAATTTAATGAAGGATTAATCTGCTATATCCATATCATTTCTTTAATTCAGTACTGAAAAGGAAACATTTAGCTTAATATAATTTTAAGTCAGTCTTTTGAAATTATAACAGAGTTTTTCTTTACTTTTCCTTATATGTTTGACATCTTTGGGGTGTTTGACATGGATAGAGAAGCACAGTGGCATGAATAATTCAAAAATTCTAAAATATATAAAATAAAACAAATAAACAAACTTTTAAACAACCACAAGATAAATATCCTTAGGGAAAGTTACTTCTTGGTAAGGTAAGACCACAGTGTTATAAACCTTTATCTTCTAAAGGCATAAAAAAATTACAAAAGAACTAGGCCTAAATTCTCAAGGTGTTAAGTTTATGTCTTAAGAATTTATTTTATTTTTGCACCAAGTTATTAATGTAGCCTAGTTTTACCTAACACAGTTTTTCAGTATGAATTGATTAATGACATCATTGTAAACTTGGTTTCTATTTAACCTTTTCAATATGGTAGTTTTTATAAGATAAAAACTATATGTAGAAACTTGTTAGTATCAGAATCCACTCATGTTCTTTTGCTGACAAAACTTGTGGTAAATTTCTCTTTTTATTGGAATAAACTGTGCTCTTCTTTATAGTTTACCTTTTCCTGTCAGTCTGCAGAGGATAAACAGCTGGCATCCCTACAGATTTATGACATTAGGGCTTATGAAACATGCATTGTGAATAAACTCATTGAAAAGTCTTTGCGAATACAGAAAGCTTTGCTCTGATTCTTGAGTGTGAACCAAGAAACAGGATGGTTGACAACCAACCTCAGTGGAAAACCACTGCCGTTTTGTTGGTTCACCTTTCAATAATTCTGTGAAGCTGATATTCATATCAGAATTGAATAACAAAGCTTGTTAAGAGCCTTACATGTACATTGCCATAGAGGTCGTGCTGAATAACTGAAGTCACTGCCATATTTATTGCACCACTGAAAACCTGGCATTTGTAAATATTTCTTATTTTTATGGGGTGATTATAGGGTGCTATGCCTTACACAAAATTCTCTTACAAGATTTTTCTATTCATTGGCTAATACGTAAAGTGTTTGGCATCCTTATTTTTTTTTCAAAATTCAAAAGATCAAAATAAAATAAGAGGAACAAAAGGACATTTCTAAACTAATAATACGGTCAAAATGAAAGTTGCTGTGTTCTTTTAATCCCAAAGTTGACTAAATTCTGTTAAAACTGGTGGAATGTCTGGTTTCTGAAATAAAAGAGCAAATTCACCAAACAGTTTGAATTTACTCAAGTTAAAATTCAGTCAAAACTTAAATGATCACACACTATCTACTGCAAAATACTGCCTGGGATTTCAACGACTACAAATACAATCTAAGTCTTGATCTCATTTCAAAGACAAAGTTTCTAAGGGCAGAGTCTTCGAACTGAGCAGGGAATACTGAATAACCAGAATAATAATGTCGTTAGCAATTTAAGATATTCTATGACACAGGCCAAGCACAGATTGGGCCAAAATTTATCTATAACATGTTACATTTCCTTTAAAAAATATATTTCTGGGTATTTCTTTTTTAGAACATCCTCTGTTTTGTTTTTTGTGTTTTTTTTGGCTGAGTTAATAGTCATAGAATATGACTTGTAGTTTTTATGCTTCACGATTATATATTAATTTTTCATTTCATTTAATTTCATTGATCATGTCTATGATATATGCTTGACACTGTGCAGGCTCAGTGTGAAGAGAAGTGTCCAATCAGAATTTGAAGTGAAATCAAAGAGGGCTAAATAAGAAAATACTCTATAAACAGGAAATGAATGCCTTAAACTAAAAACAATTGTACTCAGATTTAATTTTTCAATAAATTTACACTACAACTCATATGTACATTCTCTTCTTCTTCAACATTCCCTTGGAAAAATGGTACATTTTTCAAGTCCTTAAATTTTTAATAAGGCTTCTCAAGCGTGAATAATAATAATCATAACTAAAAAAAATTGCTAATGAAAACTCAAGTTACTCTATGGGTCAGTATTCCACAGGGAAATAGCCCACTCAAATGGAGCAATTGAAGAGAGCTTAGTAAAGGAACTATTTATGAAAGTGTGGGCTGGGCTCAAAGACATCAAGAGGGAAGGTGCAGCTGACTCCAGGAAGCCAAAACACCAGGAAGCACATGGTGGAGGCCTAAGAGGGGAGTGGGAAATAGAAGGGTTGCTGAGATCTGGAGAGTCTGCAGCTGTGTTGGAGAAGAGATGCCCCACCTTGGCCTTGGATGGAGGAACACAGCCACTGCCAAGCTCATCCATGGCAAGGTAGGGAAGAAGCTCAGGAAATAGATACTTCTATTCTCTGACATTTCTGCAGGCTTTCTTACTAACCAAAGCCAATCAGAAGCTGAGGGCAGAGGTACCCCATTAGAGCAGTCCCTGAGCATTCATCTCCGGGGGGCCAGAGCAGAACAGACAAGAGGGAAGAACTGATATGGAAGGGCAAAGACTACCTAATACAGATAAAATAATAATAATTCCTATCCACAATATGCAAATCCACAGAGAAAGAAAGTAGATTATTTGCCAGGAGATAAGGAAGGGACAATGGGTAGTGACTGCTTAATGGTTACAGGGTTTTCTTTTGGGGTAATGAAAAAATTCTGGAACTAGAGAGCAGGAATGGTTGCATGACATTGTGACTGTGATTAATGCCACTGAATTATACATATTAAAATGGTAAATTTTATGTTATATGTCTTTTAACACAATAAAAATAATAATTCCTATAGAACAACTTGAAAAAATGGTGAGTGCTTTCATCTCAGATGTAAGAGACAATTATGTTTGGTGTTTGTCTTGAAAATTGAAAACAAGATTGTTTGTTTTAAGTAAACACACAAATTCAACTAATAGAGTACTGATGATACTGACACAAACTCAACATCAATTCTGTTGACCCAGTTAAAAACATTTATAAGTTTGTGCAAGCTTTACAAAAAGCTCAGGTACACATTTCAAAATTAAGAGATTTAGCTTAAGAAAATAGCTATTCTTCATAATATGCACCTTCTCTACATTTTCTTTGGTGGCCAACCGGTTTAGATCGGTGAAGTTTCCTATTAAGCCCTAGAATTCAGTAGCTGGTTCCACTGTGGGAATAGAGAGATTAAAAATATTTGAGAACTGAGCACCAATTTACATGAACTCAGTTGTGGTTTAAAGCAACTAAATAAAAGTACCAAAGTATAAGACTTTTTATGGCTCACATGAGGAAACGATTCCAAACCACTGTTTTCTCTAACAAGGAATTCCTTCAGTGTGTTTTGGAAACAATTCTATAAATGTCAGTATGTTTTATGCTAATTCTTCATATACAATGCATTAATTTTATAGAGATTTAAATCACTAGGGTTTATTATTCCTTTTACATCATATGCTTCTTTGAGAAGAAACATGAGTCCTTGATTTATCTTTATACAATGCTTTAATTGTCAAATGGTATAAAGTTTTTAATAACGGGTCAGATTCCCTTGGAATTGAGTTTGCTGATAACTTTTGTATAGGTGCCAAAACTCAGACCGCCATCTGAGTATATATACCTTCCTAAGATTAATAGTGTCCTCTTGATTGGGGCATGGTATTAAATGTCTTTAAGGTGACTTCCAGGGCTAACATTCTATTGTTGACTTATAACTTTGCATTTTAAATGCTTAAACAAACACACGTGTACACAATCTCATTGAATCTTTGTGACACTCTTACATTCTTATAAGAAGAGCAAGTATTTTCCTTGTTCTGTAGATGAGGAAACTAAGGCTTAGAGAGATTATGTTACTTCCTCAAGATTAAGCTGGGATTCAAGACTAGTTCTTCTCATTTTAGAACTATTACACCATCAGATCTGGTGCTGTATCCTGTATTACAGTGGAGATAAGCCTGTCATATCTTAAAGTTTTCTTATAAATAAGCTTTAGGCTGTAGACCAAAAGATTAGTTTCATCTAAATTATTGCAGTCAACTAAAGGAGACTAAGAAGTGTGTATTTAGTTTTGCCAACCTATGTCTCATACAGAACAAAGATTGATTTCAGTGAAATATAAATGCTATAATCTTCTAATGGTATTTGTATTGAAATGATTCATTGTTTGTCAATAACTGAAAAAATAAAAATCAACCATCTAGATTTTAAGTATGTCCTTTAAATGTTAGAACTTTTTTTAAAATAAAACATACACATTTTTTTCACTTAGAGATATAATGTGAACACTTTCTTTTGACCATACTATTTCTACTCACATATATTTTATGATAATATTTCATTTAAAAAATGTGCTGTAATTTCCTTAGTCAATTTCCTTTCTGAAAAGGTTTTTTTTTCTCTTTTTATTTCAGAGAAACAAATTCTGTTATTAAAACTTTTATATAGTGTAGATAACTTCTTTAGGCTATAATCCTACCAAAAATTTACTGGTAAAAGAGTTTGTAAATTTTTAAGATTTTTGAAAAAAATTTGCCAGGCTTGTGTCTCCGAAATGCATGAAAATTTATACTCTAGAAAGCAGTGACCAAGATTTCCTAATTCCCAGTCTTCTTGCCAATATTTTTACAATTTTAATACTTTCTAATTTGATAGTTGCGAATGGTAACTTTTTTATTGTCATGATTTGAGTGACTGTGACAACAAACATTTTCCCTGTGTTTATATCTTTCCTAGTTTTGTATATATTATCAGTTTTGATTGTTTTGGGGGCATATATTTATTTGTCATTTTCTATGTCAATGTATTTGTTTTATGTCTAGAAAGGACTTCCCTACTCCAATTATATAAATATTTATCCAAATTTTCATTTACTTATATACTTTTATTTTGATGTACATATAATTTTACAGTTGGAATGCATCTTGGTATATGACATGATGTAAGTATTTTCTCATTTTTCTTTTGTTCTTTCAAAATATATTTAACAGATCAAAATGCCAGAATCATTTGTTTAAAAAGTCATTTCCCCATGAATTTGAAAGGCCGTATTTATCACATGATGAATACTTCTTTGTAAATGATTTTGTTTTGGTGAGTATCCATTCTTTCCATTAATCACTTTTTCCCCATTAATCACTTTGATAATTCTGAATCTACCCTACACTGCTTAACTTATAGTTGCTTTATGATGTGTTTTGTTACCTAATGCTAAAAGTTTTCCCACATTATTTGCTTTTTAAATTATTTTCTTAGAAATGTTTGGCTATTTATGATTTCCACTGAAAGTTAAGACCATTTTGTCCAATTTGTAAAGTTTCAAGAAATCTATTTTAGGATAATTACTTGGAATGATCTTAAGGTTAAAAATTTATTTGAGAAAAATATTTTTAATTTTAATTTTATGTTTAATTTTTGAAGACATTAAGAATGGAATAAGGCATTTTTCCATTTCTGTGGTCCCCATCCCTGGGCCCCTGACTGGTATCAGGGGTGGCCTGTTAGGGACCAGGCTGCAGAGCTCTGCAGCCCCCTCCCCAGCCTTAAAATTGTCTTTGTCTTCCATGAAACTTAGGGAGGGGGG
>VBSM01001562.1:57906838-57942728 GCA_008086735.1 Cheirogaleus medius
AACCCAAACAATATTTGTACCCCCATTACAAGATGGAATAAAAAAAAAAAATTTGTACTGTGTACCAAAAAGAAAGAAAAAAAGAAAGTAAATAAACAAAATCAGAAGATATATATTAATATATATAACAGACAAGACATTGGTATCTTCTAGTAGAATGCAGTCATACAAATAATTTCAAAAGTGCTGTATAAGTGGAGAAATGAGCAAATCGGAGTATCAGCAGTGATTTTTCTCTGGATTATGGCTTATTTATTTTTATTTTGATACATTTCTATATTTCCTTGCTTATTATCTGTTAGCATATATTGTCTCTATATTCTGAAAAAACTCTGTTAATAAACATTATTTTTAAGACTAAGTAGAAATATGAATGAGTTTGTTTATAGAGATTCACAAAGACAAGATTTATCTGACCAGATTCTTATATAGAGATACAATTAGTTCACCTATGCTAACTGGAGAAACATGAATCATATATTAAATCTATCAAGTCTGGTTTTAAAAAAATTAATTAATAAATTTTTGTTCTACTTGAAAAATGAGACAAATCCACAGAAAGGAAAGATATCCAAATTGATAAATCTTTCTCTTTCTTTGTTTCTTTCTTTCTCTCTTCCCCTTTCTCTCCTCCCCACCCCCTTGTGTGCGCACGCACACACACACACACACACATACACACACTTCAGATTCTTATAGAATACCACTTGGTTTACTCAAGCAAGTTAACAGAGCTAAAGGACTAGCACTGAAAGCTGACAATTTGTATATCTCATTTATGTCTCCTAAATACCCTGACAAATTGATTAGGCAATTCAGTTTAACCTCACTTTGCACATCAGAATACAGAGTCAGCAACTCAACCTGCTAGTCTTGTGTTTCTCAAACTGGCTGTGAACTTAGAATCACTTCCTATAGGTACTTTGACAAAGCTGTCCAGGCCCTACCAATCAATTGAGTATCTTGGGATGGGGCTCAGGTAATTGATGTGTCTTACTTGTGTCTCAGAGGATTTGAATGTACAGTCAGGATTAGAAACAGAAGAGCTAAATTTCAAAATCTGATTTTCTGACTTAAATTTCTGTGCTAATTTTACTGTTCCTGCCTTCAGGGAGTATATTATACAAATATACAAGTCTTAAAGCATATAGTTTATTATGCATACCTGAGATGTAGCATCCTTAAGAAATTGATTACTATATTTGGAGTGACACAGATTTAAGAGCCTATGTTTTCTTGTTATTAAAAATTAGTTGAGAAAAATCTATTTATTTACAAGGCTAATAAAGGGAGAGTCTACCATCTATACTTTACGCATCAAATATAAAAAAGATCAAGGATTTTTATGGTAGGTTTTCTGTCCAGATTTGGAAAATCAAAAATTTTGACAAATTTATGAGTTAAAAGAAATGAAAGCTGAACTACTTGCTAAAATGTATTAAAATATGTTGGGTTTATATATTATGCAAACCATACTCAATTGGACTACATTTATTATTTTAGAGCAAAGATATCTTGTATGGTTGTTTACTATTTTGCCTTAGGGTTAAATGTTCAAAAGTTTCAAAAGATATCACATGATAATTTTTAATAACTATATTAATATTGAGTTAATGACCATGTTTAATAATTAATATACTAAATTATACATTCAAGCTAGTTTCATCTTTATACGTTTATTGGATAAGTCATATTCACATTATTTTAACATATGTATTGCCTGACTAAATTCATGATGCCCATTTATAAGTCATTTGGAAGTTTTTGTGGAAGAGCGGATGTTTGCCAATGGTGCTTCATTTCCTTAAATGTTCTGTAGTACCAATTAATTAGTCTCACAGAGTAGAGACCATATAATTTATTATAGATGCTTGGAAGACTTTTGTTCCATCAGCAAAATATTAAAGATGTAACCAACATCTTGTTTATGCTAGTAAAAATGTTTAATATTCACTGGCAATTGAAACAGAATTCTATATAATGAGATAAAAAGATGAGTTTAAAATATTTTACATATTGGGTGAAAGTGTAGTCTCATGATTTTGAGTTTTTTTGTTTGCATTATTATTATTTTTTTTGAGAATGCTTCTCTCTATTTTTGCCCAAAGTGGGCTGGAAATTTCAATCTTTCTGCCTCAGCCTACTGAGTAGATGAGACTATAGCCACACATCACTGTGCCCAGCTTTGGTTTAAAAGTTTAACAATATAAAATTGATATATTACCAAGTAGCTTTTTTAAATTTATTTTTTTATTTCAGCATATTACAGGGGTACAAAAGTTTAGGTTATATATATTGCCTTTGCCCCACCCAAGTCAGAGCTTCAAGTGTGTCCATCCCCAGACTGTGCGCAACGCACCCATTAGGTGTGACTATACCCATCCCCTCCTCCCCCTCCCACCTGTCCGGCACCCGATGAATGTTACTACTATATGTGCACATAAGTGTTGATCAGTTAATAGCAATCTGATGTTGAGTACATGTGGTGCTTGTTTTTCCATTCTTGTGATACTTCACTTAGTAGAATGGGCTCCAGCTCTATCCAGGATAATACAAGAGATGCTACATCATCATTGTTTTTTGTGGCTGACTAGAACTCCATGGTATATATAGACCACATTTTCTTAACCCACTCATGTATTGATGGGCACTTGGGTTGTTTCCACATCTCTGCAATTGTGAATTGTGCTGCTATAAACATTCTAGTGCAGATGTCTTTTTTATAGAATGTCTTTTGTTCCTTTGGGTAGATGCCTAGTAATGAGATTGCTGGATGAAATGGTAGTTCTACTTGTAGCTCTTTGAATTATCTCCATATTGCTTTCCACAGAGGTTGTACTAGTTTGCAGTCTCACCAGCAGTGTATGAGTGTTCCTATCTCTCTGCATCCACACCAATATTTATTGTTTTGGGACTTTTTGATAAAGGCCATTTTCACTGGAGTTAAGTGATACCTCATTGTGGTTTTGATTTGCATTTCCCTTATGATTACAGATGTCAAGCATTTTCTGTTATGATTTTTGGCCATTAATCTATGTTCTTTTGAAAAGTTTCTGTTCATGTGCTTTGCTCACTTTTTGATAGGGTTGTTTGATTTTTTTCTTGCTGATTTTCCTGAGTTCTATATAGATTCTGGTTATCAGCCCTCTATCAGATGTGTACCATGTGAATATTTTCTCCCATTCTGTACATTGTTTGTTTGTTCTCATGATAGTTTCCTTGGCTGTGCAGAAGCTTTTCAATTTAACCAGGTCCCTTTTATTTATTTTTGTTGTTGCTGTGATTGCCTTTGGGGTCTTCTTCATAAATTCTTTGCCTAGGCCAATGTGTGTAATAGTTTTTCCAACATTTTCTTCCAGAATTCTTATAGTTTCATGCCTTAGATTTAAGCCTATTATCCACAATGAGTTGATTTTTATGGGAGGTGAAAGGTATGGATCCTGTTTCAGTCTTCTACATGTAGCTATCCAATTTTACCAGTACTATTTATTGAATAAAGATTCTTTTCCCCAGTGTATGTTTTTGTCTGCTTTTTCTTTTCTATTAAAAAGATAACCTCATGTCAAAATTTCACAGTGAATCACTATAATATTTAAAAATGGAGAAAGGATTCCTAGCATAGAAAGCAATTTCGCTCAAGAAAAAATACCTGCCTTCTGAGATAGCAAGATCCAGCTTCAAATTTTGAATCAGGTGTTCAGTAAATAAATATATTTTAAGCAAGTTCCTTAAAAACTCTAGGCCTCAGCTACTAAATCCAGTACCTTAGACCACTCAGTCATGCTGCCTGGGTGGTAGACCTCAGTTCCTTAGTTGCCCAGTGAGTATAAAAATATCTACTTTGTATACCTGTTGATATACAAGAGATGGAAAATGCAAAGCAACTGACAGTACTAAAAACATGTTATTTACTTTTTGTCTTTGATGTAACAGGATCCTATAGAATTTAGACTGAATCTGATTACAGTCACTTAACACCTTGCATTCTATGTGACTTATTTCCCATTTTTTCTAAACACATTGAGAGCAGAGGCCATGTTTTAGTATTTTTAGTGCACTCAAACTAAAGATAATAGATGAAAAATATTGGGCAAATAAAGAGGTGAATACATTTAGTTATATATTTTTCAAAAGGATTCTCTTTGTATGGTATTATTAAGGACAATACAGTAAAAATAATTCTTAAACTATAGTAAAAGCTCGAGTATATAAGGGAACTGTTAATATAACAGGAATACTAATTTCAAATGGAGAGACTATTTTGCATCTCTACAGGCTTAGATTCTTAGTTTTGAATAGTGACTACCCCTGACCCAATTAACAATGAGTAAATTGTAGGAGAAACTTGGCTGAATTGTGGCTTCCAGGGACCCACTCTTGTGGATGGGAGCCATGCTGTTGTGATAGACTGCAATGCTAGCCCAATCGCATCACCATGAAGGCTTTGTGACTCTTTGTTATGTGGCATTATTATGGCAATAGGTGACTGTTACATATGTCCTTAAAAATTATTTTTTTAAAACAGGTAATGTTGTGAGCTGAGAAAATATCCCAATGTAGTTGATTATATGCCTACTGTTTGTTTTTTACAAAAGCTCATAAAATAATTCCAGATTTTAATTTATAGTTTCAATAGAGGTATAGAAGCAGGGTGAATATTGGGATTAACATACATTTGGTGGAGAAGGTTAATTATCTACACTTGGAAACTGAGCATTTTTGCCCCAGTGCCTTAATAATTTTGTGGTAGTAAGATGAGTCTTAACATAAAAATTAAATATATATTGTCAAAGGATTAAGTCACATACAGTTCAGCTCATGGACATGAAACTCTTGAACAGATACCTATGCCAGAGACATTTTTCTTTCATGTGGCTTTTGTAGTCTTAAGTGTCCTTTTTAAAAATAGCAACAAATCAATCCATAAATGTTCACATTCTCTTATTTAAATCCCTCCACTTCCCACAAACTCCAAGTTCTGACCACGTTTGTGAGCTCCAGACAAATATATTCAATTGCTAGCTAGCCATTTCCAACTGGAGATCTGTTGTGCACCTCCAAGTCAACATATCCAAAGAGAAATCCTCCATTTTTCAGTGAACACTGACGTGTGGATTTCCTGTCTCTGTGACTATCTCCACCCATCACTAAGCCAAGACTTGAGAGCCATCCTTCACCCTTTTTCCCTCAGCCTCCTTCCCCGAAGCCATGAAATAACTAAAGTGCTCCACACTTTCCTAAAAAGGTATTTATCACAATTTGCTTGTCCTGATGGAGCCAAGTTATTTTTTAAAAAATTAATTCATACTGATCAGTAGAAAATCAAAACCACTCTTTTTATGTAATAATCTGGTTGGAGTTTCAGCATAGCCCCAATGCAGAGAGATGCAAGTATCTATTTTTTTAATGATAATGCCAAAACCATTGTTTATTTTAATATTTCTTCATCCATGGTTGGTTTTGAGAATAGCCTTTCAGAGAACCCCAAGAATGAGGATTCCCCATCTTCAAATCAGTCCCTTCAGAAATCAGGTTTTTCAATGCAAGCATTAAGGGGAAGAAAGGGAGTTTTAAAGTTAAAACACACAAATAGTTATCTGGCAGGAGTGCCTTGAAAAAATTGTTAATGCCTAAATGTTCCATGCTTTTCAGTGGCCTGGTGCCTGAACTTAAACAGAACTTCAATAAAAGTCATACAGAAAAAATAAATGGAATGGAATCTAAGGAGCTCAGCAATTATGTTAGAAATGTTTATCTAAGGAGAAAAAACTAAACATCAATTTTTAAATCCTTTTTTATTATAAAATATAAAGGGACTGAAAGTTTATCTCTAGATTTCACTGGGCAAATGAAATGCATATGTGTTTGTATTAGGCAGGGTTCTACAGAGAAACAGAACCAATAGAATATATATATATATATATATATATATATATAGAGAGAGAGAGAGAGAGAGAGAGAGATTTATTATGGGAATTGGCTCATGGGGTAATGGAGGCCAAGAAGTTTCAGGATCTGACTTCTGCAAGCTGGAGAACCAGACAAGCCCAGTGGTGTAATTCAGTTTGAGTCTGGAGGCCTGAGATTGGGGCTGGGGAGCTGATGGGATAAGTCCCCATCTGTGTCCGGATGTACAAAAACCAGGAGTGCTGATGTCGGAGGACAGGAGAAGATAGATATCTCAGCTCAAGCAGAGAGAGTGAATTCACACTTCCTCTACTTTTTTGTTCTATCTGGGCCCCCAGCGGACTGGATGATGCCCGCTCACATTGGGAAGAGACATCCACTTGACTCTGTCAAATCTCTTCCAAAAACATCCCCAGAAACACACTTAGAAATAATGTTTTACCAGCTTTCTGGGCATCCCTAAGCCCATGCAAGTTGACACATAAAATTAACCACCACAGTGTTAAATATACACTGCTTTTCCTAAATGATGGAACTGCCATGCGCTTTACTCAACTCTGCTCAGGTGTGAAATCCTGAGCATGGTCTGCATAGCTTTGAAAAACCCAGGAAGCTGAGAACATGAGGATCTTTACAGTGACATGTCTTCTACAAAGTGGGTGCCTTCTTGAACATGTGAAAGCCTTGACCAAGCAATGAATGGAACTGACATACTCACAAATTTGACCAATTGATTTTAGGTTTATAGTGGGCATCAAGTGTTTGAACAGGAACACTCTGATCTGATACAATGGGATGGTGTGTGTGTGTGTGTTGGGAGGTTACCTAATGATATGATGCCATGTCCATTACTGCAATGTGGGGTAGGGGATCGAATTTCAGTTTACACACTTATCGAGAAGAAAAAGTTTGCACATGTTCACCCCTGTTGCTCCATCATACAAAAACTTAGAGGATTCAGAGTTGAAATAGCCAAAACATTAAAGGGTTAAAGAAACAGTAAAAGGACCTCAGTCTCCAGTATCACAATAAGAAAATGATCAGTCTCTGCTTTTATGAAGTACACACTGTGCTTTAGATACAGAATCTACAGCTTACTTTGAGTAATATCTGATGCACAATTTAGTGGCTTAAAACAACAGTATTTAGTATTTATTCTCTCATAATTTCTGAAGGTCAGGAATATGGGTATAGTTTAATTGGAGCCTCTGGTCAGGGTCTCCTATAGGGAGTAATCAAGATGTTGGGGGCGGGGAGGGTTGCAGTCATCTCGAGACCCAAGTAAGGAAGATTCCACTAACAAGCTCACTCATGAAAATGTTGGCAGGGTTCAATTCCTTGCTGGATGGCTGGGATAAGCACCTCACTTCCTCATTGGCTAGTTGCTGGAGGCTGCCCTTCTGTTCCCTCCCACATGAGTCTATCTTTAGGGTGGTCATAGCACAACAGCTTGTTTCACCAGAGCAAGCCAGCAAGAAGAGCCAGGCAAAACCAGTACAAGCAAGATGGAGGTCATAGTCTTTTTTGACCTACTTTTGGAAGTGACAGCCCATCACTTTTGCTATATTCTATTCATTAGAAGAAAGCCCCTAGGCCCAACTTATGCTCAGAGGAGGGTATTACACAAGGATGTAAACCCTGGGAGTCAAGGAGCATTGGTAGCCATCTTAGATGCCGTTAAGCACAGGGCAAATTGAGAAAACACTAGGTTTCTCCTCAGAACCTACCATTACCTGGCTGCCTGATTTAAGCAAGCCACTTGACAGAGCTATACTGTGTGGTCCACAGAGTGGGCTCTGGAATAGATCACTTGGGTTTGAATCAGACTTCACGCACGCTGTGTGGCCGGGGAAAGTTACTAAATTTTTCTTACCCATAGTTTCCCTGTATGTAAAACTGTGAATAATTATAATATGTACTTCATGCTAGTTTTGTGAGAATTAAGTGAATGGAGGTATATAAATCACTTAGAAGACTGAATGGGGATAATAGTAATGATAGCGCCTAGTTCATGCGCTTGTTGAGAGGATTAAATGATACAATGGGTGAGAGTCCTCAGCACAGGTCTGGCTAGTAAACATGCAACCCATGTCGTCTGCTCCTGTTAATGTCTTTATTCCTGTCATTGAAGCCTCCAATTCCTTTCCCGCTATGGGTACTGTTCTCCTTCATCTGCTCTTCCCCCAGGTTTCTATAAGGAGGGTTAATTGATCTACTGAGAATGAGCAGCACAGCATAAGGAGTTCTCCATACTCATGGCAGGCAGCCTGTCTCTATCCGGCTGTCTGATCACCAGCGTTTCTGTGCCACCTGGCCAAGTGCTAATGAGAAGGTTGGAAAGACATGTGCAATTTCACACGGAAGGTAGAAGAAAGGAGTCCGAAATTCCTCAAGAAGATTGAAGGGGACTCTGGTATCAGGCATGGACACGACAACCAGCCAGGGAACTCTGGCACACTTGGTGCTCAAATGGTGGTGGTGTTCACCAGGGATTCAGGGGTTGACGGGGGAGACCCACATCTTAGGGATGTGCTGAGCATTGTGGAGGGGAAGGGCATACCACTAACCCTTGCTAGGGAGAGGCAAAGATATAAAATGCAACAAAAATGTTTGTACTCTCATGTTCTCTTTAAATAAATAAATAAATAAATAAATAAATAAATAAATAAATAAATAAATAAAAGAGGCAGCTCTCATCGGGGTGAGACTTGTCTCTAAAGCCCTGGGCTGAATGGGAACATTTTGCAAAAGTTTGCTTAGGAAGACTGGTTCCTAAGCAATCAATTCCTGTTGAGGTCCCACTGGAAAATATTGTTTCTGAACAGTCTGGATGGAAAGGAAATGGTGACATTTTTAGAGAGAGAGAGAAAATAAACTTGCTCTGTTATTTAAACCCAAATACTAGAATAAATACTAGAATCCAGGGTCCTTTTAAAGTCGTTTCAAAGCTGCAGAAAGAAACACAATAAAAGTTGAATAAAAATTTATGTTATATAGTCATCCACACAAGCAAGTTGACTGATTGGTAAATGAAGTATAGTGTGATTATTGTAATGTAAATCACAGACAGTATAAGCATAGAGAATTTCCTGCATTAGCAAACTAAGCCTCTTATATTAAGTGAATCACTCTAGACATTTAATATAGTTTTTACAACCAAAACAGAGGCCTATAAATGGAGTGTCCTGAAATGATGGTGTGTGTTGGGGTGGGGGGAGTGTTCCATCTTACGCTGAATTTCTGCAGGAACATATATTTTATGGTTCCTTTTAAGTAACAACAACGACTTTTTCTCTCATCTTCTCCAACTTAAATTACCCCCATGAACTCACTGGCAACCTTTGGTTTTAGGGATCTGGCATCACAGATAACAAAGACAGATGAGAATGAAAGGACAACCAACCATAAAGAAATCTTTTAAATATGATCTGTTACACAAACAAACTTAGATAAAGCTCAAAACCCTTCGAGAAAGGGAAGGGAAGCTCTTCGAGAAAAAAGAAATACATTTTATGTATTATACATAATTTTGTATATTTTTATGTATACCTACATCCATATACACACATACATATGCATATATACACATACATATACATATATACACAATAAATATACATATATACACACATACACACATGTATGTATACATATATATACACACATACCACATATAGATAATATAATACTGCCCTAAACAAATAGTAAAAAAAAAAAATACTTTCTGATTTTAAGATTAAAAACAGAGGGGCTTGGTATTATAACAGAGTAAATAGTAGGTAGTCTGCAGTTACATTTTAGAGTAGTAACAAACAATGATTTCCTTTGACTTTCTGAGCTCCCAAAATTCAGAAATTTGGGTTCTTCCAACAATTAAGTGGAAAATGTTACCATGTAATGAGAACGGAAGATTTTCAACAAGAGACATTTCTTGGGATGACTAACTACCACTTTGGGCATTTTTAGAGAATCATGATTGCTCCTATTCCATGCACAGGCATGCAGCTTAAAAAAAAATCCCTGGAGGGAACCCTGGGAAGTGTTTCAGGAGTGGAGAATATGCCTCACTCTATATGCTATGATGTACTTTGCAGGGCTCTTAAGAATATCAAGGGACTCTGGAGCCCTATCTGGGGCTTTGGAAGGAGTCAGAGGGGGCTGGAGCCAGAAGTGCAATGGTGGGAGTGGGGGCAGTGGGTGGGGGGAGGGGCTGTGGTGGGGTGGGGAGGTTCCACACCAGTTAGGAGTTTGACCTAGCAAAAAGACCTGGAAGGACATGGGTCCTAATTGCAGTTTATGCCTTTAAATAGCAGTGGGACTTCAGAAGATTGAACTAACTTTGACAAACCTTTTCTCTCTCATCCTTAATGGGGAATAATGAGGCCTAGCATATTTTTTTTTAATGAGGATTAAATGAGACAATATATGTGAAACACTCAAGACAGTACAGAGGACAGTAGAAGCCCTCTGTGAAGAGTAGCCATTATTAGCATCATCCTTGCATTTTATATTTGGAACCACTTTGTGTTCTCTTCTTTATTTATGGGGCTTAGCAATGCCCAGGGATATTTTAAAAGAAAAATGTTGGAGAGATTAACTTCATAATAAGGTGAATATGTTAAGTTTCACTTGAAGTATAGCAAAATGATTAAAAACTGTGCTAAAGTTCGAGAAGTCTGGGATCAAGGGCCAGTTCTGAAAAACAGCTATATGATCTTTAGTAACTTTTTAACTTCTGTAAGTCCCCTTTTCTTCATCTGTAAAATAAGAATGATAATAAAAGCGTCTTGTGGAATGTTTGGGCTGAATAAATGCCCCTGAAGTGCTTGTCATGATGATGGATATATATCAAGTCCTCAATAAATATTAGCTGTTAATAATATTAATGAAATAATTGCATACATTAAGGAACTAAAAAGTATTTCCTAATTTTAAAAATAAAACCATTTTACATTTTTAGTGGTGGTCCTATGCCAAATATATAAAACAACACAATGAAAACAGACATGAATTAATCCCATTGTATTACCTGAAACCAATTAACATAAAGGTGTAAAGAAAAAGAATAGACATCATTATAGCTAAACATCTGGTGAATATAGAGAATAATTTTTAGGTAAAAAAGTTATAATTTATATCTAATTTGCACATGCTCACAACTGCTATGCCTTATATGTGTTTAGTTGGAAACATTTGTTCATACAATCAGTCATTTTTTATGTTAAATATTTTTGAGCATCAACTAGTGATTAACAGGAGAGAGCTAATCTCTGCTCACAAGGAGTCTGTTCCCTAATGAACTATTCCTTACTGAGGATCCCGATGAATGCTATGAAGCACAGAGTTCCATGTATTAGCTGGGTGGTGTGGCTCATGCCTGTAATCAGAGACTCAGGAGGCTGAGGCAGGAGGATCACTTCAGGCCAAGAGTTCAAGTTCCATGAGTATATTTAGCAGTAAAATCTAATTCAGGCAGGGAGATTAGGGAGGGCTTCCCAGAGAAACTAACATCACCTGAAGGGCAAGCAGAAGTTAGCTGGAGTAATATTTGAGGCAGAAGCAACTGTAAGCATGGAACCCCTGATGTGGGAAGGATGAGAAGGAGAACTTTCCAGGAAACAAGAGACCAGGCTACAGAATTGTGAGCATTGGAAACAGGTGCAAAGTGAAGCAGAATGGAGAGAATCCAGAATGCCTAGAGCCTGGCTGGCCACGTCAAGGGTCTTAGTCTTGATCCGAAGAAGAAAGGAAAGCCAATGGATGGGTTCCTAGCGGGGGGAAAATTGGAATGATTTGCAGTTTAGAAAAGTGATTTTGTCTGCTATGTGGAAAAAGGACTGGGGGAGAATTGGAGTAGATAGAAGGCAAGTAATTCAAAAGCTACTACAGCAGTCCATTTAAGAAACTGGTGTTTTGGATGCTGGTGGCAGATGTGGAAAGAAGTTGATAGATCAAGATATATTTGGCAGACAGAAACCATAGGACCTACTAATCGATAGGCTCTGGCATGGTGAGGAGGGAAAGATGTCAATGATCATGAAGAAAATGGCAGGTCCTAGTGAGCAAAGGGGCAGATGGTGGTGCTCTTTGCTGACATGGGTGCAGAGAAAAGTGCAGGTACACAGCAGGGACGGTGGGAGGTGTGGTAGTGGTGGTGGAATTGAGTTAAGTAATAAGTCAGTATAAAAAGAAAATGCACAGCAAAGGTAGAAAAACAGAAGAGTTAGGAAAAGATCTAGACAAAGCATTTATTACCAAAGACACCAAGGACTTGAAATGGGGGTGGAATGTATTAAAATAAAGTAGTTCAAGTCTTCCAAAGAGAGAATATTTGCCTAAGAGTAACCATAAAGCTCCAGAGTTATATTTAGAATTGCTTATCACCAACCAAAGAAAGTAAAACTATTAGTATTTAGAACTCCACTGCATGTCAGATACTGGTATTTTTGACATAATATCTAATGCAATCACTGGATTGCATTTACAGATGAGAAAACGGAGGCTCAGATAGGATTGATCACCCAGCTAGTAAATCCAGGTGGTCCTGATTCCAACACTCATGCACCTTCTCCTTTATTATGTTACTTCTTACTACAACATGTATCCTAAGTGACTTCTAAAGGTACCAACGCCACTATCTCCAATAAAATGTATGGCAATGATTGGCTAATTTTTTTGCTTGTCTAGAAAAGAGTCCCTCATCTTTTGTCATTAGCATCCTTATTTCCATTTGAGTAAATCCCTCTCTGCCATGAGGGTGCAGCCTGGTGGTTCTGTTAATAGAGTTCCTTGTACTCCCTGTGGCAGGGAGGTAGGAGGGCGAATGCACTGTACAGACCAATTGAAAGCTTTTTTCCTGAAACTGGAATGAGGAGCAGAGTGACACAAAGCCTGACAGGTGCGAGCCCAGGAAGGCTGTCAAGCAATTCTTGCTGCCTTGGTTCTTGAGCTTCCACTCATGTTCTTTGGGCTTCTCTATGATCTTGTTAAACCATTTACATTTTGACAAACCCAATTTCTGCTACTTTTAGCCAAAGAAGTCCTCCTGAACATTAAACCCATCCTATGCCAAAGATTCAGGAGCTGTGTGGCGGGGGACGTCCTTCCCCTGCAGCTCTGCCTGGAGCATTTTTGTGCTGGAGTGCTTCAGGGAGGAGGAGAGGAGGGCAAGTCTGCAACTCCTGTGAGTAAGGACATGAGCACGGGTGTTCGATAAGTTCCACAGGGGTGGTTGGGGTGGTGGCTAGCCTCCCTCTAACCTGCTTAACAAAGGCAAGGATTCACAGAGAAAGTTTAATTTGAGCAGAGTTTGGAATTAAGTGGTAAAAGAATTGATGAGTGCTAGGTAGGAAGTCGCTTTGTAAGTACAGAGTTACATGAAATTTCTATGCCCAGAGCTGTACTTTTATTAGGTACAGAAAAGAGAAAACAGTCGTTTAAATGTGACCATGTCTAATGATTACTAAGCTGGCCTGGGTTCAAACAAGATGCTTCACAATAAAATATTTTATATATTTGAATTTATCATAACCCATTGGTTTTGTGAGAAGCATTTTTTTCCTTCAAAAAAAAAAAGGTACGGTTATTCAAATGTTTCAAACTCTTCTGTAATGAATTATATCAACCTCAGTTCATGAAGCAATGCATTCTTCTGAGTTAATATGCAGTCTTATTGGGAGGATCATTCTTATAATTCCTAGTTTTTGAGAGAAGTGACCACTGCAGATTACATTAAAAAAAATTTTTTTTTGATGATGTTCCATTTAGCTATGACTAAAGGTTGGGAAAGTTCTTCTTCTAGTGGTGCGGTGATCTCTTGGGGAACTCAGATGAAAGGTAGTAATTTCTGCAACAAGGATACTTCAGAGTGCAAAGAGGGGGCATGATTTTTGAAATAATGTGTATATGATTACATTGTAAGATTGTGCTCTATTTTTTTATTTCATCATATAATAGGGGTACAAATATTGTTAGGATTACATACATTGCCCCTACCACTCCTCACCCCCCCACATGCCAGAGCTTCAAGTGAGTCCAGTCCCCAGGTGGTGCGCACGGCACACATTATGTAACTCTACACTTCCTCCCCACTCCCACCTGCCCTCCATCCAACAAAAGATTTTTTTTTTTTTACACTTTGGATACATTGTATAACTTTGCCTCACCCTAAGAAGGGTTAGAGGTATGCCCTTCCCCCCCACAATGCTCTCCACATCCCTATGATGTGGGTCTTGCCCCCCCTCCCGAAACCCTGGTGAACACTACCACCATTTGAGCACCATAGTTTTAAACAGTCAGTACCAATTTGATGGCAAGTAGATGTGGAGCCCTCCTTGGTCAATTAATTTCTAAAAAAAACTAGTAGTTTACTTTAGATAAATAAATGGGGGTACCAAGGTACAAAGTCAATAAGAAATTAACCTTGCCCTCCAGAATCATATAGTCCAGTATTTTACCTAACTGTGGGCGAGGAGGAATTAAATATGTTAAATAATTGAAAGTACAGAATAAAGAAGGTAGTTACTTCTAGAGTTAGAGACCAAAACCTTTTTTGGAGTTGGATAAGGTGGCAACTGAGCCGTTCCCCCAGGTCCTTACGTGCCACAGATTCCTCCTATAGCCCTCCTGCAGTAAAGAAAAGAACCCAAATGTTGTATAATGACGTGGCCATTGGACAAGTATCTGAGAAGGAGAAAGGGTGTCTCCAGGCTGGCCGAAGAAGGATAACAAACATAAGCATGCGGGACTTGTGCATGCTTGGAACCAGAAGCACCCCTGAGGACTGCGAATTTAAGGGTGCACTTCGGGCACACTCTCTCCGAACTGCGGAATGAGGCAGACTGACTCAGGGAGAATAGCTGATTTCCCACCATACTAAAAAGTGCTAAAAAGTGCTAAAAAGTGCTAAAAAGTGCTGAGATTCCTTCTGACAAATTGGCTCACATTGGTTTTGAGTTTAAAAGTGGACGCTGTCCTTTCTCCTTCCCACTCATATATTTCAGGCTGAAATGATGTGTTTGCGACATCTTTTTTCTTCAATGGTATCATTAAGGTAGACTTTTACCTACTTTTTCATTTTATAAAAGTATTTGAGAAAGTGAAAAACTCAATGTCCTTCGCCTATGTTAGGGATAGTTTATTCATAAAAGCTTGAAAAGCACATATACAATTCAAACAAAACATTAAATTTGCCCTTTTTCCTGGGTCTGAGCACATGACCCGGGCATGATGACAAACTTCTACGCTTTGCTATAGGCAAATTAGAACTGTGTACTGGTTTTGCGGTTCCAAACAAAACATTCTACAAACATGCAAACAAGAATCCCAGGCTGGCACAAAACCAAGTAGCCCAGTAGACCATTTCACCACTCTCTGAGGCCAGCTGCTTGTGGGCCCTACAAGGATAAAGACAAGATCAAGCCCACATATGTCAGGCCACTGGCAGAAGGCCTGGCAAGAGTCGAAGTTTGACACAGCTTCTGTGGCATCCCTACAACCCTGGGAAATGGATCACTACTGAGGACCTAAGGTTAGCCGACCCAGTGACTCACCCTCCAACCTCTAATATGACACCATAACTTAAGGGGGCTCGCCACTTGGTAGTGTTAATAGATACAGGGAACTGTACTGAGCTTTTTTCTTCAAGCTGAGGACAACAATGTGTCCTCATGCACCAATGTCTGAGGACACTCTGGCTCTATGTCATCACAACGGACAGTATTCTGCAGAGCCAGGCCTTCTGCCAATACCCTGACTGCTGTGGCACCAGTCTCATCTTTAGTCTGGTAGGGTCCACAAGCAGCTGGCCTCAGAGAGCAGAGGATTGGTCTACTGTGCTATTTAGCTTCATTCCAGCTGGGGATTCTTGTTCGTCAAATGTTTTGCTTGGAACCACCAAATCAATACGTGGTGCCAGCTTGCCTGGAGAAACGCAGGGAACTGGAAACCAAGAGGCAGCATTAATAGTGAGAACGCCACAAGGTCCTTCAGGAAAATGAGCCGATGAACCTATGAGAGACTCACAGGCCAGGCTAGACTGATTGATCCCTGAGTAGGGATGTCAGATTTTCCAAATGCAAACAGAGAATGTATAAGTATGCATGCAATATTTGGGACATGCTTACACTAAAAATGTTTTCGTTGTTTATCTGAAATTCACATTTAACTAGGCATCGGTATTTTATCTAGCAACCCTGTCCCTGAGATAAAGGCTATAGGGGAGGAGAGAGTAATTCTGTAGAAGTCATACTGAAGCCAAGCAATTCAGACAGGAGTACGGTTCACTGGGGCAAACAGTCCTCATCATCAAGTGTGGTGAGTGACTCAGGCTGCATTTGGTATTACCACCTTATTCTCCTTGTCAGGAATCTCTCCCTACTTTCCATTTCTTTTCCATACCATCATCTTCAACATTGCAGATAGAGTCAGCTAGGTTTATCCTGAGGGGCGCTGTTGAATTGAAGGGACTCACAGGGCAGCCCTTCTGTCTCATCCCACTGCATACCTTATCACTCCATGTTTTTCTAAATTTGCTGTTAGTTGAGTGCTTCCCTTCAGGAAAAGAATCAAAGAGTAAGTCACTAAGCACTCAGGAGAGGGAGAGATTGGAATTACTTCAATCCTTTCATTCAAATCCAACCCTGAGATGGAGGGTGGGAGGGAGTGAAGAGAAGCCCCCTACCTCTGCCCTGCTCGGGCTTTGTCAGGCAGGTGTACTGAGCACCTATTCTCTGGCAGGCACGGTGTGTGGAGAGGGGAGAAAGCTTTGACAAAGCAGTGGGTTTTCTATATCACCCAAATGGAGTCACGATCTATGTGACAATCCATATGTTCACAGTCAGTCCCTCCTAAGAAACTTTACCCTCACTTCCAAAAGGAAGGAGACAGAGAGGAAAGGGGACAAAACTTGAGAATAACTGTTGAAGGACGTACAAGGCTAGAGTTTGTTCATTAGAGAAATATGAGTTACGGAATTCAACTCTTGCAAGGTCATTTTCTTTCACTTGGGCAGTATGCACACAGTATTCAGTGCCTAGAAGACTTCAAAAAGCTAAGAAAGTGTTTGAGAGAAGAAAAATATACTTCTTGGTTCCAAGATATAGAAGAAAATTTCAAATTTAATACTCAATGTTTTATCAAATATCTAAAAATATAACATTGTTTCAGTTATGCAACTCAACTCATAATTACACGAAAAGTTTAAATCAGAAGAGTAAAATGATTTCTTTTTTTAAAGGCTCAGGATGCTAAAGGTTAAAATCCTTCCAAAAATTTTCCAGTAGAAATTATATCTAATATGGAATGCGAGTGTGTTAAGAAAAAGGATTTTTTTTAAAGTTGTACTTAATATATTTCATATTGATACTCCAGGTGTTTAGTTATGCCCCCTCTTTAGTTTTCTCAAATATGGGAATTAAGTCATGTTTTCCCTTTTGTATATTTATTAATAATACACATGGTGTCTATGCCATCTGTAGTCCTTTGTTGTTTTAAAGTTATTCACTGATAATGACTTCCATTGTATGTTTTTGATTTAAAATATGCTTTACAAGCATTTATAGTTGTCATCATAAATACATTAGCTCTGAAGGGGCTTTAAGAAATTGTCTTGTCCAATCTCCTCCCTTTACAGATAGAAAAATTGAGTGACTCAGTGACTAAGTTGACCAACGTCACACACTTAATAAATGACAGATATGAGCCTCCAAATTGGGTTTTCTTGTTCTACTTCCAGGACTCATTCTACCATAGCACACTAACTTTAAACTAAAACATTTTCCAAATATTTTCTCTTCTTTTGCAAAATAAAAATACTGATGTTATATGTAAAAATGTTGGCTCATCTTACTAAAGATATGCTAGCAATATTAATCGTACATTTAATTCTTCTGCCTGGACACACAATTAGCTGTCCCAACCAACCTGAATGAAAATTGTCCATGATAGCGTGAAGATAATCACACTGTTTATTTGCAAACCCCTCTCATTTTCACTGTAAGTTTTGAGTCATGCCAAATAAATTTGGATATAAATACATTTATTACTTTGGTTTGCAATTATTTGAAATTATAAAGGCAGATGTTGAAATAAAAGTCCTTTTGGGGGTGACTTTGATACAGTGTATTAATTTTAATTATATCATTTATGATCATAATATGGTTTTAGCATTTGCTCCTGAATTTTCTTACATGGAAACCTATTTGTCCAAGAATTTCTATAAAGCCTATAACCAGAGTACATAGGTGCTCTGAAAGGAGGGTGAGATTAGCACAGTAAAAGCTAGCTTTCTTCTCTCTATAAGAATATTTTAATGTAGATAAAATAAGAGCATATTAGAACCAGAATTATAATTATATAGCAAGTATTTTTTACTCTAAGCTTCAGGTAGGCCAGTTTCTAATTAGAGTCCAAAATCTTAAAATATTAAGTATAGATGTCTTATTCAAAATATGATCTACATCTTTATTAAAGTCTTACACTAAGGCCATTTCTTCCTAGATTTTGATTTAAATTGTTTTTATGTCTTTTCATTTGTGCTTATTTTTACCTCTTCGGGGATTCAAAAATGTATTTCTTAGCCTTTGTGTTTGTGTTCTTCTTTTACATTAATTCAATCAGAAAGATCACCTTCCTATTTATAAAAAATAGGTATTCTAAGTCTTTTAAAATTTTTTTAGTTTTAAAAAGCCATGATATAGGCTTGTTGTTGTTTTTAATACACAAGAACAAATATGAAAACTGCATTTTAGAAAGATCTATATTTTCTATTGTAGTGACATTTCAAATTCAGAGTAGTTTAAGAACATTATTAGATGAGGCCTTTGGTATAATTTTTGACAGATGGAGATGAAGAAGGGGAAGCCAGATTTGGAACTCTTCCACCAACTAGTCATAAAGGAAATGTCATCCTCTTAGTCTTCATTTTAACTCCATTCCTTCAAATTTATCTCCCATTTGGATTAGATCATTTAATTCCCTCAGTTAATCCTCATCCTAGCCCTTATCACCCCATTCTGTATTCTTTCCTTATTTAAAAGTCCAGGCAATTACTTTTTAGTGCTGCAGGTATGTTGAGAACAAACATGTGCATTCAAAGAAGAAATTTTAGTTTCTTAATGAATTCAGCAGATTCCCCTATGACACAAAGATGTTTGGAGGATTAGCAAGCATCTCAGGAATTGGTAAAATGATTTCTGTCTGACTTGTATGTTAGAGAGCAATGACAACCACTTTTCTCATCCAAACATTTATTGATTACTGATGGATCCTCAGTCTAACAGAAACAACCAAGCCTGTACACTGCTGCCTTTTCAGAAGATAAATAAACCATGATTTGTAATAAGTCACTTAAGCCAGATCTCAAATTAGCTTTTATCTTCTCCTCCTTCTCATTTGTATTTCTCCCTGTTCTATGATATTTTGTAGAAATATGTAAGTTATAGTGTAACCTTTTAGAGCAAATGTAGTTTCTCTGACACATTCTCCTAAAGTCTGAATTTTCCCAACCGTGTGTTGTAAAGATGAGGAATGTCTTGTCATGGGTGGGCTGCAGGGCTTTCTGGGCTTTGCTCTCAGAACCCTAGAGGTTCTAGATGTTTCTCAGTATCCCCTAAAGAGCCAAAAGATGTAAAATGAGGTAAGCAGATAGTACTCTGTGTGTGTGTGTGTGTATGTGTGTGTGTGTGTATGTCCTGTTGGGGGGGAGAGTGTCAAACATTGCTTTACTCGAGGAATTATTGTTATTACTAATTAGTGTTCTTTGTATTATTTGTTTTAAAAATAGTTCCATTTCTTAAATTAAAATTATAAATATTTAAAAACCACTGGTCTAAGTAGATAAAGACACTAGTCAATGCACTCTGGGAGCCAGGCTAAAATTTTAGCTCCAGTGCTAATTAGATCTGAGACCTCGAATAAGTCACTTGATTATATTAACCTACAGTACACTCCTACAAAGTAGTAGGGTTAAAGAAAAGGTCTCCCTCCAAGTTCTGTAGTACTATACAGTCATATGAGAAGTTCAGTCATTTGCTTTTCCAATATCTTTATTTTATCAAACTGTTATTATCTAATGTACTAAGGTTCTATTCAAATTAAGACCAAGTGTCTTCATTTGTAGAATTATTGTCTAGATTTGATGATTTCAAAAGTCCTTCTCAGCTCTCAGATTTCTAGGATTCTATGGTCTTTTTATGTACTCCTATAAGTGTACAGAGATAATACGTGTAGAGTGTTTGCAACCTTTACTTTCCTTATGCATGTTGGAGAATTTTATTTTAATCCTTTCATTCTATGCTCTTTTTTCACCCTTCTAGATAGTTCTTAAATTTGTAACAACAAAAAAAAAAAGGATGGGGGAGATGTCAGGAGGCTGTTAGATAAAGATAAAGGTTTTTTTCTGGAAGCAGGACATTGGAGCAAGATGCATCAGAATAGCTGTGGTGTACGGAAACAGTGGCTCAGAGAACAATAAGGACATTAAGAAATATTTCTGAGATCTGTATATAAATGTCTTGGATTGTTTTGAAAGTATTAATATTTCATGGCATGTGTATGTTCTTTTCATTGAGATATACCTCCAGGCTTTAAACTACAGTGTTCAGAGCTTTATAAGTGTTTTAGAAAACAATATTGTTTAGTAGACTAAATGTTACACCAGAATCCGAAGTGTAAAACTAGTAAAACCATTTAGAGGTTTCCAAAGCTCACAACAGTACACCTGCTACTCTGTGAATTGCTCCTACTGACATACTGAGAGAGGTGGCTGTGCCGGTCAGAATTTGCCTCTGTGTCCATGAGGGCCTAAGCCATTATCTCTCCATCTCAGCTTCCCTATCCCCACTCTTCCTCTTCCTTCCCCTCCCTCTTTTTCTCTCCCTTTCCGTAATCCAGCTCTGCAACATTCTGCATATCTAATTCATTCTTCTCTCTCTGCCAAACAGCTTTAACTGGGTCCATTTGGATACAACTTTCTCATAGCTCCTGGGTTTATATACCCTTAGTTCCAGACATCAGCAAAGATTAACCACTTGCTTTCAGTTCCAATTCCAACTTCATAGCAGAGAGAATTTGGCCAGTCCAGCTCTGTCCAGGTGTCTACACCTGGTGTCAGCCTCGGCCAGGCAGTAAGTGTTATAGAAGCGCCTCCTCAACCTCAAAGCTCCAGACAAACACGGGGCCCTATCAGTCTTCCTCACACCTATAAGTGCACTGTTTCTAAAATTCTGTGATCCTGTGATCTTCCCACAGGTTGAGAATATCCTGCACTTCCACAACCCTCCAATTTGCCACATCATTAAAGATTCCACATAACCCATTACCCCACAAACAAATGCACACTCTGTAACGGGAAGAATCCGGGTGCTGAACCGTGCATTTTCTCATTGCTCCAGCCACACCCTACTGCCGTGGATTACCAGACATCATTTACTCCGGGCTTCTGTGTCTGAAAGTCAGAATTCTCTAGTGGCCCCAAGATGCGTCATTGCCCATCCTTCCTGCAGGGTGTCCCGAGTGTTCTTTGCCTGTCTCCAGGCATTTCGTCAGTAACAGCGTCAGTGAAGCATAGATGATTTCTGAACAACCTATGAATGTCAACTAATAATCCCTCCAAAGGCAGCTGACTAAAACGGCTTTCACTGCCACGAAGGTAATTAAGGAATATTGACTAAAAACGATGGGGTGTCACCTTACTTTTACAAGAAACGTTAGTGGGTCTTTTCTTATTCAGTCAGTGATTTTTATGGACTAAATTATGTTCCTTCAAAATTCATATGTTGAAGCCCCAATCTCCAATGTGACAGTGTTTGGAGATAGTGCCTTGAGGGAGGTAATTAGGTTAAATGAAATCATAAGGATGGAGCCCTAATATGGTAGGACCAGTGTTTTCATAACAAAAGGAAGAGATACAAGCGGTAGATGTGCACAGAGAACAGACCATATGAGGACACAGTAAGAAGGTGGCCATTTGCAATGGGAGGAAAGAGCCCTCACCAGAAACCAACCATTACAGCACCTTGATCTTGGGCTTCTAGTCTCCAGAACTGTAAGAAAATAAAATTCTGTTGTTTAAGCCCCCAGTTTATGCTACTTTGTTATGGAAGTTGGAGCAGACTAATATAGCGACCCCGTTAACACATGCCTGAAAAAAAAAAAAATGCACATTTGTCTGTGGCCCGGGCTACCCCCAGAGGAGATTCTCAGTTTTGATTGGCAGAACAGTTTCTCCCGTGGCATTAACATCTGATTTCCACTCAGCTGATCTGATCTGGTCACCAAAACAAGCAAAAATGCCAAATCGACCCTGCCACCGTCTGCTGTCTTTCAGTTGTCTAGACAGAGTCATAAATGGACGACTGCCCACTATAAATTTTTAATGAGAGATTTTGAAATTAGAAAAGGAGAGAAGCAACTGTGATTTATGGCCTGGAGTTATAAAATAAGCAGGGACTCACCAGAAAAGCCAGCACAGGATTTCTTTCCATGAGCTTCCTTAGATCAGCAGCTCTCTTGGCTGTGCAAGTCCAGAATACCAGTCACATTTTTACTCCTCCCACACTTTCCAGAAAAATCCAATGATACTTATTCCTGATTCTCAACTTATGGAATGATTATTTCAAAATTATCCAAAAAGCATTATATCTAAACCAAATGAAAATGAATTGGAGTTACCTATTTCTCTAGTTAAGTAGTTCTTAAGCAGATTAGATTAATTACCCCTTTGAAAATATAGGGCAGGGATGACCTTCCTCCCAGAGACTATATAATACAAAGAATTCTGGGAATGTGCAGGTATCTTAAAGCCTATTCGAGCACCTGTGGATGTCTGGTTAATACCCTTCTAAGCTTACCTGTGCCTCATCTCCCTTCTCTGGTGTGGATCTAGGTTTTCTGAGCTCTGTTCCTATATAAATGTAAATATTCAGAAAGCAATATACCTGGAAAATATTCTATTAAAATGTGTTCACTGAATTAGGCTATATCCCCGTACCCTCAGAGAGATGACAACATGTTTGCATCTATATGCAAAATGTGTGTGTATGTGTAAATATATGCCATTGTTTTTCTTTTTTCCCAAAACTTCAGTAGAATACATTCTTCTTGGTGTTACCCTATATGTCTTTTACATAAAGATCTTGGTGATGAAATGATTTTCCCCCTAGTTTCTTTCCACTGAGCTTCCTCTTAGAGGCAATAAAAGTTATACAACTCAACATGTTTACCTTTTCTCTTGGCTCCCAGAAATCTTATAGCTACGTTTTATTGCTAACAGCAATAACCAATTTATTCTAAGTTCCTGGAAATTGTCCTTTTATTTTAAGTTGATTTAATTATTTTTAACTAATGTAACCCATGGGAAATCTTTTTTCTGAGATAGGCAGGACATAAATGATGAAGCAGAAAAAGGTAGCAAGCCAGAAAACAACAATTACCTTCAGCAGCAAGATAAATGACAGATTTTAATAGAAAAAAAGATTCTGTAACTTCCAATATTGACTCAGTAGATTGAATGATACTCCCCTCCTCATACAAGGATGATTCTAGATGTTTTACCATCAATAGGATATGCTTTTATTCTTCTAGCTAACAAGTTCTGAGAGTGCTGAGAATATATCTAATACTGAGAATATAATTAGATGTCAAAGGCTCTGTCAGATGAACATTTGGGGTACAAATGAGGAAAAGTAAAGCTCCTGCCCTCAGGAGATGAGCCATTCATAACTTTGGGGAAAAATAGTGATTATGGAGCAGTGTGGAAAATGCCATATCAGGAGTACACACGGAATACAACTTTTATATGCAATTATTTTTTACAGTAGCTGAGTAGATATGCAACTCTCATCTCCAACTCTCTACTGTACAATCAATCTTTCATTTTGTCACAAAGCCAATGTTCCTAAAATTTTCACTTTCCTATTTGGTGCTGTTGATCAAAAAGTACAGTTTCAACTTTGCAATCTACGAGAAGAAATATAAATGGCTAAAAAATATTTAAAAGGCTCAACTTCACTAAAAATGAAAGAATTTCAGATAAAAACTAGATACCTCATTTTGTGTATGTAATACTAATTTTACAAAAAGAACATGAGTGAGCATTTATTAAAATGTGGAGGAAAAAGCACCATCGTATACTGTCAAAAGGGGTAAATATTTCCAAATCCTTAGCCATGTGAATAACTTTTGATTCAACATTTTTACTTCTACAAATTTACTCTAAAGAAACAATCAGTTATATGTTACATACATACCTATACATACATGTATGAACAGTATTATTTATAATACAAATTACCTAATAAACTGTGTTACCTAAAATGTAATGGCCACTGAAAATGGTGTTGCAAAACCATGTTCATTAACATACAAAAACTTAACGAAATTATTGACTGTAAACAAAGCAGGTTGTAGAAAGGAATGTCTAGTAAAATAATATATGTGTGCGCGTGTGTGTGGGTTGTTGAGTGAAAAGATGGGCAAATGAATGGGTATATACATGAAGATATATGGATATGAAATACATGAAGATATAAGGGACTGAACAATGTATACATTGTCTCTAAAACAGTGTTCCCTAACAGGTATCTTCAGGCCACTAACATACTAATCCATCAATACCTTTGTTAAAATGCAGATTATAGGGTCCAGACCCCATTTTTCTGAATCAGGAGAGGGACAAGGATCATATTTTAACAAGCTTCCCAGGCGATTAATATCCCATGGAGAAGTACAATCTACAATTAAAAAGGAATAATATCAATGCCAATTTCCAGTGAAAAATTGCTTTACAAGAGCCAACTGAAAGCAGCTCCTAATGGCCAAAGGGGAACAATTAGGACAACAATGTAAGTAATGATAACATTGGATTTTAATGCAAAATATAAAATATGAAAATCCATAAATACAAATTGATAAAGTTGAAGAATTGAAGAAATTCTTCCTTATGAAAAAATTCCAAATAATATATGTAGAGACAAAGAGAGAAATAGAAAAATCAGCATTAGGTAAGTGCTGCAGAAATGATGAATGAATAGATGCTAAAATTGATGGATAAAAGTTTCAGAAAAGAAAGGATATTTGTGTAGTCTTAAAGTAACTCCCTTGAGATATTAATTACTTACAAATGAAAAGTTTTAATTTTATGAAGAAACATGGCAGATACTACGTCAACCAAGTAACTAATGTTAACATCATCAGGAAAAAGAAATACCAACATTATGAACTCCTTGATATGAGGAACCAAGAACGACACACGTCATTTCAGTGACATTCATGCCAAAAAGCTATAGTCTTATTATAACATGAGAACACATCAGATAGACCCAAACTGAGGGACAAAGTAAGTGACCAGTACTCTTTAAAAGTGTCATGAAAGACAAGGAAAGACTGAGGAACTGTTACAGACTAGAGGAGCACAAGGAACAATAACTCAAAGAAAGATGGACCCCTGGATATGGTCCTGGAAAACAAAAAGAACATTAGTAAAAAAAAAAAAAAAAAAAAAAAAAAAAAAAAAAAAAAAAAAGGTCCAAATAAGGTGTAGTTTGGAAAATAGTATTGAGCAAGGTTAATTTCCTGGTTTCAATCATTGTACAATGGTAATGTAAGCTGTTAACATTGGTGGTAGCTGGGTGAGGAATATAAGCAAAGTTCATACTTACTCTTTGAAGCTTTTTTGTAATTGCAAAATCCATTGGAATAAAACTGCTAAGCAGCTCCTTGATTCAGCATTTTTCAATTCTCACTAAAATATTTATAAATCACAGACAAAGGCAATCATGAAACCACCGAAAACTGCCTCTCTCCTGCTAGTGCCAGATTCTTAAAGGAATTCCCTCTAAATCAGGCTGGCGATGCTAAATTGAGGAACTAAGTTGGTAGCCAACAAATAGCTTAGCCACTGAAAAGAGAGTGGGTAAACCAGTAGGGGTGAAAGAAACAAGAAAGACGGTTCATCATCATTCTGCATCATCAGCACCTGGCTCGGAAAGTCAAGGGCTGTTTGAATCAGAAAGCTGGTCAGCAGCATCTCCACGAGGTGCTACTTTCAGAGGCAGCAGGAGCTGTTCAGTTTGGCAGGTGCCTGTGTGGGCCTCTGCTATCTGCCTGACACACAGTGAGGCTTTGGCATGCTGAAGGCTGCGGACACCATACGGTGCTTGGCTCCTGCCACTCCACAGCCATGGCTGCACCTGCAACAGTGTGGTGCCCAACTCATCAGGTTGTCAGAGTAGGGCCCTCAGGATCTGAGGACCAGCCCTGGTGGTGAGGCACCTTCTTGTTGCTGTTTCTAGCTGAGCCCGGTTTGGGAACTTCAGCATCAAATATCAAAGCAGGAGAGGGAAAACTTGGCAAAGCCACCAATTTGTCCATGACCACATGTGAGACATCTCCCAGGATTCTTAGAAGTTATTGGAAGGGGCTGCAAAGTACTAATGGTCCTGAATGGCAAATGCTTGTGTCTGTCTGTGGAACATGGTTTATTTCCATGCCCCTGGCATATGGCAGAGATGCAGTAAACATTAGGTGTCATTTTTATCATTACCCCATTTTCACCATCTGGGGAAATCTGATCACATGCTGGTTAAGCTGGCTTTAAGTTATGAAGAACGTCTTTCCAGGTGCTGTATGAGTTGGAGGCAGTGGTGTGGCAGACACGAATAGGGGTGTCTGAGCCAGGGTGTTGGTTCTGGATCTGCATTGACTTGGACCAGCCACTAATCTTCCAGGAGCCTCTTATCGCTCCTGTAAATATGGGGATGAGGTGTAATCGCCAAACTCCTCTTAGCTACAAAGTTCTTTAACTTTTCAAATTTTCAAATCCTTTTCTTTCACTGATTATTGCACACTGTTACATAAGTTCTTGACCGTCTGCTCAATATCAGTAGAATATGGAAAGAACTTCTCGTTAGAAAGGTCAATCCTAGAACCTCCCTCCAGACCTGCTGAATCAGAAACTCCAGTTGATTCTGATGTTATCTAAAGTTTGAGAAGCGCAGCTCTAGGCTCTCTTCTCATTTTTCAGGGAAGAAAACTGATGTCCTAAAAAGAGATGTGACGTGTATGAAAGTGTGAAACATGTTCCTGTTGGGGCAGGACCTGAATCTGGTGCCATGGCCTAACTCCCAATGGTAACAATAGCAGTAACAGCTAACAGGGAATAAGCCCTTCTTATGTGTCAGGTGCTGGGCTAAATATTGAGTGCAGATACGACATTTAACACTCAATAGGTAAATATTGCTGCATTTCCCTATTCAGATTAATAAACTGAGGTTTAGAGAGAGGTTAAGCGGCCCTCCAGATGCTTGCCACAGAGCTGACAGTTGCAGAGCCTGAATTGGAGCGCAGTGAGTGAGTCTAGAGCCCATGCCGAACCATCTCATCATAGTGGCTACAAATCACACCTCCCCCTCCTCCTCCACCTGCACTGCTGCTTCTTACACAGACTACATACTCCAAATGAAACACAAAACCAGAAGGCAAGAATAGGCCCTCGTTGAACATGAATTTTCCTTGAAGATGGAGGGGAAATATTTTTTTCCTATTAAAACAGATATCAATGGATTAGCAGGTAAAAATTACATAACGTTTTAATAAAACACACGACTTTAAATAACATGTAGCATGAGGGTGACTGGTACATCTTGCATAACAGACAAATAGGGTTAGGTATCCATTCTTCTCTACATATGGAAATCCTACCCAGAAAGAGTTTGAGAACATTAGCACCATGTCACTTGAGGCTGTCTCCAGTAAGACTGACTTGTTATTTTTATAAACAATCAAGGGACATTTAATGAAGCCCAGTATATATTTAGTAAGTTCTTGGTCTTTTATAGTCAATTTGCTAGCAGGAAGAACAGTAATTCTTGACATACAGAGAAAATGCTGAATAAGTATCTGGTGTTTCTTTTATTGAAAGCTCTGACATCTTAGTTCACCTGTTATCTTAACTTTCATCCCTGCCTCCTCAAAGTATTGTCTACAGACCAACAATATCAGTATTGTGAAATCTTATGGTAAGAGCAGAATCTCAGACCCCACCTTCTTCCTACTGAATCAAAATCTGCTTTTTAACAAATTTCAGATGATTCATATGCATACTAAAATTTTAGAAGCATTGCTCTTCTCAGCTACCTACTCCCAAAGTTAATGCTATAGATCATTGGTTTTCAGAGTATTGTCCCTGGACTAGCATCATCAATATCACCTAGGAACCTGCTAACAGGTGCAAATGCTTGGACTCCATCCTAGACCTATCGGATCAGAAACTCTGGAGGTGAGGCCAGAAATCTGTGATAAGAGTCCCTCCTGGTGATTTTTGAACTTTGCTTCATGATAAGAATCATCTGCAAGAGATTTTAGAACTTCTAATGTCCATATCTTATCCCATACTAATTGAAAAAAAAAAAAAAGAATTCTTAGACCAGTGGTTCATACATTAGAATCATCTGGGAAGCTTTTAAAACATACTTGAGCCACACTTTTCTGAGATTTCAAATTCAATTATCAGGGCTGATGCCCAAGTATGATATTTTAAAATATCTCCCCAGTGGTATTTTGTTGTTACCTGTGGTTGCACCACTTTCAAGATCTCAGTTAATAATGCTGCTCTCTGGCCACTTCCTTCTATATTTCCAGCTCACTCTTTCTCCGCAACTCCAGGCATTTGGCCCCACTGGGACCTCAAATCCATTGCTAAATACCGCTGATCCCTGCTGTTTGGTGTGTCCCCACGTTTCCGCGTGCCTGGCTGAGATTCCATAGACCACTATTATAAATACTCCCTTGCCCCTCTCTTCCTCCTTGTGTACTCAGAAAAATCCCAATCTTGGTTAAATCCAACTCCTCTCAGATTCTACAACGGCTCAAACAGCTGAATGTCACTGAAGGAAAACCAGGCGTGTTGACTGGCGACTGCCTCACTTTGCATTTAGGATAGCAAATCTAAAGTGGACGCTCGGTGTTTCCAGGCAGCCCAACAACACTCCCTGGCTGATTCACTCCTCAGTCTCCACAGGGCCAGTGATCAGGTTTCCTTCGCCCCAAAACTTCAAAACGCCCTCCTGCACTCTACACTCTTAGCTGACAACCTGGCTTCTCAATTTACTGAGAAAATAGAAACAATGCGAAGAGAACATTCTTCCCTGCTTCCCACCAACCTTCTAGGTGGCTGGCATCTGTACCCTTGAGCCCTGCCTGCCGCCCTGTCCTGGTGGATGGGTCAGCTGGGTTCCTCCAAGGGTGGTATTTCCACTTGTTCTCTGGCTCTCTTCCTATCCTTCCACTTGAGCACTTTGCTTTTGTCATTTCCTCCCTCCTCCACTGAATCACTGATTTTTTCCCTTCCCTACTAGATCATTATAATTGGCAAACAAACATCCTGTAATATTTGTATTTAAAAATCTTCTCTTATCTCACATTCTTCTACATCTCCTATGTCATTTCTTGGCTCTGCTATAAAACAGAACTTGAAAGTGTTGTGCATATTAGCTTTATCCTCTGCCCCATTTCTTATTCTCCCTCAGAATCACTCCTATGAAGCTTTGTCCCATCACCTACCTGATCTCTGCTCCACTGAAACTTTGATTGTCAAAGTCACCAGTGACTCTTATGTTGGCAAATTCAATGGGGAATTTTCAGTCTACATCTTTTTTGATGTCTGAACGGTACTTAGCAAAGCTGACCATTCTCTCCTTGAAACATTTTTTTCCTAACATCAGAAAAACCAAAATCCTCTTGTTGTATTCATACTTTACTGTCTCTTTTTCTTTCTTTCTTTCTTTCTTTCTTTCTTTCTTTCTTTCTTTCTTTCTTTCTTTCCTTTTGTTACACTTTTCTTTGCTAGATTGTCCTGTATTCCAACCTCTAAATGTTGGAAGGTCCCAGGCATTAGGCCTCCTCATTTGTCTCCTGTAGCTACACTGTGCAATAGGTATTTCATCTAATGCATGGAATTAGAAACCATTCAGGGGTAGGGAACCTGCAGCCCTCTGATTTCATGATTCTTATTTTTTAAGCACCAAAGGAGGCAACAAAAGCCTCATCTTTCTTTGCTGCACCCCTTTTAATAGCAGGATTTGATCTGCAAAATTTGTATTCAGTCAAAAAGCTACATTTAAGGACCTAGAAGGCCACATTTCATCTTAAGGCTGCATGTTCCCCACCTCTGCTGACAGCAGCCTGGGCCTCTTCCTAAACTCCAGACTCTATCTCTAACTACCTCTCTGTTGCCTCGTAGTTGCTTAGAAGGCATGTAAGGTGTATCCAAAGCCAAGTGCTTAATCTTCTCCCATAGATATGTTCCTTCCAGTACTTTCCAACTTAGTTTATAGCCAGAAGAACATTAGTCCAGAGGCTCAGACAAAATCCGTGGAAGCAGCATTGATCCCTGTCTCTCTCTTGCTGTCCAGATCTAATCCACTAGAACTCACTGCTCATTCTAGTTTCAAAATATATTCCAAATCTCCTATCAGCCAGACTCGTCTTTAAGCCCTGGTATGGTTCAAAACCACCCACTCCACCATTCGTGCTTCATTCTGAGCTGTGCAGATCTGAGCTTGGTATCAATCCTGGCTTGGCCACTTCCTAGATGTTTGACCTGAAGCAATTACATCACCTCTGGAGTTCAAGTCCCAAAATTCAAATATGTGTATTTGAATATACATATGTATATGTATGTGTATGTGTATGTGTGTATACATGCCTATATGTATGCATGCACGTATGTAGGCTAGATAGATCCCAAATCTAACTTCTTTTCACCACCTCTACCACAATCCCTCTGGTTCAATCCAACACCATCTTTTGCCTGGATAATTAGCAAATGCCTCCAAATTCGTCTCCTGCTTCCTCTCTTGTCCACTCCCACCCTCGTATTTTGTTCTTTACCAGCAGCCTGAGCAATTCTTTTAAAATGTAAATCCTATTACTTCATGGCTCTGCTCAAATCTCCTCCCCTCCACCCCCCGTCACTTCACCTCCCATCTAGAACAACAGGCAAAGTGCTCATGAGAGTCTGCAAAGCTCCCCCATGATCTTGGTCCTGCCCATCTTCCCTCTTACTTTCTGTCCTCCAGCTACGCTGGCCTCTTTGAGATCCCTCTAATTCACCAGGCATGGTCCTCTCTCAGGGCTTTGCAATGGCTATTTCCTCTCCCTGGAATATTTTTCTATCATAGATCCACATAGCTCAGTTTCTCCCTTTATTCAAGTCCTTTCTCAAATCTCACCTCCTCATAGACATCTTTTCTGTCCACAATAGTGTTCTGGAGCTGGCATATACCAGCTTCCAAGAAGTACTTGTGAGCTTCTGTTCCTATCTCTGTGTTCAGCGATGTCACGTTGGTGGCTGATATCAGCTGTCATAGGAGTATTCACACCACAGATTGAGCAATTGCTACAAATCAGAGCTCCCCTCACTATTTTGTTTCCCAGAGAGCACACCACCATATCTAAAATAGCACATCTCTTAGCTTAGCACTTGTTTTATTTTTCTTCATGACACCTATCACTGTCTAACTCTATATTACAATGTATATAAATGTTTATTGTTTATTTTCTCCACTGCAATGTAAGTTCCACAAAGGCAGGGACTTTGTCCATTTTGTTCAACTTTATATCCCCAGTGCTTAACATAGTGCATGGTACATCCAATGCTCAATAAGTATTTGTTGATTGAACAAATAAATGAACAAATTGTGAACATAATTCCCGTCCTTGAAAAGTTGAAATTTGCAAATTGCTTTCAGTTACATTATCAACTCTTTTTGTTCATTTATTTCCTTTTCCTTATAACTTCCCTATGTTCCTCAGTTTTCATACTCCCAGGATGGCATTAATTTTCATTTTTCCAAAGATTACAATGTCCTTGCATGTCAATTACCCATGAGAATTTGCGAGGGCAGCCTCCTTATCTCTCCAACAGAAAGCTTGTGAGCTTTGCGACCTCTAATATTATCACATCCCTTAGTTTTCTGATCTATCTCTTTGACAACTGAATTCAAACATTGAGCCCAGTCACAATTCTTTGTGGAATAATTCTTTCAATCTATATTCTGACATAATTCTTAGCCACCAGTTCATGTCTCATAAAACAAAGAAAAGGGACCCGTAAAGACCTAAAAGCAATCAGGGAGAGAAGAGGTGGAATATAGTCTATAAACTTGAGAAGGTGAGTCTGCTCAAGTTTTTTGGTGGGGGGATTGGATTTTATAATTAAACCAGATTTGTTCCCCTTCTTTTCCAGCATATGCCTCCCTTTTTCAATTTTCTGTATCATCTTTCTTGGATGGGTCCTTCTGTACTATGTTTTGTATGTTTTGTAAGCCATTGACCTAAAACTGATGCTGTTGGGCTATTTCTGCTAATGGACTTAATGTGCACAAGAAAGAATGGCAAGGACATCTGCATTACCACATGTTTCATTACAGCGTCTTGTGGACAATCAATACAGGGCATTAAGATGTATTATGGTAAATAACAAAGCATTTTTGGATTCCCCTGTATCATGTCAGCAGAGCCTACAATTGCCGAGTTTTTCTGTAATGGGCAGCTATCTGTGAATGACCACACAGTCATAGAAATGGGATTGTCACAAAGGCTAAAATGCAGAGAATGACTCGAAGAAATGAATTATTTTATTCTATCTTCCTGCTTTGTTCCAAATGGTGACATGTAAGAAATTAATCTATTGCATTTGGTGTAATTTTATAAATATAAAGGGAACATTTTTATTAATTTTATTAAGAGTAATTGAACAGGAAGTACAGGGGATTCTTTTTCTCAAAACTGAGCCATGCGATAACTAATAAATTGTACTGTCATTTCTTTATCCTGCCTATAATCCCTCATATGTCAGGCATGGCCTCACTATTGAACAGGTGTTTTAATAACAGACTGGAATTTGCTTAAAAATATATCTCTGAAATGCCTTTTTGAGGGACTTAGAGCTAAGACCCACATTATAAGAACATCAAACTGAAAAGCGGCTGATCTTGGGGAGGCCTGTCTTTGGGCATAGGCGGAGCAGATGACGGCCAGGGACGTGTTCCCCGGAGTGTGAAGAAGGCTCTCCCGGCCCCAGGCCCTTCCCCGCCTGCTTCAGTAAAGCTTCAAATTGAACAATTGGAGATTTTCCTTTGGCTTAATATTTTTAAAATATCCTTAAGCTGGATGGAATAATGCTTTTCATTTCTTATGTATGTTTGTATGTCTATGTATGTGTCTGCATGCATATATTTTGTATGTGTACATATATCTTTCCCTTTTCCAGGAGGATTTTTGATGTTAGGAAACCAGATAAAGAGATCTTGAGGATGCACAAGTCTGTGTGTGTCTGTGTGTATGTGCAGTATGTGTTTATGTATGTGTGTGTATGTGTGTCTGTGTGTGCCCGTGTCAGTTCCTTTTCTAGGAGCAGTTTTTATTTCAGGAAACCAGATGAGGAGGCCTCGATGACCCTGGATTTTGATGCCGGAGGGGAAAAAAGAGTCTGTAAAGAGGAAAGGATTTTCAGAGTATGGGGTTCAGCTGGATGGGCAGGGCCATGCCCCAGACAGCTCCCACTTTATGATCTTGCTCACATCAGCCCTGACAGAGTCTTTCAGACTCTTTAAATAGTCATTTCCTAAGTTTTTATTTAGAGTTCTGATTGGCTCTTCTTCCTAAGACAGGAAACACCAAATGAAATAAAAAATTCTAATGAGTGTGCACCAATTCAGAAGGTTTCCTTAAAACTGTTACTTTTTATTAATTGGCACTTTATGAAACAGCCCCTTTCTGACAACCCTACCTAAAACAACCACCCCACACACTCCCTTTCCTCCATCTTGCTTTATTTTTTATTATTACCACCCGATAATTGGTTCTGTGTTTGCTTGTATATTGGGAGTCTTTGCCCACCAGAATGTGGGCTCCATGGGGCAGCTACAGAGCCAGGAAAAGCCCTGCTAGCATTTCCTGGGATCCTCAGAGTTATTCCAACATTCCTACCTGATCCTCAGGTTCCTGGCAAGGCCCAGAGCTCTGCGTTCTGAGTAGCAGGAGTAACTGAAGAGAGGGAGGAGGTCCTGGCTACTCGTGGATGCTCTGACCTTAGACTCTTACAGAAGCACCAGGGTAGTCAGTCCAAGGGTCAGGGATTCCACAAGACTTTGCAGGAGCAGAAGAAAGAGCATAAGGACATCTTGGACACTGTTTGTCCTTTGTGATCTAGAGGAGAAACTGAGGGAGACTGAGACACAGAAGAACCTGTTTTATTGTGGACTTTGACATCATGCTGTCTGGAATTTATTACTGGTGTTTATGTCCTACGTGAATTTGAACAGGGTTCTGAACTCCTCTGTTCCTCAGTTTTCTACTTTGTAAAATGATGTAAAAATCTGTAAAATCAACAACAAATAAAACTATTATTTGTTTGTTCTTAGATTAAAAGTCATATATAAAGCAATTAGCACAGGGCTTGGAACCTATAACCACTCAACAAATGTGTTATTAGTGTTGCTGTTAACATCACTACCACTGCTCAAATTTGTATTCTTAATCCTACCGCTACTCTCATCATACCCCATAGGTGGCTTGGACCTGGAGAAATAATTTATCTGCTTTTAAATTCAATTTATGAACTCGATTGAAGCTCTATTGTATATAAGGTACAGAGCTGTGGAAAAAATTGAACATGAAGAAAACATTGCATGACATATATTTATAATCCAGTAGGGTTTGGAAGACATACAAAAATACAAACCAAACCAAACCCAAGGCACTATCTGATAAATACTGTGCGGGAGATATAAACAAAGGGCTATGGGCCCCGTGGAAGACAGAGCACTTTCAGCCAGGGGTTCATTTATACACAGAGGCCCAAATCAGGATGTTGAGAGGAGACCAGCAGGAGGAAAGGTGAATGGAAAAAGACATTTCAGAGATAGAGTCACAAATCTGTCACATGAGAAGAGAGAGAAAACATTAAGAACAATTCCCTGTGTTTTGAGCCAGGAAATCTAGGAGAAGGTTAACGGAAAATTATAATAATAACAAGGCAAGTAAAGCTTTGTGGGGAAGAAAAATGATGCTTGCTCACCTGTGTGGACACTAGAGTAGATACTTAGGAGCACACACTCACCTGGGTTTCTGCCTTTGCTGAGTTCTCCCCCACAAGACCATGTAAGTGTAGGACCATCTTTCTTATGTACTTCAGCTTCACTGTTTACTGACATTTTGGCACTGTTTTTTGTTTTTGTTTTCCCCCTATTCTGATAATATTTACCATAGGAACAGACATCAGTGACTGTATTTCTTCACTGTGAGAGCTAACCATGCTCTATAAGTGCAAAAAACAAATCCACCCTCTCATTTCTCCCCATCCCAACTCAAAGTCATCAATAACTCAGCAAACCCAAGGGAACAAGTGAGATATTTTAAAGTCAGTCGAATAATGCTTGCCATGGAGCACACCTGCTACTGAGTAGCAGATGTGTGTGTGGCTGTGATATATTGGGGGGAAATTCACACTCAGTAGCCCTTGTACTTCCACTTCCAACTGTGTTGCATGCTATTGTTAGTATTTTGGCCCAGAATAGAAAACATATTGTAGAAATACCAGCTGGCTCCTGTGTAAGACATTCAGTTAATTTTTCTCCAAAGACTGTGCTCCTTTGTTCATCTGGACTAATTATTTTTGTGTTTATCAAAACAAAAGGGCATATTGCAGAAAAGAGAAAAGAAGTCGCATTAATCTTCTGCACAAGCCTTTTGGGTCACGGCTAAGAAAAATTGAGGGCTTTGGCAGTACTCAAGCCCGGTGTTCTAGCATCAAAGGATGTTAACAGTAGAGGTGAGGTCTAATCCCCACAATTTATTGCTAGAAAATGAGATGGAATGGTGAAATGACTAGCACAAGTCTAAGTGACTTAAAGGGCACACCAAGACTAGAATCTGTGATTCTTACACTCAGGAATCTTTTTTTTTTTTTTTTTTTTTTTTT
>VBSM01001562.1:57942828-58014244 GCA_008086735.1 Cheirogaleus medius
TGCAGAGACGCTCTAACTGGCGGTGTTTCTCGTCCGCCATCTTGCTCTGCCCTCTACACTCAGGAATCTTAACACCAAAAGAAAGAGAAGCAGGAAGAGAAGATAAAAACATGGAGGGTAGGGGGAAGAAGAGAGCCCGTTACATTGAAAGATCTGTGTGTATGCACAGTCATTGCCAGGTTCAGAGCTTGGGTGCAGCTGAGAGAAGACAGTGACCCCATACCACCGGATCTCACCAGAATCCTTAGACAGCTAGTTCACCTTTATATGGAGCAGGGAATGCAGGTTAGGAAAACTGGCCGAGCAATTTTTCTACCAACTTTAAGAGCAATCCATGTCCTTCTCAAGCTCCTGTTTCTGAATGCACAGACTGCCGAAGGCCCCTGTTCACTCTCTGCAGTTACACTGTATTTTTAAAAATTGAGGTAACAAATTGGAAGTTTCTGGAGTATCTATTAAGAACCTTCAGCATCTCTGAGTTAAATGGATCTGAGAGAAGTCAAGTCAGGGCTCTCTGCCCTTTTCCCTCAGGAGATTAATGCAGGGGCACACACCTGTCTGTACAACCAGAGCTCACTCTTATTCTCCCACCTACCCATCGCTCCTATCATGCCTCTTCCCTTCCCTGACCTGTTGAATTTAGCTTCTCAGGTCTCACCTTTCATGATGAAGAGAGGGTTATTATAAAAGAGGGGAAAGGACGGAATAAAGGAAGCCAAGAAGTCTAAATACAAGCTTCCCTGGAATCTAATTTTTTCCCGGGACCTCCTCATTAACCTTCAAATGATCACGGACAAATAAAAGCTATGTGCAAAGGTACTGTTAACCTTCTTCAGGGCAAACACAAGCAACTTAATAGAATGCAGCTGCTAACTATATCAGTGTCTGTAAAAGACCAAAAAGACCTAACTCTTTAGGTATTTGGGGGCGTGACTATAACCACAGTCTCTTGTTATATTGCTATTGAGGAAGACAGCAGTTGCTTTCCCCTTCAGATTAATGTCTCCTAATTCCCAGTCTACGTCAGTGTAATGCACCAGATTTTTTCAAGGATAAATAATTTCTAAAGGTATTAACCTACCTTAACATCTTTTCCTGTGATAAAAAATGGAACTGCCTGTATCTTGACAATGACGATCTTTTGTTTTAAGACAGAGCAAAGTAATTCACTTGGATGTGGATTTTAGTTCTGTTTAACAGAAAAAACAGACTAGCTGCTTAATTCCACATCAGAAAAACAATGAAACTGGTTTATTCTCCCTTAGTGGAAGCAAATTTCCTATTTATATCTGTGATTATTCTAGCTGGTCCACTTGATGATTTCCTGTAACAATATAAGAAGCAAAAAGCAAGTTTGCAGAATTGGTGAGCCTTTCTAATTTAAGATTAAATCAGCCTCTTACTCCACTCAAGGTGTAAGGGTTTTATGTACTTCCTTTTTCTTTCCTATATGATTAAGTAAAATTGAGTGTTACTTTTTATTAGTATTATTTTAACTTTTTTAAATCAATAAATAATAATTGTACATATTCCTGGAGTACATAGTGATATTTCAATACATATAATGTATAGTGATCAGATCAGGGTAATTAGTGTATCCACCATCTCAAACATTTATCGTTTCTTTGTGTTGAGAATATTCAACATCCTCCTTTTAGCTATTTGAAGCTACATATTACTGTTAGCTATAGTCATCCTACAGTATTCTAGAACACTAGAACTTATTCCTCCTATCTGGCTGTAATTTTGCATGTTTTAACAAATCTTTCCCTATCCCCCATTTCCCCATCCTTCCCAACCTCTCCTATCCTCTGTTCTACTTTTTACTTCTATGAGATCAACGTGTTTAGCTTCTTCATGTAAGTGAGAACATGCTGTGTTTAACTTTCTGCTCCTAGCTTATTTCACTTAACATAATAATGTCCTTCATTTCCATCCACGTTGCCACAAACAAAATAATTTCATTCTTTTTATGGCTGAATAGCATTCCATCATGTATATACACCACATTTTCCTTATCCATTCATCTGTTGTTGGACGCTTAGATTGATTCCATATCTTGGCTATTGTGAATAGTGATACAATAAACATGGAGGTGTGCATATCTCTTGGATATAATGATTTTCTTTCCTTTGAATAAATTCCCAGCAGTGGGATTGCTGGATCATGCAGTACTTCTATTTGTAGTTTTTGAGGAGCCTCAACTCTCTTCTCCATAGTAGCTGCACTAGTTTGCATTCCCACCAGCAGTGTATAAGAGTTCTCTTTTCTCCATATCCTCACTAGCATTCATTATGTTTTGTCTTTTTGATGATAGCTATGCAAATGGGGGTGAGATGATACTCCATTGTGGTTTATATTTTCATTTCCCTGATGATTAGTGATGTTGAACATTTTTCATGTATATTTTGGACATTTATATGTTTTCTCATACCAGGAACAAGTGGGATTTACCCCAGGAATGCAAGGATGATTCAACATATGCAAATCAATAAACATCAGACATCGTATCAACTGAATGAAGAACAAAAACCATATGATTGTCTCCATAGATCCAGAAAAGCTTTTGATAAAATTCAACATCCCTTTATAATACAAACTCTTAATAAATTAGATATAGAAGGAAAGTGTCTCAACATAATAAAGGCCATATGTGGCAAGCACACAGCTAACATCTTACTGAATGGGGAGAAGCGGAAAACTTTTCTTCTCAGAACTAAAACAAGACAAGGATACCTACACTCACCACTCTTATTCAACACAGTACTGGAAGTCCTAGCCAGAGCAATTAGGAAAGAGAAAGAAATCAAGAGCTTCTAAATTGGAAAGGAGGAAGTCAAATTGTCCCTATTTGCAAATGACATGATCTCATATATAGAAACACCTAAAGATCCTACCAAAAGACTCTTAGAACTGATAAACAAATTCAGTAAATTGCAGGATACAAAATTAACATACCAAAATCAGTAGCATTACTATACACAAACAACAAACTAGCTGAAAAGGAAATCAGTGTCACTTTGGAGCTCTCCCAAACTATTAATACCTACCAGGGTTATATACACCATTCAGATGTCAACCCTCCCTGTGATGAATTAAAGAAGGCCACAAATTCTTTGTCTTGTTTTCCATAGAAAGTGAAGTCCATCTCCCTGTCCTTGAATCTGGGCTGACCTTGTGACTTGCTTTGACCAATATAGTGAGGTATTTTCAATATGCTTTCTGGAAATCACTTTAGCCAGATCCTAGAGTTCATGAACTATCCCTTCTTGCTTCCACATTACCACAGGCAACAGTTTCACTAATTGCTCTGCCATTACATGACTTGGTCTCTCTTTCATTCAGCTTCCAAAAACAATTTTCTCACTGTCTTTCATACCTCCACAGTTTTCTTGAGGCCCTTCCTGCTTCCACCTGCCACCAGTTCCAAAGCCAATGCTGCATATCCATTTCTTGTCATGGCAACACCATGCTTCCAGTATCAATTCTGTTTTAATTATTTATTGTTGTGAGACAAACCATTCCAAACTTAGGGCTTAAAACAGCAACATTTTTATTATTTCTTATAAATCATGGGTTGACTAGATTCAGGTGGGTGGTTCTTCTGCTCCCTGTGATCTCATATGGGAGCTTGAGTGGACTGGAAAGTCTAAGATGCAACTGCCCCACCCCAACCCTTGGCTAGCAGGTGATGCTGGTTGTCAGTTAGAAACTCAACTGGGACTCTTTGCTGGGGCACCAACATGTGCCTTCTCCATACAGTTTGGGATTCTTGAAGCCAAGTGGAAATTTCCAAGAGGAAATATCTCTGGAGTAAGTGTTCTAAGAGGGAAAAAGTGGAAAATTCCAATGCTCTGAACAGGCTAAATTCAGAACTAGCAAATCATCCCATTGGCCACATTCTATAGGTTAATGTGTAAGCAATCATGGTTCCAGGGGAAGGAACTAAACTATACTTATTGGTGAAGAATTTGTGGCCCCCTTTAATCCGCCTCAACTGTCAAATATGATTTTCTTGTGAATGTATTCTCTAATTTACTAAGCTCCTTCTTTCCCCTCTCTTGCTCCTCCCCTTTCTTTCACAATCTCCTTTTCTACAATTAGCAATACAGACACTGTCTGTCCTCATAGGTTTTTATATCACCTGGATGTATCATTAATCACTAATTTCTAAATATAACAATAAAAATGTAGAGTATAAATAAAACAAAACTACAATGATAATTGCTGAAGCCAGGTGATAGGCACATGGGGGGTTATAATACTAGTGTCTCTACTTTTGTACATATTATACATTTTCCATAGTAAGATGTAAGAGAGGGGGCTAAATATTGGGGATTTGGATGTACTCTAAACAATAATCTTGTAGCAGCACCTTGCTTAAAAACTTTTTAAATAAATTTTCAAAATTCTGGACTACACATAATATCGACATAGTCACAGGGAATCTAATTAAATGCATATATTTATCTGATTTGATGATACAGGAAGAGGGCACAGTTCTTAAACTATGTCATTGCCAAAACCTTAGGAGGCATAGAAATGCAATTACAGATAGAAACAAATACTTGCAGTAACAGAAATGTACTCGATGAAGACTTCATTATAAAGCCTAAACTTTGATCCACTATCTACACAGAGACTTAAAATGTCATTCATAAAAATGCAAGATCCGATATATGTTATCTGCGTGACACGCTTAACAATACTTCCTGGAACATTTTAGGCACCACAATAGTATTATCTATTATTGTTTTCAGCAGTGGCAGCAGCAAGAAGTGACCTGGCTGACACTGAATAATGTGACTCAGTATAGAACCCTAACTATTTTTTAATGTAGTGGTGGAACAACAGAGGATACAGAACAAGGATGATCACTGAAGAAGACCCAGCCTCAAACAAGGATACACATATCCCTGTTGGTTTCACCCAAGTCACAGGAACAAAGTCTTGGTAGGTTATTCCCTGCAGTGATATCTACTTCCCAGTTGTATGTTTAACTCATACAGCTTACAAGGCCAACAGAAGAATTAATGGAAAAAATCACATTCATACAGAGAACTATTGATTGTGTCTCCAAAGAGTGTGTGTCCTTAGATCTCTTCTTGCATGATTAAGTCATCATTGCCCTTGCATATTTTCTGTTTTGACTTAATCATGCTAGTTGGTCAGTTGATGGCAAACTGGAACCTAGAAAGTTACAGTTTTCTGTTATGTATTTGTTTGTTGTTTCTCTCCTCTATTAAAATACAAGCTCCCTGAGGTTGGAGCCAATGTCTGTCTTGTTCCCCATTATACCTCCAGTGTCTAGAACAGTGTCTGACATGTTTGCTGAATGATCCCATGGTGACAGACTTGCAGTTTACCGATGTTCTGAATTTCAAAGAACCACTTTGGGTAATTTAAGTATTGATTCCCAAGGTGGATGAATACCATCTTTTTATTTATTCACCATCTTGGTCTCCAAAATTGATGATGGACATAATTTTACACAATGCTGCTTGGATAAGGACTATTTCTGTTTGGATACACTTCACTTTACAGATAATCAAGTGGAGTATCATCAGTTCGAGTCAGTTCAATGGTTCTTTTTTTTCAGCATATTACAGGAATACAAATGTTTAGGTTACATATATTGCCGTTTCCCACTCAAGTCAAAGCTACAAGTGTGTCCATCCCCGAGACAGTGTGCTATTCTGGCATGAGTTTTACGTATTTTGTTAGAAAGTAGAATTTTATCTGAAGATAACTCTACTGAAAAGAATTTTGACCTCAAGTTTAGTAAAGGTTTCATATCAATTAATATCTAGAATATACCCAAAATTATGTCATGAAATATATATGTATTTATTTACTTTTATGTTTATATATTTAATTTATATACTGTACTGATATAAATGTTTGCATATATATATATATACACACACTTAAAACTATTCTACCTTCCCACCTATATTCCCACAACTAAATATTAATTGGTTGTTGAAGTAATTAAATAATCCATTTATATCTTAAATGCAATACAGATATAAATATAGTTTGAAAAACTATCAAAAATTCAAAGCATGGCACAACTTTTTAAAAACATGTTAGCAATAAAGTTTTATATAACGCAGTTGTTGGCATTATTTTGATCTGCTCATAGCTGTTAATGCTAACAACCGGTAATATTTTTATGGTACTTTATAGTTTGAATAGTACTTTCATACAGTCATTGCCCTCTGGCCTTCACTATAATCTCTTACCTGATTATTGTTTCTGTTCCAATAAAATCTCACCGAAGGTATTATTATTTCTGTTCTTCACATGAAAAAAAAAAAAAAAGAAGATTGGGTATCTTGATTGACTTTCCATGAACCGTTAATCTATTTCTATTCTTGCATATTTAAATGTCAAAAATGTCTTAATTACCTGTAAAGCCCTTTTATTAAAGCATTATTTTGTGCATGTGACCACATGTCAAGAAAGAACAAAGTGACTCTACCCCTCCAGGAGGAGGTGACGCCATTTGGAGGCAGATGCTCCTTGGACTGAACGGGGTTAAACACAGTTTACTGCCTGGACTGTGGGACAGTGAAGACCTCCTGTGACTCAGTTTTCTTCTTCTTTCTGAACAAGTTTTTAATCATTTCACCCCTCTAGAATTCACATCTGTTCATGACATAATGCTCCGGGTCAGCCTGGGTTCTGTCAAAATGAAGCCCATATTACCAAATCCCAAATTACAGTATGTTTTACTAACCAGTTTTATAGACTAGACATTTCACTCAGGCAGAAAGGAATTCCCACTGCACTTGAGGGGTAGCAGGGCCTCGAGAACAGGCTACTGGTTCTGCTTGGCTCTGTCCTGACTGCCACCTCCAGGCACGCCACAGACAAAGGGGCAGGATACATTTGGTGGGAGATGAACTTATGAAACTAGCCTTATTGATTTTAATTTGCTCTTATTTGTGGATGTCATGACCTTTTGCTATGTTGTAGCAAAAAGTTCCTATCTCAAAATAAAACTTCTTAAAGACAGAAAACTGAAATTCTGACAGTGAAAGAGAGTAAGAATGTACTTCCAGCTATGAAACAGAGGAGAGGAACTCCTGGTTCTGTTTTTTGTCTTTTATTATTCTTTCATAAAATTCTGCAGAATTAATATTAAAGTTCTATGCAGTAAGTTATCCTTTTATCTCTGGCTTTACTTAGCAAAAATCATACCAAACATGCTATTTTTTTTTCCTTGGCTAACTCCTTCGTCAGCTTAGTCACCATTCTAGGTGAAATTGCAAATTGGTTAGTGGCGCAGAAGGAAATTAAAAGGAGATGCAAGACTGCTAACAGGATACTAAAATGCAGGGAATGGTCTCCAGCCTTTTAAAGACATGTTTATTCATGCATTGAAAAATTGCCAGTTGCAATTTTTTACTAAATGTATGTTTATGTTTGTGCGTAATAAGAGTCCCAGAATCATGGCCTAAGATCTATTCCCGCTATAATTTTATTTGCTCATTCATCTATTTCTTGACATAATCAATCAATAATCACTGCATGTCCAGGATGTGCCAGGCACAGAGGACACAGCAGAGAACAAGAGGAAACAATTCCTTGCTTCCCTACTACTGATATTATAGTGGGGAAGTCAGAAAATTAGTAAGTAAACAAGCATATAGGTGACATAATTTCAAGTAGAAATAAATGCCATGAAGAAAAATAAAGCAGGATAAGCACATAGAAAGTGAATAGGGTGAGATGCTATTTTAGATCTAGTCAGAAAAGCTGTCTGAGCAGGTGACATTTGAGCAAAGGCTAGAGACTTTGTCTACTTGCTAAAGAACCCCACAGAAACTAATGGATGGGCCAGTGAATGGACACAAGACACTGGCGTCGATACCCACTCCCCAGGGATGGATCCTTAATCACGAGGACCTCCCTCGGTACTTGCCCTGGGAGAAAGGATTCATGATGAGAGAAGCAACTTCAAAGTGCAAAAACACAGAGCACAGGCAGTGGTTAGGATGCAGCTGTTGAGTCTACGATGGGGTGCTCACTCTCCACAGATCACAGATTGTTCTCTGGCTAAGCTGCCCAGGGACTCTTTATTCCAGAGCACTTGCAAGATGTGCTATAAGAAAAAAAAAAGCTATAGTACCCACATGTCTGGAAATTTTTCTTTCACATCCAAGACTAGTACAAGAAAGCAACACTTGTGTGCGGTAAGGACACTTTATCTCACTCTATGTTGGTACCTGGAATATAACAGTCTCACAATTGCAGAAGCATTGAAGAATATCCTCCGAGTGACATGACTGTAGAAACATGCTTGGCCTCTCTGATACCCGCTTTCCCTCTTCTTCTATGACTAAGACCCCTCTTTCCTATGGGGAACCCATTCAATGTGGATCCGGTGGAGCTAAACCCATTTGTCACAGCTGCAATTTTTTGACCCAGTCAGAGTATGCATCCCTCAAACAGAGTAACCAGGGAGGGATGAGCAAGTGATGCAAACCAGACTTAGAATCTTCCATAAAATGTTTCTGCAGAAGCTACTGGGAAATTCTGTTTTATTCTGAGATTGATAAAGCTGAAAAGAGGAGAGTATGCAGATATCAGACACCATTCATGACACCATTGGAGAGAATGTGCTGAAGGGGGGACAGAGAGGCAGAATCCTGATGACGTTTGTAAACCCCTGACTCCAGCTATGTCTGAAGACATATCCGCCCATTGATGTTCCAGGTTCATGAATGAATAAGTCCCTCGTTTTGCTTAAACAAGTTGAAGTTGGGTTACTATCATGAGAAATTGAAAAGGATGAGAACCAGAGATCCACAGAGAAAATGTGAGCGATGACAAGAAATATACCAGGAGTATCAGCTGCTGGCAAAAGTCAACAAAATGAGCCATGTGGGAGAATACAGGAAATGCTATAAAGAGGAAGAAAGAGAGCCATGTTTGTCCTAGTCACGTGTAGGATGCCCAGGAATATCATGAAATGGAAGAAAACAAATAGTGAGTGACATTCCAGGTGTTCTGCGGAAGGTCCACCCCAAAGAGTTGCTGTTGTTTTATTGTCCCTACTAGATTGTACCTCTCAGGTTGGAGTGAACTAGGCAACTAGGTTTTATTATTATTGCATAAAAACACTTTCTTTGATAGCTAATACTTTCAGAGTGAGCTGGGAGCAGGTCCTAGGGTATGACTTTCATTCTGCACAGGTTAACAAGTACCAATCTTGTGCTGAGCCTATGTGAGGTAGGTACTGAGGGAAGGATGAAATTATTGACTTCTTTTAAAGTTTACCAAATTTATAAAGGTGAAATCTGGGTTCTGAGAGGTTACTTCTCAGGGAACAAGGCAAAAAAATCACAAAATGCTTTCTGAAGCATGCCTATAAAAGCAATGAGGTAGCTGATTAATTTTAGTCTACTCTGTAAATGTGTGTGGGGGGCCAGTGGGTTAAGACTGTATTTTTTTAGAGAAGTTTTAGGTTCACAGAAAAATTGAGAGGAATGTGCAGAGATTTCCCTTGCCATCATATATGCACAGCCTCCCTTACTGTCATCGTGCCCCTACCCAGAGTGGTGTGTTTGTTAGCCGGGGATGAACCTACACTGACACATCATTATCATCCAAAGTCTATAGTTTACATTAGGTTCACTCTTGGTATTACATATTCTGTGGGACTGGACAAATGTATGATGTCATGTATCATACATGAGTAGCTGCTTCACTACCCTAAAAGTCATCTGTGTAAATGTGTTGTGGAATATTTTTAGCCCAGACTGGAGGCACCAGCTGTTCAACTCCCTTGCTCTAGAAGCTTCTCTGCATCAATTCGCACCCACAGGCAGCACTGCCTCCCCAGAGTGGCAGGTGCAAGGCAGGGCAATCCTGTGGTTCTCTTTCTTTGATGGAGAGATGGTTGCCTTCTTTCTAAAATGGATTATGTCGAAAGACTTGCTCCACACAAGAACACTGGCAATAATGATACTTGTGCTTTACATGATGGCACAAGAATGCTTCCGTGAGGAACAGCACAGGTCACAGGAGGCATCCATTAACAGCCCCCCATCTTTTTCTTTCCCTTCGTCCAGGTTGTACTTAGAGCTACCACCCTCCATTAATCATGTGGGGATTTGATGTAGAAAGTGCATATCTAAGCCCATTTTGCATTTCACTATAACAGAATAGCACAGACTGGGTGAATTGGAAATAATAGAAATTTATTTCTCACCGTTATGGAGTCTGGAAAGTCCACTGTCAAGCTGCCAGCATCTGGCGAGAGCCTTCATGCCCCATCATCCCATGGCAAATGGCAGAAGGGCAAGACGGCATGAGAGAGCAGGATATTGAACCCACAACCTCAGAGACTTTTATAATCAGCATGAATCCATTCATGACTAAAGCACCCATATCCCAACACTTTTGCATTTGGGATTAAATTTCCAACACATGAACTCTGGGGGACACATTCAAACCATAGCAGTGCACCTGACAATGGCTTAGAAAGCAAAAGGCAAAGAAAAGGTGAGAAGTGGAATGAGGAGGAAGGGGCAATCCCATCAGGAATGAAACCCTGGCAGTGATGAAGGAAATGATTTTTGTTAAGTGGTTGATTCTGCGAAGTAAGTCATCATGTACAAATGGTGCAGGATCCCCACAAAAGAGGTGTGAATAACCTAGCCTAATCTGGACTTGACTTGTGTGGCTATTTTGCTCTCTCTCCATTCCCCTCTCAATCTTGCATTTTCCACAGTGTAGAGCAACACTCAATAGAAATTGTTTTGCCGGCTCCCATTGCAACCAGGAATGTGACACCCGGGGCTGCCCCAGGCATGTGACTGGACACCTCCGAAAATGAAGTAGGGCTGCCTATTCTCTGCTCCCTGCAAAATAGGAAAGAAGGAAAAGGTCTAAATGTCCTTGAGTCCTCTCGCAATAGGACAAAGAACAGAGCTTCTCAGAATTTCCTACGGGGCACGCACACAGTTAATTTAAACACATTCAAATTAACAGACTGTGTTGACTGAAGGGTGTATTTCTCTCTGTTTTGGATAAAAACTAATTTAAATGTGGTGGTACCAGGCTGCGAGCACATTCCTACAATGAAGTAAACAAATGTTATTGCCTTCACTTAGAGAGTCTTGCCCAATTAGGTTGATTATAGTGATCACAGAGATGTATCCTGAATGCACAAGAAAGTAGTAATGCTCAGATTTGTTATGTAATATTTATAGACTCTGTGGTAAAACTTCGGATGAATTAAAATATACAATCTTGTATTTCCACGGACGAAGGGAATATGATCCACATGTTCGTAAAAGGCTGAGCCAACAAATTCCCTGACATTTACATTGATAAGACCTTCTCTGAGAAATTGTAAACTCCTGCTGTAAACTGCTATTTTAAACAACAGAGAAGCAGCTTGTCTCTGTCACCTGCAACTTTGACCCCAAATCACAGTTTGGTCTTTCCTTGACATTAGAAACCGCCTCCATCATTTTCTCTTAAGTGGATTGACTTATGAAAGCATATACTCTATGAAAATAACATGTTACATCATATTCAGTCTTATTATCTTATTACCATATCCCACCTGTTATTGGTAAGCTGCTTTAATAGACAGTGCCATAGTTAAATATGGAGGTTACCCTGTTTCTGTGACTGTTACAGGATGTGCAAGGTCATTACAAAAAAACCCAATTTTTAAAACAGCTACTCCTTTTAACAACAGACTCTATTCATATCACAACTGAAGTGATGAGCTAGTATGGCATAATAAAAGAGCAATGGTTTTGCATAGTCAAATTTTGGATGAAGAATTTAATCTCCCTGGGCTCCGGTTTCCTCATGTAAAATGATGAAGTTGTTCTATGTGATGCCATAGGTCTTTCCAGCCCTAAACCATCTGTGATCTTTGATTATTAACACATTGGTACTGTGGGTGGTAACCAGGTTGGAGGGACCCAACCTAGGAAGGCCAATCTGTGACAAACACTTGGTTCAATACCACAGTCATTTGTAGCTATATGAAATCAAGAAAAAGAGAGTCATCAGGAACAGGGATACAGTCAAGACTGAAGGAGCCATAAATAAACAAACTGAAGAAATGTATATTTTTTGGAAGAAAATGCTTGCATTTAAAATAAATATTTATTTCAACTTCTTTTGTATAATATATGCCTTAGGGGAGATTGCTCATTGTTTAGGAAAATACCTCAGTGAGCCTCTTTGGGTATAAAAACTGAACCTGTCTATGGAAGAGAAGAGAGTTAGGGGGGGCTCCATCCCAACCCCATGCCTGTCCCTCTACACAATCTAAAAATGCAAGAAAGCATCCAGCATCAGGCACCACTTGGCTCAGTATGATATTCTTTTTTTGTCAATGGCTGCTCTCATTGATTTGTTGTCATACATTCATGCGTTTCTAACCTGGGGCTAGATGGCTAACAGATTGTATGATTCTTGGTACCAATAGAATTAGTTCAATCATTCCTTCCTTCATTCAATCATTATCTGCAAGCTGAAAATATGCTGGGAATGTAATGATGATTTTGTATAGGCTGTACTAGAAATGTTCAGTCTTGTATACTAGTTGTCAAATTTTGAATGCACGTGAATCACTGGAAAACTTGATAAAATGTACATTTCTGGATACCGTCCCTAAAGATTTTGATTAAGTAGGGATGGCCGGAGTCAACAAATATATATTTTTGTCAAGCTTTCCAAGTGACTATGGTGCAGGTGATATGAATATTCCATTTTGAGGAACTCTGACCCGGTAGAATTTCTCCCCTTTTCCCTGAATAAAGTCCAACAGCTTTCCTGGTTTCTGGTCCTTTCCAAAGCTTACCTCCTACCCTTACCTGATTTCATTCTGCCCAGGCGCTTACCAGCTCTGCCACTTGACTTGTGTGAACATCCCTCAAGCTGCCACAGACTGACACTGAACATTACCGCAAAATTACACAAAGAATAAATAATGGGTGGGTTTGACTATGCACAGAGATCAAATGGATTACAGAAGTTTTGAGGGATACATGGCAACTAAACCTGTGATTCGTCACAGCCCACAGTGAAGTGGAGGTTGGGTAGGGTAGAAATCTGACAAATTTGATCAATATAGGTGGTTCATTGGGTAAATCCCAAAGTGTTTCAGGTAACTTTTTAGATTTGAGCAGACCTGTATCAAAATAAAACCACCTCTGCTTGCTGACATTTTGTACAGTCACTTTGCATCTAAAGACGCAACTAGTGTTTGATTAGGAGCCACTAGTCCATAATGATATATATGATATAGACAACAATGAGATTTATAGATTTGAACAGTTTAAGGAGAAACTATTATGCCTAGATGATTCATGGTACATAAATAAATTCTAAAAAATATTTAGTTAGTGAAGCAAAGACAAAGATATGATTAACCAATCTGATCTGGTTAATCAGATTGATGCCAGATTTTGAATTAAGTAATGGGTAAATCATTTAATTAACACAGCCCTGCATTGAGCACCTTCACACAGGAATCATACGTGCAGACATCTAAGTAAACTATCCCATGGATAGGAAAGCACAGCTGGAAAATAAATTAGAAAAAAAAATTCTGATTTTTGAGTATTTTGTTTGATTCATTCCTTTCTGTAATTATGAAATGCACATGGGAGTAAAATTTATGATGCTTATGCAATAGAAAAGCATAATCTTAAGTTAGGGAAATGATGGGACCAACTGCTGGTTTCTAAAATGTGGTTAGAATGTGTATTTAAAGAGGACCCTATCAGGCCTTTATTCTATAAAACAGCTAGACAAATAAATCTGAGGCATTGGAGGGTAATGGCATCTCAAGAGATAATGGATATTCAATCTGGGAGATGGGAAGGAGATAAAACCTTGGCTTGGGTACGTTAAAAAAAATTAGACTCCCTGTTAAACTGCTGGATAGACTAGTCCCTATACATTTTCAAAAGAGTGTCCTGGGTTTTATCCAGGAGGCTATTGCAAATGAGATACACACTGCTAAGACTCTCTGCAATCCTTCAAAAATTTTAGAGCAAGTTCATGTAACATACACCTCATCCCTGGGGTCAATCACCGGTAGTTCTTGGCAGAACACAATCTTTAATGATCTTAAAGGCAGCCCACGAAAAAGAGGAAAACATCTCTACTAGATTTTAACTCAAAGATGAGATAGATCCATAATCCTATCCATTATTTGATAGATTACAAATGTTAAAAGAAAAATTAAGGGTAACTTTCATTAGGATTTTTGTTTGTTGCTGGGAAAATTGTACTTTACCTATTTCATTTGCTGAGAGCATCCATTTTTGACTCACAGGTTAGAGAGGTTCAATGTAGTGCATTAAATGACTTTCAGGATGCTCGCAATCAATATCACTACGCTTTGGAAATTTTACCATTTTTACAGGTAAAGCAGTTTTCATAAATACCCTTCTCAATTTTGTTGGCGGTAGAGGGATTGAAAGGGGTAGGCATTAAAATAAGTTCTCCTCCCCTTTATAGTAAAGTAATTGCAAGGTTTTCCTTCCTTCCTGTGTGCATGCCCTTTGTATCAATGTCACCTGGCCTTTCCTCCCATTAAGGGGTAGAATCTACAGGTATACCTTATTTTTTTTTTGTTTTATTTTATTGTATTTCACAGATACTGTGGGCTTTGACAAATTGAAGTTTTGTGGCAATCCTGTGTCGAGCAATTCTATCAGCACCATTTTTCCTGCAGCATGTTCTCACATCATGTCTGTGTGTCACATTTTGGTAATTCTCTCCATATTTCAAACTTTTTCATTATTATTATATCTGTTATGGTGACCTGTGATCACCACCTTTGAACCACACCAATATAGGATGGAGAACTTAATCAATAAATGTTGTGTGTGTTCTGACCACTCCACCACCCAGCCATTCCTATATGTCTCTCCCTCTTCTCAGGCCTCTCTATTTTCTAAGACATAACAATATAGATATAGAAATTAGGCCAGTTCATAACCCTACCATGGTCTCTAAGTGTTCAAGTGGAAGAGTTGTGCATCTCTCACTTTGAATCGAAAGTTAGAAATGATTAAGCTTAGTAAGGAAGGCACATTGAAAGCCAACATCTGCCAAAAACCAGGCCTCTTGAGCCAAATAGTTAGCCAAGTTGTGAAAGCAAAGGAAAACTTCTTGAAGGAAATTAAAAGTGCTACTCCAGTGAACACATGAATGGTAAGAAAGCAAAAGAGTCTTATTGCCAATAGGCAGAAAGTTTTAGTGATCTGGATAGAAAACAAACCAGCCACAACATTCCTTTAAGCCAAAGCCTAATACACAATAAGGACCTAACATTCTTCAATTCTATGAATTCTGAGAGATGTGAGGAAGCTGCAGAAGCTAAGTTTGAAGCTAGCAGAAGATGTTTCATGAGGCATCCATAACATAAGAATCATGGCAAGAAGCTGTCTTCATACTAAAAAAGTGCAAGGTGAAACATCAAGTACTGATGTATTGTAGAAGCTGCAGAAAGTTATCCAGAAGATCTAGCTAAAATAATTGATGAAGGTGGCTACACTAAACAACAGGTGTTCAATGTAGACAAAATAGTCTTATTGGAAAAAGATGCCATCTAGGACTTGCATAGCTTGAGAGGATACGTCAGTGAGAGGCTTCAATGCTTCAAATGACAGGCTGTCTCTCTTGTTAGGGGATAATGAAGTAGATGACCTTAAGTTGATGCCAATGCTCATTTACCATTCTGAAAATCCTAGGACCACTAAAAATTATGCTAAGTTTACTCTGCAGGTGCTCTATAAATGGAACAATAAAGCCTGGATGACACCACATCTGTTTATGGCATCGTTTACTAAATATTTTAAGCCCACTATTGTGACCTACTGCACAGAAAAAAAGATTTTCCAATTATTACTGCTCACTGACAATGCACCTGGTCACCTAAGAGCTCTGATAAAGATGTACAAAGAGATTAATGTTTTCATGCCTGATAACACACCATTCATTCTGCAGCCCATGGATCAAGGAGTAAGTTCTACTTTCAAGTCTTGTCTTTTAACAGATACATTCTGTAAGGTTAAAGCTGCCATAGATAATGATTCCTCTGATGGATGTGGGCAAAGTAAATTGAAAGCCTTCTTTAAAGTATTTACTATTCTAAATGCATTAAGAATATTCATGATTCATAGTAGGAGGTCAAAATATCAATATTAACAAGAGTTTCAAAGAAGTCGATTCCAGCCTTCATGAATGACTTTGAGGGGTTCAAGACTTTAATGGAGAAAATAACTGGAGATGTGATGAAAATAGCAAGAGTACTAAAATTAAATGTGGAACCTGAAAATATGACTGAATTGTTGCATTCTCATGATAAAACTTTAAGGGATGAGGAGATGCTTTTTATGGATGCACAAAGAAAGTGGTCTCTTGAGACGGAATCTACTCCTGGTAAAGATGCTATAAACATTGTTGAAATGACAACAGAGGATTTGGAATATTATATAAACTTAGTTGATAAAGCAGCAGCAGGGTTTGAGAAGATCCACTTCAATTTTGATAGATGTTCTACTGCAAGTAAAATGTTATCAAACAGCACTGCTTGTTACAGATAAATATTTTGTAAAAGGAAGAGTCAATTGATGCAGCAAACTTCTTTGATGTCTCATTTTAAGAAAATGCAACAGTCATGGCAACTTTCAACAACCAGTAGCCTGGTCAATCATCAGCCATCAACACTGAGGCAAGACCCTTCGCCAGCCAAAAGATTGTGCTTAAAGAATGCCCAGATAATCATTAGCATATTTTATCAATATATTTTTAATTAAGATATATTCCTTGATTTTTTTAAGACATAATGCTATTGAACACTTACTAGACTCTACTATAGTGTAAACATAATTTTATATACACTGCGATACTAAAAAGATCATGTTATTTGCTTTATTGTGATCTTTGCTTTATTGTGATGGTCTTAGAACTAAATCTGTAATATCGCCAAGTTATGCCTGTATTTCTTCATCCCTTGCTTATGGGATGGCCTTGTGACTTGCTTTGTCTCAAAATAAAATGGTTGGAGTGACAGTGTGGCAGTTTGGAGCATGTGTGTTATGATGCCCTGCAGGCTTCCCATCTTTGGTTGGTCTCCTGACTCTGCCATTGGATTAAGTCATAGATGGTTGCTAGTGGTTAGGAGACCAAATTGAGGAGATCTTAACTGCCCCAACCAATGTTTTCCTCTACAACATCTTCCTCTATATCTTCTATAGGCAGCTGACCTGCAGAGATGCGAGAGAGCCCAGTCAATATCAATAGAGACTGTGCCTGACCTGTAGCTCATAGGAAAAATATGAGTGCCCTGTGTCTAGTCTAACAGAATCACCCAGCTGACTCATAAGCTCATCAAGGGTGATAAATCTTTACCATTTTAAGCCATGAAGTTTTAGGTATTTTATTAGACAATTGCACATTGATATAGTTGGTTATATTAAAAAATCAGAAAGTGAATGGAAAGAAACAAAGATATGATTTTCTCTCCTCAAAAGACAAAAATGTCTATGCTGTGTTTTCAGACTACTCATTATGTATGGTGAGGGCCAGTGCTTGTGCTCTCTTAGCTTTGGATGTAGGATGTAGCCGTGATGAAGATGACAATAGCATTGAGAAATTATAAGCTAAAAATCCCAAAGAAATGAGGGTGGAGCTTATGCAGATGTGAGGAACTTTTGCATGTCTAATAATATTTTTTAAAAGGACTTTCAAATCTGTACTATACATTCAAGCCATGCATCTCATTATGCTATACATTTCATTAGGCTATAGACTTCATTAGACACTTGAATCAAGAATCTCATTACACACTCCAGACACACATCTCATTATGCCATGCATCTCATTAAGCTCCCAGCCAGGGACAGATGTAAAATAGACAAATTTCAGCAAGGTTTTGATTCCAGCCCACATGGCATTCTCATCAACAACTAAGCAAGGGTGGACCAACAATTGGGTGATTTTTGAATGACACTTGACAAAGAGGAACCAGCTCAATCAGGCACTATTAAATAACCGAGGAGAAAAAAATAGCTTGGTGTCACATTCCGCTTTGCTGTCCACTCTAAGAATGTGTTTCTACTGTCAATCAGAAATCACCTATCAGTGAAAAGCCAGAGATGGGGTGTAAGAGGGCATGTGTCTGTAACATTACAATCATCTGTCATGAGACAGACACTCAACAAAGGGTAGCGTCAATGTCACCTTGGGTTTGGCTTCAGCAATTGTATCTGTTCTCTGTCCCAGGCTGTAATCCCTTGTTTGGCATCTTCATGGATAGGTTCCCTGATGACGTCCTTGGTGAAGTAGTACTTTGGTTACAAATGATAAAAACCCACGCACACTAATTTAAGACTTGAATGTATCAAGGAGCTCAGAGGTGTGGCTGATTTCAAGTCTGACTCTACACAAAGGCTGAAATATCATTAGGATACATATCTCCCTGTCTTCCTTTCTGCTTTGTTTTGTGCTGGCTTCATTCTTATGCACACTTCCCCCATGAGATGGCTACAGGTGGTTATAAGCTTTCATCACCCTCGTAGTTATCAGTTCTAGTGAAAGATAGTGTCTTCTAGTAAGAGACAACTAAATTTGGGGGAATGAGTCTCACTGGTCCATTTGGGTCAAATTATTGTTCAGAAACCCATCTCTTTGTGTCAGAGGGATAAAATAACCTGAGTTCCCAAATTTAGGTTATATGCCCTACCCAGGTATAACCATGGATTGAAAGTGGAAGCAGAGTGGGACACAAGGGGATGCTACATAGACAAAAACACCAGTATCTACTCTGCCTGCTCCATCATGGGCATACGCACAGGTCTGGTAAGGATTGTGTGATGTACATACAGTCTGAGAGCTTGAGAATTCTGTTTTTAGTCACCAGGAAAATTCTTGTTGTTATGCAAATACGTGATATCTCTTAAGCAATTCAGGGACAGATAAATACTATAGATGTTTCTTGGGCTCTTGTGATGCCACAAAATATACATAATTGTTATTCTGAGGAATTTAGGCTGGAGTGAGTAAGGATATATAGATAGTATGATTTCCATGTGCCACCAAGTCTTCTATTTTCAATGGCTAAATTATTTCTAACCATTGGCATATGCCTGAATGTCTTTACAAAGGGTTAAGTTAGGGAACACAAAATATATATTTAAAAAAAAATCAGAGGGAAGAAACTAGAGTTGATTAATTCTACACTCAGGTGCAAATGACATTTTGAATGCCATCTTGAGAGTAAGTTCTGGGCAGGAAAAAGTAAAGGAAGTCCTTAAGAATATCAGATATTTGGTATGGGTAGAAGGGCAGGTAAGAAGATGGGGAATAAAGCAGGAGAGGGGAGAGTGGGGAAGGTCAGACAATACTAAAGGCAAAATTCTTCAACTTTATGGTTTGCCTAGGGCTGTCCCCAGGTAGTACTCTGCAACTCTGAATAAATAAAAATTTCTCTAATCGGAAAAGATAGTGACTTTGTTAGATGGGACTATGAAGTGATGTCCCACCAGAACCAGTTATTAAATAGCATTTTCACTGGACTATTCTAGACAGCATTACTCTGAAAAGAGTGAGTATCAATACCGGCTTGACCTTCCACGTCCTTGTGAAGCTCCCTGTCTGTGAAAACATTACAGTTTAAATATTCCCTCCACATTCCTTTGAGATGAAGTGCTGTATCACCGATTGCCCAAAGTGGACAAAGTGGTTTCCTTGCCTAGCTTAGCAGATTCTTTTTAAAAGATCATTTAGCTGGAAGATATTAGAGTGGAAGAAGGGCTGGAGTAACTGTTATAGGTCAAATTCTCACTTTATGTCGTCTTGGGCACCCTCCGGTACCACGTTTCACTGAAAACAAAGGAATGAACTGTGTCTAATTCGCAGTTGATTTTTACCCTAAGAATACTCTGCAGTAGAGGAATTTGTCCCATTCATATTAATAGAAGCAGCCAACTGCCCACATACTTAATGAAAAACAACTCTCAAGTCTTATTTATTAATAAATAATAAGCACAAGAACTAACAAAGTACAAATCATACTTTTTTTTAAATGATGCTTCTTTATCTTGTGTCTGGTATGACCTATCTTTGAGCTTCTTTGTTTTTACCCTTTCACTAAAGGGCTCAGGTCCTCCTCATACCATTCCTGAATGCAAAGGTCAATTTTGATTAAGTATTTATCTTCTCAGTTCCTTTTTGCCTCTTGGAAACATACATACCCTCATTTTTGGTCCACTCTGCACCTGCAGGTGATAAAAAGACAGTCTACGTATAGGTACAAAAATTGGATACAGGCTCCTCATAGACATTTTAGTTCAGATTCGGAATCAGAAACAAGCTATCTTCCCATCTATGTCTTATGAGTACAATTTTAAAAACACAGACTGAGTTGTAACTCCAGGATTAAAGGTAAAATTCAAATTGTTTGTCTGTAAGAGTTGCCCCCACAGAGTCCTGAATACAAGGACACGGGATTCTGAAAGTCTATGCACCCCACACTGCCTCCTCCTTCCAGGTTTCTGAGCAATACGATGGACTTTGGACTTTGGCACGGGTGTTAATGATAGCAACAAGATGGTCCATGACTCCATTTCCAAATCATGCTTACTAGATGACTTTTTTGTTTTGTTTTGTTTTTCTCCTGCCATCTTGTACAGGAAAGGAAACAAGAATAAAGCAAAAGTTAGGAACTCTGCAGCCAATTTCAAGGCAATAATGAAAAAGAAGAGTCTTGTTTGATTGCCCATCTCATACCTTTCAGGAGAACCTATTAGCTTGGAACACAGTCACCTGGTGGCACACAGGTGGCTCAAGAAAAAATCTGATCCTTTAAAAGGAAGTACATACTGTCTGGTTTAGGGGTCCTGTACCTATACAATGTCCTTGCTCTTCACAACAGTCCCAGGATGACCTTCCTTGTTTCTATTTTGTTGTGAAAGTCTTGGTGCTTGGATTTCATTTTACATAAACTATAAATAATATGTAGACATTCAAAGCTAAAAGTATTTCCTCACTTGGCTACAATAATAGCATATGTAGACTTAAAAAAAAAAGGCATTCTGACCTTTGGGTGAACAGTACAACTTAACATGCTATTGTTAGAATGTGGCATGGGGAAAGCAGGATTTAAATGTAAATCTTTTATCTCCAAAGCCATAAAAGACTATGCCTTGGAGGTATGAGAAAATGCAAGCTCTAATGTGAAGCATATAAAAAAAAATTAAAACATTTAGCGCAGCACCAAATCTGCTTTTCTGAACTGCATTTTTGCTCATAAAATAGTTAGAGTATATAGTATTTTATTAATGCTTAAAACGAGCTGTTCTTTAACTATTTAGTCTCTGGTTCCTTATCCTGCTTCTAAAACTCAAGACGTCAGTGCACTGAGACCTCTTTCTCCTTCTCTTAACCTCTAAGCTCCTGAAATCCCTCACAGCCTGTCCCATGAATGTCCTCATGGGTGGATCATCCTCATGGGTGAACCTGCCCCCTGGAAACTCTCCAGCCTGGCTCCCACCTCCAGGAGTTGCAGAGATAGCCATTAAGGATGGTGTCAATGTCGAAGGTCATATCTCCATTTCCACATTCCTTGACCTGTCCCGTGCCTTTGAGAGAAAAGAAATAAAATTCTGCAATTATTTGGACCAAGCCATAGGTAGGACTGGGCTTATGACAGATTTTGTATATGGGCCGCAGATTGGACACAGTTGGAGCTGAGGATCTTGCCCAGATTTCGCTCACCGTTTTCCATATGGCTGTGTTGGTGCTGATCATACCTTTTCCAAGACCAAATACGCTCTCCCCTGTAGGAGCACGCTTGCTGTTCCCTCAGGTTTTCACCACCTGCTGGCTCATCTACTCCTGGCACCAGTTTTCCAGGCCTTTTTCCCTGATCCCATGTGTGGACCAAGCAGAAGTCCTCTCTCCCTGCCCCCAAAAGAAATCTATGTCTTGTGCAGCTCCGAGTGGGGCATTTGTTTCCCTTGGGGTCAAGTTCTCTGAGAGTTTTTTGAATTAGAAACTGTATTTTTGTGTTCCCAATATCAGCATGTAATAATAGCATGCTAGATACTTAATAAGTTTATTCAGGGAATGAATGCATATATTTCACATATTTTGAATAATAGATTTATTTCTTTAACCCTGCACATCACCTGAAATAAGCATAAAATTTTAAAACCTTTCCTGTTTCCTCTGTTTGGAATCCTCTTTTACCCTAAACCTTCTTCCAGCTGTCCCCACATACCTGATTAGAAGTGATCCCCTCTTGTAAACTCTCAGTGCACTAGCATGTTTCTTCCTAGACTTAGTGAAACTGATTAAATGATGATGTGTATAATGTTTATCATTTTCCCACCTAGACTGTAAGCCCATGAGAACAAAAGATTATATCTATCTTATTCCTCACTGTATGTATACCACCAAGACAATGCTTGACATATAAAAGACATAATATTATTTTTTAGATGAAAGGTAAAAGAATCAATAAATGATTTGCAAGGTGCATGTTTGATTATTTTCCTGGTTTGCCTAAGATATCTTTAGTTACTTCTTTAAAATGTTTTAAAATTTTCCCCAAAATCTCTACCACTGACTCAGAATGTCTTTCTCTGCTCAGTGTTCTTTGTGCTCAGTGTTCTTTCAACTTCTAACCCTGTATTTGGCTATGTCACAACATTCACACACATAGATTCAGGACAATCTCATACATTCCCCACATATATTCTTGTCTACCCATAAAATTTCCACCTAAATTTTATCTTCATAAAAAGTAAACATAGCCCAGAAGCTTTTCCTTATCCCTAAGCATATACAATAATATACATAACAATTATATATCATTTTATACTTTAGGACTATTTAGCCTACCTGCAGTTAAGGAAGCTGAGGTTCCCTAATACACAACAGCAGTCACTGATTCAATCTGTGCCGCTATAGGGATGCTTAGGTCCAGTCACAACTGATCAGATGGCTAGCACTTTCAACAACTTGTATCAACAGCCATAAAAATGTCTATGTCTAATTACCCAAATGATCCTCTTTTAGGAATCTAGCCTAAGGAGGTAATCATAAATTTCAAATAAAATGTCACATATAAAAATGTTCTTCACTGTGCTGGATTAGGTTCTAGGCTGGGGAAAAAGAAAGAATTTGTAAATGAATCAGGGACTAAATAATAGAATTATGTCAATATTAAATTTTCAAACTTTGAAAATTGTTCCATTGTTATTTAAGAGAATGTTATTGTTTGTAGGAAATAGGCACTAAAGTGTTAAGGGGTAAAGAGACAATTTACCCTCAAATAGTTCAGAAAAAAAATGTATTCGTGTGTGTGTGTGTGTGTGTGTGAGCAAGAGAGAAAGATACAGCAAATGAATCAAAACATAAATAATTAGTATTAATAAATTTGGGTGAAAAGTGTATGAGAGTTTCTTGTCATAATCTTGTGACATTTATTCTGTTTGAAATTATATCTAAATAAAAAGTATATGCTCTTCACTGTGTTATTTATAAAAATTAGGGAAAAAGTGGAAACAATCTAGATGTTAAAATTAAGAGAACAACTAATTTAGTTATGATACATCCACATAATGGAAAATAAAGAAACTATTAAAATTGTTTATAAAAAATTATTAAAGACATGGAAGGATGCTTAATTTATTGGAAAATTAAAAGTTTTGAATAAAAATTACAAATACAATGTAATACTAGCTATGCAAAAAAATAGAAATAATTATTCATGATATTATGGGTGATTTTTATTTTTTATTATTTTATTTTTATTATTCTTTATTTTCCATATATGTCAAATGATACGCATGTTTTAATTTTATTTAAAAAATTTCAATTTCTAGTCTTTTTTTTTCTATTTTGATTATCTATAAATCTATTTGATAGGAAAGTAAAACATTGTTCACCTTTTCCCATGAAACCCTTCACTAAAAGGATAAGATTAGTGTCTGATGAAATAATAAAATCATATGCTAGGAAGTGTCAGCCTGTTTTGCAGGCACTTATCCACACTCATGCTCTCTATTTACATTGTAAACTTCCAATGTGAGAAAACATTTTTGTTGTAATTTTCTAAATAGCTCACAGTTACATGTAGCAAAGCTGCTTCTCGATAATGGTGATGTTTTCCATTCTGGGCCCTTGGCAACATATTGAGCAATGGCTTGGAGGACAGAGAAACGTGAGTTTGAAAACTGACTCCTAACATCATACGAGCTGGAGGAAATTTCCAAATATCTCTGAGCTTTAGTTTACTAACTCATAACATTGTAATGTTAGTATTTATCTTGTAGCACAGCTATAAAGATTAAATGGGATAACACATGTACAAGTGGTGCCCAGAGTACCTTCAACATGTTAGATATTAACGTTGCTGGTGATATCCTCTCTTGATGTTTTACATCCTGAAATGCTCTTTTAGTGGAGAAGAAATTGAAGCTCTAGGACTTGCACAAACATCATATGTCTTGACTCTTATATTTTGGTCATTAAAGAGAATACAAAGGAGGGCAAACTATAATAGAATATCATCATATAAATATCCCTGAGGTATTAACAAGATATATTCTTTTTTGAAATTCAAAACCACTCACCCAATTCTGAAGAAAAAGCTCTCCTGTGCCTTTCTGAAAGGTCAGATGACAAAAAAAAAAAAAAAGAAAAAATCCACAAAATCAACAAACCTATTTTTTTTAATTTCTTATAATGCTGCTCATAGGGGAGTTAAGTACTGAACATCTCTCCATTTCATACTTTCAAGTTTTCATGGCACACAGTCTACACCAGAACATTAGACCTGAGTTCACTGAGCAGAGCAGCACAGCCTCCCTGCTGCTTAATCCGAGCCCCTGGACAGAGGCCTCAGGCCAGTGAGCAGTGGCTTAATACCCCTCCCACCCCAGGGGCAGCACCCTGCTCCTTCTCCAACCATCATCTGGGTGAGGCTGAAAGGATCTGGAGAGGGTAAGAATTTGAAGGCCAAAAATTAATAATGTGAGCCCTTTGACTTGTCTTTATTTCTCCCTGCAAAAGAATAAAATCAGTTTATAATGTTTCTGAAACAAATCATAGTGCAACCATTCAGCCTGCAGGAAAGCATAAAGAATATTTAGATTCCTAAGGAAGATGAGGTCCTTTCTTAGTTCTTTATTATTGCCATGTCCTAAGAAGAAAAAGTGTTTTGTAAACTTTTTATGAAGTAGAATACCCTAGTGTACACCCACCCAAAACTGGGTGTGGAAATCAAATTGTTCTACAATAGAAACTGAGTGGCCAAATGGTGTTAGTGGTCAAGACAGTGATATGATCAGGGTTTCTGAGTACAGACCATGGTCCCAGCCTTCAGGGCCCTTCTACCGCATCAGAAACTCTTCTGGCATCCCAGGCTCACCCCATGAGTCACTGGCTCCTGCCTTCTTGCAGAACTCAGCTGACAGTCTATAAATCCCTCATAAATATTAGCTAACAATAATAATGTGCTCTGCTTTTACCCGAGGGCATTTGCATCTGAGAATAAATAAGGTTTCATGATCCAAGGAAATGAAGCTGTAATGATAGAATAATCAGCACTGAGTTTGAGATTTAATGCTATGTTTATTCATTCCATGAACCTTATTCTAGGTATGTACCTAGGCTCCAAATCTCAAAGAACTTATAGTATAGTGAGAAAAAGCTTATGGTCTAGTCAGAAAGTATCTTATCTAGTGATAAAATATCCTGTAATACATCTTAAGTAGAGATGTGCACAGGTTTACACAGATCACAGAGGAAGACATCTGAGCTAGGGGGAATCAGGGTGCCTAAGAATTATCAGAAAAGGAGCACTGTCACCTAGAGTGCATTGTCACATTACCTATGGGCATTATTGGAAGCCTGATTTAGGTGTTGTACGCATTTCACAGGTGACTGTCCTGAAACACAGAGCAGTCCATCAGCTTGGCCACTATGACCACAAACCTGTACCTCTAGCTACTCAGTCAGAGCCCGTTTTCCTGGACAGATTATGTGTTCAGCCTGTCCCCTTTTCAAACTCTGATAAGTATATATATATACACACTGATGATTGGATTCAGTCTTCTTAGGAACAGGACCAGTCAGCGATTCCACTTGGTGTAATTGACTCAGAAGTTTCAGGGCAAATCCAAATGGAATCGCCATAATGTGAAAATGTGGACTGAGCCTTTGTCCTCCTTTCCTCGAGGAAGGAATGGAAGCTGAAGTCAGAAAGAACACTGGATGGTTTAACTCCCCAACCTAAGCCTTGTTAAAAAACAAAGAAACAAACAAATGAACAAAGAACTTTCTGGAAAAATAAGTGATATGTAAGTCATGCTTATAAGTATAAATAAAAGTGAAAATAAAAGTAATAATTTTTCATTATGTCCATTTCACAGAAAAAATATTCTTAAAAAGTTAGGTGTGGTCTAATTTCACCAAAACCCATGCAGCAAGATCTTGAAGTTATCTTTATTCTTTAAAGTCTGGAGGAGTTAGCCATTCAGTTAGCCATTTAACAAACATTTGAAGCCTACTACGTTCAGGTACAGTCATAGGCCACCAGAGATAGAATGATTCATGTCATAAGGGTCTTGCCTTGACCTCAATCCTAGTGACAGAGACAGCCAAGGAAAAGAGTAGCTCAAGTTCAGTATAGTGAAGCTCTATCAGCGAGCATGGCAGGTCACCTAATCCAGACCTGGTAGCATGGAACAAGGAGGGCCACTGAGGGGAGGAAATGAAGCTGACACGTGTGCAGCAGGTAGCCAGGTGCAGAGAGAACAAAGTTTCCAGGCAAAGGAAGGAAGTGGCAGCAGCTACAAAGAATTGAGGGGAGGGGTAGAGAGATACAAGGCAGGACAGGGAAACTGAGGCTAGTAACAGGTTGCAAATTTGGAAACTTTTCTTGAGAGCAATGGGAAGCAGCTGAAAAGTTGAGAGAAGATATGCAGACCAGATTTTCACTTTAGACAGACTGTATTACAGGATTAGGGAGGATAACAACAACACAGCCGACTGCAGGGGGCAAAATTAACACACCCATTTTTGTGGGTAGAACATGTTAGAGAAAAGGAGACAATTCTACCAGATAGACTAAGACCTCATTAATTTATAGCATGCTATTAAGAAAATTGGTATGATTCAACCTAGGTTGAACTAAAATTTACCTTTGCATTGTTGCAAAAATAGAGTATTTCAAGAAAGATAATACTGTGTAAACAAGATTGCTGTAAGATTGTTTTTAAAGAATAAATTCTTTTCCTTGTTTTGTTGAACTAGTAGAGTATCCATTTACATATCAAAAATGCCCTTGGATAATTACAAATGGGTATTATTTATTCATTAAAGTAGACTTGGCAGTTCAGTAATCTTAAAATTATAAAACTACATTTTTTTTAAAAAAGAGAACACTTTGGTAATTTAGACTGGCTTCTCTCCAATTTGAGAATTTACTCTACCAGTTTTAACTGATTTATTCATGATGTTAGCAAGCAATTTTGGAATTGTGTAATCAAAATCTAAATGGATCTTAATAGCCCCAAAGAATTAATACGTCTGCTACAATGTGAGCAATTTATTCCCTTCACACCAGTAGATTCTGGTTCAGTGATTATTAAACTCTACATTATTTGTAGGAAAAACATTATATGAACAAAGTCGCCTTTTAGATTTGCCTTTTTTGTTTGATTTTGTTTATTTTCATTGGGTCTCTTCCATCGATAGTAAGTTGTTCATTTTTCAAATATTGGGCACAAGTATGTGCCAGACACTGCTATTCATTGCAGGGGCCTGGATGACAAGGGCTCGGCTCCTGCCTTTAAAGAGATCACCATCTGGTGAGGGATACCGGGATATAAACAAACCCCAATTGAAAGTTGTAATGAATCTCATAATGGGGCTTAAGTTGGAGGTTGTAGGAACATGTAAGAGCAAAAACTCAACTTTCTAGAAGGTGAGTTGGGGAAACTTTATCTGAGCAGAAGGTTCCTTTGAGGTGACTTTGAGCAGCTTCATGAGAAACTGTAGCAGATAAGGCATTTCAGGCAAAAGAAATGAAGACATGGAATAATGCAGGTGTTAGAGAAAGGGTTATTAGTTGAGACTGGACAGAGATGTTTTATGGGGGGAAAAGGACAGGAATGTAGGTGAGTCATTTCAAAAGGGGCTTTACATTCCATGGTAAGTATCTTGAAGGCTTCTGTGAAAACATCTATACACAAATTTCTCTAGTCTTAGAATGTTGTTTATTTCTGTCTGCATCATTCCCAGAAGGCGTTGACAACTTGATCAAATGACAGGGTGGTGATAGATTCTGGAATACCGAGAAGTGAAGCCTGAGGTCTGCCCTCATATAGCTTACAATATAATAAAATTGTCCTCAGCATACCTACTTTAATTTATTTTTCAGTCCCCCCTGAGTATATTCAGATATCAAAAAAGGCAACTGAAATTAAATACTAATAATTTTAATCACAAAAAATGAACATACTTAATTTGGAATATGAGAAAACAAGGTGGGAAAAGATATTCAAATATGTGTGTGTGTGTGCATGTATGTATGTGTGCGTGTGTTAGGGCTTATGTGCACACATGTGGGTATACTTCCTTTTGTACCCAATACTTTAAGCAGAAGTTGACTTTTCTTTAGGGGCTGAGTACAGTGACTCAAGCCTGTGATCCAGTATTTCAGGAGGCCAAGAAAGGAGGATCTCTTGAGGCCAGATGTTCGAGATCAGGCTAGACAACATAACAAGAACCTGTCTCTACAAAAATTAAAATTAAAAAAATCAGTTGGGCTTGGTGATGCATGTCTATAGTCCCAGCTATCCTGGAGGCTGAGGCAGGAAAATTGCTTGAGCCCAGATGTTTGAGGCTGCAGCGATCTATGATGGCACCACTCCAGCCAGGGGGGGCAGAGCAAGACCTCATCTCAAAAAAAAAATGTACACTTTTTGAGGTGTACTACCCTTGGAATAAGGTATTTAACCACAAATATGCAAGTTTGAAGAGCAGTTTTAAACTTGATTTGAATGTTAAGAGCAAACACAACACAGGAAAACTCAGAGAAATGTGCTTATGTCATAAACCCAAGAATGGGAAAGAATTCAAGGTGGTGCAAGAATGTTCTCTGGCCACCCCGTGAAGGGAATTAAATCTTCTCTGGGATGAGGGAGGGAGGGAGTGAGAAAGCAGAGAAGAGGGCCTAGTGTGAGATTCCTGGGGTGAGACTCCTGCCCCTGAGGCTGTGTCCCTGGTTGTGGGAGGAAAGAAGCCCCAGATACACTCTGGAGGGAGGGTGCAGTGCACAATATAAATTTAGCCAGAGAAAGAGAAACTTCCTTATAAAAGTTACACCATTCTTAAAAAAGTCAACCCTTCTACTGCAAGTGAGGGAAAAGGTGACAGAGCAGATCTAAATAAGGAGGGGACTGAGAGAGTCCTCAATTTTTCTATGGCCACAGAGCAATATGGTAAACCAGGTAAAAGCTTTCTGTGTGGAGAAGTCTTGGAGACCAGGGACAAGTTGAGGCTCATGACAGGGCAAGAAGGAGGCAGTGTGGGAACACAACACAAGTGGCCAGGGCAGGAGGGGCACGGCAATAGCTGAGGCAACACCAGTAAGGGACAATGATGCAGGACTGGTCACTGCTCAGAGGGGTCAAGGGACTGGAAGGTGCATATGGACCAATGCAAGCCTGCCCTGAACCAGAAGCAGAATGACTAGTGGTGAAGAGATACGAATTGACTGAGTAGCTGCTCAAAAGTGAGTGACTTTTAAACCAGAAGTGATTGAATTACTTTGATTTGGCAAAACTGTGTTATGTGCCGCCAGTAGAAATATCGCATGAGCTGAGCTGACTTCAGTAATTTAGAAATAAGTAAATTTCATTTTGCACACGAGACTCGTCACTACACAATTCACCTCTACATCACGTGTGTATCATCTTAAAAGAAGCAAGTGGAGCACCCAAAAATATCTCCTCTAAACGAAATGAAGCATCAGAGGCTTAGTAGGAGTAAAATCAGTGGGACAGCTTTGCATTGGCTGTGGATTCATCATAACATGATGGGGAAAATGGATCAGTCCGTACTAGAATCAAACCAACAAGCTTGAGTTCATTGGCACTTTCCTATAATTCTTTCAAACTGGATTAGCATCGGACTCTACTTTTGACAAATAATATTTGATGATGACTTGTCCAAAGGAAAAATGACACCACCTACTGACAGGATCCCTGGGGGCAGAGGACATATTTAATAGTTATAAGAAACAGAGTCATCGTCCCTCCTAACCCTGCCTCATTCCAACAATGCCAGTGAAGGGAGAAGTCCCACCTGGGAGCCTGCCCCAGAAATCCTCCTCATCTAGGGTGGAAACATATAATAGGGAGACTTGAGCCTCTTGGCTTAAGTTGGGTTCCCTCCAATGCTGCCTCCCTGATAGGATGAAGAAATTTAGGGACTAGAGAAAACGGCCCCTTGATTCTCTGTGTTGCTACAGAAGATCTAGGTGGAAAAGAAGATTTTGTCCCAGCTATCTGAGGAGTGCTCTAGAGATCTAACTTCCTAATGGCCACGTCCATGGTCCCTCCCATTATGCCACATGATAAGACACTTAAAAGAAGAGTATGGAGGAGGCCAGCCCCCTCTTAAAGGATGAGCAAAATGTGCAGTTATCTTGAAGGTCCTTTCAAATCACAGCTTTTATAATAAACCCAGATACCAATAAACACCCTTTTGTGTGACATAAACTAGCTTTGTTGCCCAAAGCCAAATGTTCCATAGAGAAAATTTCAGTCTACACTCTAAATACCCGAGGTGTAAACCTATTGCCCAGAGGAGAAATAGGTGTCAAAAAATCTCACATCACTTCCAAGCAGAATGAAACCAGGCCAACTGGTCAACTATAGAAAGATTTTTTTTTTTCAGTGCATTCATTGTGTTTAACTGGAGAAAACAAAATTGATCTCTACAAGTCAGGACCTAGAAGCGAGTGTGTAATTACTAATTATACACTTAGGGGTTTATTCTCCCCTAGATACAGATGCCTCACTCCCACCAAAATTAATCTGAGTCACATTTCAAGTGTGGAGGGGAGAATGGGCTCTGTGGCTGCAATTGTAGAAGTAATGAAATTCCCTTATAAGCCCATGTTGCCTCATAATAATACTCCAATATTAAAGCGTAAGTTTGTTAAGTAGCAAAGACTCAATACAACTATTCACTGTGAAACTTTCCAAGGAAAAGGCCCCAGTGAGTATTGAATATTTTAGTATTTTCTTAGAAATGATTAGTTTTTAATTACTTCAGGTAGAGGGAGGGGAACCCCTTTCATGATTATTCAAGTAAGGAGTGGGGTTGGGAATTGGGTAGAAACAGGATGTTACCAGATCCTTAATTTGGCCCTTTACTTTTCAACCACATTGCATCAAATACTTCTTACTGAATAAAATAATTAAATAATATACCAGAAAATGTATGAGATGAAGAAGCTGTTGCATAATATTAATGTTACTTATAATGAAGAGTTGGAGGATAGAAACAATGTAAAAAATAGAGAATCACACTTTTTTTAATAGAGACCTGATTTGCCACTCCCTGTACTTAAGCATATTTGAAAGTAATTATTTTTTGCTTTTAGATTAATATTTTTTGGAGAGAAATTGAAAAATACAATGGAAAAAACCTCACCCTTAAATTCTACCACCCAAAGATTATCAATGCTAATATTTTCGATTTTCAAGTACTTTTTCATACTTTTATTTTAACAAAATTTGGATTCAGAATCTATACAGTTTTGCATTGTAATTTTTGCATTTAATAATAATTCTATTATATTTTTATTAAATAATCTGTAACAAGATTATTTTAATTAATCTGGTCATTGAAAGCATTATTTCAATTTATTTAACCAGTTAGGTTATGTGGGTTGCATTTCCTCTTCCCTTTTGTACTATAAATAGGTTCGGATCTACATTCTTATACTATATATATATAAATAAATCCGAGTATATGTCTATAAATGAGATTCCCTAGTAGGCGATTTTTGTAGGTCTTTCTTTCTTTCTTTTTCTTGCAATGCAGGAGCACAGTAAAAAGTCAGTTTCTTTCCCATTCTTTGTATCTTCCCCAGAGATAGCCCCATTACCAAGTCCTTATGTGTGTTTTCAAAGGATGGTGGCAGGAAGCTTTATTTTAAAAATGTTTGGTACATTTTTACCAATTTCTTTTTCAGCTCATTTCTTGCCATCAGCAGTACCAAAAATGAGGTACTGCTGGGTGCAGAATTAATGGTAATGGTACCTATTGTTTCTGTCTACCATGTATATACACTTTCTTTTTTCCAATTTCCCTGCTGGCACTGCTCAGCTGCAGAATTGCAGACCTTGTGTGTCTGGCAGCCACGAAGAGAATGAGGCCAATTCACAAGAAGCCAAACCAAGAAAGAGAAGACAGCATCCCAGCAGCATTATTTGAACCCCCAAACCTTAGGTAGTGTTAAGTCATGAAAGCCAACAAATCCACTTTACTTTTCCAAAACTAGTGTAAGCTATGGTTTCATCACTTATAGCTGAGAGAAACTTGACTTCTACAATGAAAGATGACTTTTTCATGTGCAACGACAACTTGCTAGCAGCGAAAGGGGGAGCCCAGACATAACCCCCAATGGATTCCAGGGGAAATTTTAGCTACAGAGAAGCTTCCAGGAGGATTATTTCTCCCCTGACCACACCCTATGATAATATACAGGTGCTTAACAGTGACTTGGGAAATTGAAGCAAAATATGATGCAAACATCACGCTTTGCATCATGTGTGTGCAGATGTTTGCATATACTGGAAGACAGAAAAGCTCTAGCAAACACCCTATCTGGTGCATCCTCCAGAGTAAAACTCTCCAGCATTTGGCCATTCAAGTTAACTCTATCTGACTTGTTATTCTCATGTGAGTTTTCATATTCTTTTCATTTTCATTGACCTGAATTAGAGAAGACAGACCAACTACTTAGTAACATTGAACTCCAGAAACACAGGTTTAAATATAATTTAAACAAGCCTGCATTACCCAGTGCAGATTATCCATCTTAGAGTTCTAAAGTGGTCTTCTTTGGAATTTGAACTTGGAAAGCCCAGGATGGACCAACATGTCACTCATTCATCTATGGGTGAGATCTGCAGTGCCCATTCCTGGGCTTTGCTGGGGTAGGCCAGTGGAGAGAATAAACCTAGCTTAACAAAAATGTGACATATACACACACGCTCCAGAACATACCCACATATGCGTACTCATATACACATGCACGCAAATGCTCAGACATACACATTTGTAAATATGCCAGCCTTGATAAGTCAATAAGCTGCCATTGTGATAACAGGTGCTCACTGTGGGAGAGGAAGAAAGAACTGGAACCCACCCATATGCTTCCAATGCTTCATTTGAACTTGAGTTTACACTATCAAAGACGGGAAACAAAAAGTGTGCTAGCATTTTGTCATTCCATGACAATCATTCTTTGCAATAAATCCCCAAGCCATTTGGACTCATTAATGCTCAGATGTCCATGATCTATTTACTCTATTTAGTTGAGCTATTGAGTGAGATCTTAAAATGCTCCACCCTCCAGCATCTTTGCTTTCTATCCTCCTGATATGAATTGTAGGAGCAAGGTAAACAGAGGGCTCTGTTAGAATTTCCTTTTTTTTTTTTAATAAATGAGCCATAAAATTATCCATTAATCTGTCCTGGCTCCCAGGAGCCAGTTTGCATTGTGAAGGTTTCCTTTCCCTTTTCTGATCCCCATTTTGTTGAAGGATCATTCAAAAGAAAAAAAATCACACAGCAATAAGCCCCAGAGAATAGGCTTAGGGAAGCCAGCTTTTTTTTTTTTTCTTTCTTTCTCTCTCTCATTTTTTTGTGAGCAGCCTTTGGCTTGAGCCAAATTCTCATCATTCAGCACCATTCAAAACTTTAAAATTTACTCTGTTCACTTTAGACATCCTTTAAAATATAAAATATTCCTTTCCCCTTCCCAGAGGGCATGGCGTTCCCATCTACTTAAACAAGTACCCCATGTAAGATTTTTAGCACCATAAAAAGACCCCCTCAGGATCTCCAGGGCAAGAATCCATGAGCACAGAAATGATAAAACACTCGAGGAATTCACTCTGAGTTTGGTATTTCAGGACTCCTTTCGCTTAATTTCTATACAGGGTGTCAGTCTGACAGTTTTTGCATTTTTCTCGAGGGTATTTCCTTTAAAAGACAGCAGGAGGAAATATCTATGAAGCTCTGAGCTGTCTGAGAGGAGAGCAGGCCTGGGCTGCCCACCTTTGGGACTCAGCCTTCTCCTTGGATAGCTGCTGCCTGAGACCAGCCCACTTGCCCACAGTTTCCCCAGGAAGTAGATTCTTACCTTCAGCAAGACTCCTACACATAAACACAGACACGGTACAAGCATCATTGACACACAGGCGACTTTTAGATATAGAGAGTAGTCGTCAGTTATAAGGGTAATAATAAAAGCGATCTTTAATGGGACTATAACAAAAGAGCTCTTTTTGTTTAGTTTGGGGCTGTTGGTCTTTGCTGAACCCCTACTTTACCTCCTTCTATTTCTTCCTTTGTTTTTTGTCCTTTATTTACCATAAGTATAAAACTTCCATAAGCTCTCTTAAGGGATTTCTTTATTTTCCTTTACTTTTTTTTTTTAAGCCGAACTGTTTGTCTAACGTGGGGAGTTTGAGGGGGACTGAAATAACCAGTAAAGATTTTTATTTCTCAAAGAGAGTCACCCAGAGGTTAACTTGGAAGCTAAACAGTTTTAAAAGTTCATCTCACAAAAGTAAAAGCTAAATGCTTTACTATGGAGTCCCCTGTGTAGAATATAGTTATTTCTCCGAGCAAGATCCCGTTGTTGATCTGTGAGATAGTATCTAAGTTCTTTAAATAAGCTGAGCGTGACTATCCAGGGATCTCTCTCTCTCGCTCATGAATGTTTAGTTATCACCCTCAGTAAATTGAATACACTGGTCTGAATTGATTAATCATTCCACACATCTTCTAAGAAAGTAGATGGGCTTCATAATCATTCTCCTATTTCTCGAGAGCTCCTCTAATAACATTGCACTTATGCACATAAAATTTTGGAATGTCTGGACCTGTATTTGACGTGACTCACTCACACCTAGAAAACCATTTCTCTCATTCAGACACTACAGAGGTGTGAGTTCTTTGAATCATTGATTTGGTTAGCACAAACATGTTGGATTTTGCTAACATACCTTAAGACTTTATGAGCCTACCTTATTTTATATGTCCTACAGGCTTTGGCAGTTTTGCACATTTAATTGAAATGCATTGGCTTCCATAAAAAAGAACTTGCTTAAATCAAAAAGGAATTACTCATAATCTCTCTAATATTAACACTTGGACGTTTGACAGTACCTGCTGCATCCCATGGCATTGCGTTTATGCAGCTCAGATCTAAGGGCTCATCTTACTTATTATCTGTTTCAGTCAAGCTGCGTGAAATCTCTTGGCTTTCATGCATATGGGGAGGAGGGTCTGCTGGGGATTTGGGGGCAGAACACTGTGTCCAGACTGGAAGCTAAGAAAGACCTGCATTATGCGTATTTCCACTGGTGTCTGTGTCACCCAGAAAAACCGTCCTGGAAAGGGAATGAATGAAAGACTTGCTCCTGTGACAAGAGAGCCATCTCTAGAAAAGAACCTGCCAAGTCTGCTCCACCTGTCTGCCCAGGCTCCACTGACTCACGTGGCTTCCTAAGTCACTTAACCCTGACTTAGCTCTGGGCTAGCCAACTACCACTGAGATCCTCTGCGAGGCAAATCACATTATCCTTTTTTGAAACAAACGATGCACTTTAGGACTAACACATGCAGGTCCTGGCCTAGTTCTCTGGCAGAATATTGGAAATAAAACGATTCCTGCTAGGACAAGGTAGCCCACTAGGAGTAGGTGAAAATCTCAGCTAATCCACATTCCCCATGTAGCCATTCTACTAATTCTTTCCTTATTGACCTTCACAGGAGAGACTAGGTTGTTCTTGGACAGGGAGGCAAAGTTGCATATGTACTCACACTTCACTCACGTGTAGAGGAAATGTGTTGCCTTCATTTCTCTGCAGGTATACTGATCTTTGTCGCCAGCCCATCCCCAGGTTTGCAGAGATGTTCAGTTGAGAAGAATACCTTACATAGAGTATAGGTCTGCAATTTAAACTGTTTCCTCAGGGACCAGGTAAATGTTTAGTTTTTAAAGTTGTTTTTCACTTCCACAGCTCCTTTCAAAGATGAGTCTGAGGGAGAGGGGGAAGGAGGCCGTCTACAGAGCAGGGCTGATGATGGCAGTGGCTGAAATACCTATGGCCTGCTCCTGTGTAAGGCAGGGCTCTGAGGAGCATCCGCCACCTGCCTGGTGACTGTTCCAACTAATGCCATGACCTCCAAAGTGGGGCTGTGAGTCCCACGCAGTCCTGGAGCAGGAAGTCTGTGCTGTGGGTCTCCACCACTGCCTCCCACCACAGCTACTCATCTGGCAATCTCACCAGTCAGCACCAAGGACACATGGAAACTTCTGGATGCCTTCTCCATTTCCCTAAAGCCAGGGAAGCCTCCGAGAGCACAGCTCCCTCCCTCCCTTTGTCCAACCATATGGATTCTGTTGAGGCTGTTTCCGAGCAAGGTGGTGGCAGGGGCAGATCCAGGTCTTGAAGCTTAGACAATTTTGAGGGTTTTCTTTAAGAAAAAGATAGGGAAGGAGATAGAGTATCATGAATACAAAATCAGGTACCAAAGTTAATACTGATTTAGAGTGAAAAAAGAATTTAAAATGAATTACAAATTCTAAAAAACTGAAAATTTCCACTGACATTATACAAAACAAGAAAAATGTCATAATATTTTTGTTACATTGCTATCTGACTCACATCTATAAAATTGTTCTCCATAATTTTGTCTGTTTAATTTTTTATGGCTTTTTCATATGGCAATGGCTTTACGTTATTTTCCACAGAGAGAATAGAAATAATACTCAGTTTTGTAAGTTTTGATCTATTGCAGTTGATCGAAATTTTTTTGTAGTATTGATAGTTGAAAAAGTTAAATGCAGCTTCAAAATTTGTTATTGGGAATGTCATATAAGTTTGTAGGATTTTTTGTCAAATTTAATTCATGTATGATTTCTAAAATTGCATGGTATTTTAAATTGTCTTGCTCAATGATTAATCTTAAGTACTCTTGAATTGATAACACTGATTAACCAGTTTGTTGCTGATTTCCATGAAATAGTAGCACATATGAGCTTTAAGTTATTACCAATATCAGTATATTGCATCACATTAGCAAGAAATTTAAATCTTTCTCCAATGTATTTATCTGATTCTTTTATCTTCATTAATCAAATTATTAAAAAAATCCAAGAGCCTGTTGATTATTTTAATGGGAAATTTGTCTCTTCATCTTATTTGACTTGGAAAAAACATGTATTACAATTTTCTTCTTGTAAGAATAAAAAATTGATGGAATAATTTCTATTGAATTTATAGAAATATATGAAAATAATTTCATTATATAGGTCATTTATCATTATAGGTGCTGTATTATTGAGCAAATTTTTAGCATGAATTTTTGAGTAGATATCAATGGAAATTAAATCCTCTGTTAGAATTTTACATAAATGATAACAGAAAATCTTTTGCAGACTAACTTCTTGTCCTGTAACTCCTTACACATTCTATCCCCCTTTATTGCTACTACCAACAACCAGAATATGAGAGTTTTCTGGCCCTACACCACGATATCATAACATTAGTTGAATTAGTGTATGAGTGTATGTTTGCATGATAATCCCAACCATTACAATGCCAGGCTTTTAAAAACTTAACTACACAGGAAATGACTATGAGCTATTAAATATATTCCACTAAACTCACACCAACACTTCTCCAAACTTCCCCTTAGCCAGACACTAACATTGCTTATTGACACTGCAATGTCACCTGATGGGAAGGCAATTTGTTAATATACCTTACTTTTGTGACTATGTTTCTAGCAACACTTCTGATCCTACATTTCAAGATTAACTTTACCATAAATTCAGCTCTAGGTGGAATCTGCAATGTAAATCCTTACAGACAGACATGTTCCCAGGGACAGGGGCAGGAGAGCAGTCAGGTCAGGGTGCAGGCCTTACAAGGGATACAGTATCGGCAGAGAATTTGAAAAGAACAATAAGACTGAATAAAAGAAGATCTGCTTTTTATTATTACCATGAGCCAGCAATTCTGAACAATGTCAGTGATTAAAATATTTCTTCCTTCCCAAAATGTATTTTGTTGGGCTAAGTTCAAAACAATTGCTACAGTAACTATTGAGTTTTAGTAATAAATATGTCAGGTTCAAATTAGCAAATTTTTATTACGTGTCTTTTCACAAACATTGTATTTATTCCATATGGAAGTTTATTTGGAGAATCCCCATTTCTACAGTCATCCCCCAAAACAGACTCAATTATATATATTCCTACTAGACCTCTGCACTTAAAGGTTTAATAAGCATCTTGAACTCAAGATATTCAAATCTGAGCACTGTATTTTCACTCCCAAATCTGCTCTATCCACAGCCTTCCTCATCTCAACTGAGGGTAATGCCACCCTTCGAATGGCTCGGGTCCAGGTCGATCCTGTTGGCTCCATCTACTAAAATACATCCAAAATCTGATCTCCTCTGACTCTGCCCCTACCACCCAGTGTCAGCCAACATCATCTCACCTGACTTCTCTGACAGACTGACTGTGTGCTGGATCCAGAATCAGAAGCCAGGGTGATCTTTTTACATCATGTACTGGATCACAATTCATTGCTTAAAACTTTCCAGTGGTTCCCCATTTCTCTCAAAATGAAAGCAAAAATGCTCACGATGCTTTCTAAGCAGGATACAGCTGACTTCTCCTAAAACTTTGCATGAAATAAAGTAAGTTTCACAAATTAGAAAAAATGACACCTAAAACCTTGGTTCCACTCTTACTATTTCTCATAATATATCCTCAGGAGATAATCATAAACCAAATCTCAAATTTACACATATTCCTCACAGTATTGTTTATAACAACCAGAAGAGCAGCCACACAGCTGACATTGATTGTGTATTATAGGCCATTTTCTAACTGCTTTATCCAAATAAACTAACTTAATCCTCACAAAACACCACAAGGCAAGTATTATCATTGTGCCCATTTTCTAGGCAAGAAAGCTGAGGCATTGACAAGTAAACTGACTAGCCAAGGACATACGGGCGGGAAGTGGCAAAACAGAGATATTAACACAGGCAATCTCTCTTCAAAGTTCATGTTCTTAACTATTCTACAAAAAGAGCAAATAAACTAGTACCCATGTAAATGTTCAACTATAGAGATTTGGTAAATAAAATAAAGCATAAATAATCACTAAACATTGCATTTTCTAAAGCTACAGTGATACGACAAAATATGTATGATAATGTAAAAGTGAAAAATGGCTATTTTATACAGAATAATTTCCATTTAACAAGTGCATATACATGCACATGTGTACACACATTATACATGTATATATAACAAATAAATATTAGAAAGAAAAGTCCCAAAATGTTAATAAAGATTATTCAATAATTATTCAATAAAGAACTTCAATAATGGCCCAGTTACTAGATGATTTTCATTTTCTACAGTGTACTTTCTTGTTTTAGACATTTTTTGCTATCATGTATCTGTTTTATACCCACACAAAATGATTAATATTTTATTTCAAAATTACTAAGTAAATAGCTATACAATAAGTTCATACAAAAATAATCATGAAGACAATGGCAATATATAATAAGGATATAATAGAAGTTTCCAACTTTTGCTTCCCAAGGAGGATTTACAATTTTTCCCATGTAACTCCCAAAGTTTAAAAGATTCCATTTACTTTAAAAGAATGGCTCTAATTATTTTTAACCATTTAATACTCAGGCTGGGCACAGCGGCTCACGCCTGTAAATCCTCACACTTTGGGAGGCCAAGGTGGCAGGATTCCTTGAGCCCAGGAGTATGAGACCAGCCTGGGCAATAATAGTGAGATCCCTGTCTCTATAAAACAAACAAACAAAAATCCTTAGCTGGGCGTGGTGGCATGTGCCTATAGTCCCAGTGGGAGACTGAGGCAGGAGGATTGCTTAAACCTAGGAGTTTGAGGTTGCAGTGAGCTGGGATGACACCACTGTACTCTAGCCCAGGCAACAGAGTGAGATCCTGTCTCTAAAAAAAAAAAAAAAAAATACTCAAAGACATAGAACTGCAAGATTCTTACATCTATGAACAAACAGAGACAACCAAATCCATTTGTCATAATTCCTGCCAAAAGCAAAGAAACATGATTAGAAATTGAGTTAAGTCAAACATAATAATATTACCAGGCTTTTGAAAATGTTGAAAATGACTTAGATTCTTATTTTCACCTTTACAGAGAACTTTAAATTTGGTGGTACCTCTGAAAGTGACTGTGATAAACTATTAATTGAAAAAGTAGAATGGAAAATTGATATTGCACTGGAATTTCTATATCAGTTTGGAATGCATTGGGCCAGCCATGAGGAACAGCAAACTCATCAAGCAGAGCTGGGCACTGCATCGCATGCATGTAGGTACATGTACTAACTCACTTAATCCTCTTACAGCCCTGGTAGTGTCACAGACGGCAAAAGAAGGAACACAGAGGGTAAGAAACATAACCAAAGATACATAGCTATTAAATGGTAGATCCGAGATTCGAACCCAGGCATTGGACTCCAGGGTCTCTCCCTTCTTAAACCCCAACTATCTTGTCTAAAGAATAATTCCCCCCACCCCCCACGTTACCCAGAAAACCATTCTTTGTGATCTGGGCCTCTTCAATGGATCCTGCACACTGGGAATTTGTGGGAAGCTTCAGAAACACAGAAGTCAGCGTGTTGGTTTTTTTTTTTTAATTTAAAACGGGAGCCATTTGGGAGTTTTGCTAATGCAGCACTTTCTCCACCTTTCTGTCTGCAGTAAGTTTGAAAAGCCTTCCTCCTCCCGGGAAGGAACCCGCAAATGAAACAAGGAGACACAGTTGCTCTCCTCAGCGAGCTGTTTGAAGGGCAGGCATTCCTGGTCCATCCATTACCACGTAAATAATTAAACACCCTGAGCCTGCAGCCGGGGCTTGCAGCCTGTGGAGGCAATTTGCTTTAAATATTGGTGAGCGTTAACTTGGTCAGTCATTAGCTCCTCCTAGTGGCTTTTTTGGCCTTTAATCAGGAGGCAGCTGAGGGTGTTGCTGTCTTTGAGGAACAGAAACTCTGATTGCTAAGTAGCCGGAAGTTTCCTCGGAAGTGAGATCTTTCTTCACCTCTCAAGACACAGAATTTGATCACTCAGTGAGAGCTGCCCCAGCTCTGAGTGCAAAACCTGATTTGGTCAACAAAGGACTTTTACGTAACCAGGGCATTATGCATGTGGCATTTACGGTAGATGGTCCATCAACACTGTATGTATAATTCTGTCCCTCAATAGAGCCCACCCACAATCATTCTCTCTGCTAAAGATGATTAGAGACAAGGAAAAGACAAATAATACATTGAGAACTTGAAGTTTGGCTTTTAGTTATGCTTTGCACTTGCAGATGAATGAAGCCACGGCCAGAGTTTAATCAGTTTAGAAATAAAGTCAGAGGGCCACACCTGTAGAAAAAAGGAACAAAAAAAGGCTGAGAAGCTGTCCAATTTTCCCACCCTGCCCTCCTACTCAAGTCCTCTGTGGAAACAGCTCCACATCGTGAATCAACAGATCTCTTTCGGACTGATGCCAGGTTTCCCCATTCCTCCAAACTTCAACGGGTAGATGAAAAAGTCCAGTGTTTGAGTCTCAAAGGATGTCTTGTCAATGAAAGTAAACAGTAGGGGCTGAGATATCAACAGGGTCCCAAGTGTAGAGTAGACATCATAAATAAACTTGAAAGGACATTTTTCCATGGACAAACCCAAATTAGAATAATCTTCCTATAAATTAGGATAGTGGCAGATAGGCAAATCCAAATAATATTGAAAATAATTAAAGAAATCGCATTCTTTCAGAGTGCAAGTACAATCAAAGTGGAAGACATTCCAACTGCCAATCTTGCTACTGTAAGTATGATCACATAGTTGGATATATGATCCATAATCTACACCACACTGAGTAAATGTACTATCGATTTTCTTATTGATGCCAGTAGGCATTAAAATTCCACCCTTTTTCTTTCACTGGAAGGGTAACATTGTTGAAACGGACAGATTATTCCAAAGGTTTGGCATATCTGCCCACCCAGCATTGCCTGGAACACAAGAACACTCGTGTACACATGCATGTATGCAAACACACACACACACACACACACACACACACACACACTACTCTGGGGCAGCTTTAGAGCTTTAAGAATAATTTTGGGGCTTCCCCGGAATACTGGAAGCCCTAGAAAATCAGTAGCTTCACAGAAAGATCCTCATAACAAAAGTGGTTGACTAGAAAAAACTAAAACTACACTGACTCTGGAATCAGAAATAAATCTAGGTTAGTATCTTGGCTCTACCCTTGAACATTGTTTTCCCTTAAGCAAATCTGATGACATATGTAAACTGCAGTCTAAAAATGTGCCACTAATACCTTATTCACAAATCTGCCTGTGAGAATGGAATGATCCCATGTATAAACTGCTTGACGGTGCCTGGCACAAAGCGAACTCTTCCAAATGCTAAGTTTCCTGCTACCTTCCTCTTAACCAGTTCTTATTCTGGTGACTCTCCAGAGGGTAAGGAAAAGTGGACACACTTCTGAGATTTTTTAAATCCCTGGAATATTCTTTGCTCCTCACAGTCAACACTGTTGACTTGTTTGGAAGCGCTTAGTGAGATGTGTTTTCCTCATGTTTTGGTGTATTCTTGGGCTTTGTAGCCCTCCCAGAATGGGTCAGCCTGACCTACCCCAGCCTGTCTCTGACACTCAGTCTGTGTTTTCTTGAAACCTGTGACTCTTTCCTAGGTTGCAACTCCTATGTGCTTATTCACGCCTCCATTCATTCAGCAAATATTATCATGTACCAATCCTGCACCGATGGTGACTAAGACAGGCTTGGCTCCACCTTCAGGGAGATCATGTTCTTAAGGAGACAGACAGAGTAGAATCAAGCAGGCACATAAATGTTTTAATTACAACTCGTGACATTGTGGCCAGCGCTGTGATGGGGGCTCCAGCTGAGAACAGAGGTGTGGGTCGGGGGAGTGGTCGCCACACGAACTAGGATGTCAAGGAAGCTTCTTAGAGGAGGAAAGTGGGCTTAGGCCAAAGTAAGCTGCATGAAGAGCAGGGACCTCAGGCCAGGGAACCAGAGTAGCTTCTCAATGGGACCTTTAGGGACAGAAACCACTGGCAGGAGGGTGTGTTGTCAGATTCTCCTTTCTACATTCAACTCCACTCTTAAAATCCTGAACTCCTTCCTGAGGATTTAGTTGCATAGGCATTAATAATTTTCTCAGGAAGATTTTAGTGACTTACTTCTTATTTATTTATTTAGCTATGTATTTATGCTAAATTTTCTCTCTGTATGCCATGAGGTCTATTGAATAAGTTAGATGCCGTCCTCTTAACTGGAAAAATTAGAGAGGAGTGCTGCCTGAAGTCCTGCCGCCTTGGAATTGTGTTCCACTTTTTGATCTACGCAGGGTTTGTGCAACTTTCTTGGTCTTTTCAATGGCCCATGGGTGGGTGGGGGACATGGGCAAGAGACAAGAGCTTCCTGAGTTTCCAGCCTCACCCCAAGAGGCCCACATCACAACTGTGCACACGATGTGTACCAGATGGCCCCTGGGTCCTCCTCACACCCATCCACTAGGGAGTGGGACCTTCCTTTATTGTCTGCAAAGGACAGAATTCTTCCACAGGCAGTCCCCTCCCTAGAGCTGGGTCCAACATTCCACAGAGGTCAGCTTGGGCACAAGAACTATCTGGCTGCTGGTGGCTGCCCGGTTTTAGCAGGGGTCTTCAGCCAGCTTTTCCTCCTGCAGGGGAGCATGGAATTTTCTTCCAGCGGATGCTCTGGAAGACCACAAGTTCTTTTTGGCACATGTTCCACCTTTCTCCTCTCCTCTCACTCTCCTCTCCCTCTCCCTACCTACCCCACACAGATCCTGTGCTGACTGATTAACATCACCCGGCTTATGTACTGGGGGATCAATCAAAAGACACCTTCCCACACAGAACAGCTCTGTGCTCTCCCCCACCAAGCTGCTGCCTCTGACATTTCCTGCATGCCTGGACTGGGCCTGTTTGGAAGCTTCCAGCCTCCTCCTATCAGTCTGGGCACCCAGGGCCCTGGCAGCAGTTGCTACTCTGAGTCCTGACACTCTGCCACATCAACACCGGCCAGGCTGATTTTCCTTCACTCTCATCTGCTGAGCCCAAACTCCCCCTGCGGGCCCGCTCTCCCTGTTTGAATAGGCTCCCAGGCAGAAAGGGCTCCCTGAAGCCTTAGCTCCTAGCAGCTCACCCCTTCCAGCCTTCTGGCTGAAGGATGTGGTTGTTGGATCAGCTCAGGGGTCCTTGGTTCACAAAAAGAAATCCAGTTCAATGCAGTCTCTGCCCAAACCTCCCCTGCCTCAAACAGCAGATTGTGCCTGCTAGCCTTGGCACTGTCCTCCTTATTTGATTTTTCAGATTATCTTGTCTCTTTTCTCTAGAGTATCATGGGGCTCAAGGACCTGAGGGGATTGATACATGTATTCCATTTGAACTTTGCTGAGCATTTTTTAAGCCAAATTCTTCTGCTGTCTAGGAAAAAAAAAAAGAGGTTATTCTTTGACCCCCCAATTTCACCTCTAGAATGGACAAGCACGTCAAAGCATATGTGCTAGGGTATTCATCAATGCCATTATCATATTAGCCCCAAATTAGAGATAATTTAAATTCCCAGCAATGAGGGATTGTTTAAATAAATTGTTGGATAACTGTGTGATGTATCACTATGAGAATATTAAAAATGGTGACATAAATATATACATATTAATATGCAAACATGGGCATGAAGCACTGCTAAGAAGGAAACCACAAATTAGTATGTATAATATGATAAATTTAAGCATTTTTATAACTTTTTGAAAGAATATCCAAAATATCAATAATGTTTACCTCTGGATGGGTGTTGTGTAAGTAATACATGTTTGTAGTTTTTCTGATAAATGTTAGTGTTTTACAATGAACACTTATGCTTGTATAAAAAGTTAACAGGAGAAAATATACTAGAGGTCATTTCTCTATATTAACTTAATTATTTCCCTATCTCAACTCTCTTATTTGGGAGGGAAGGAGGGAGGGAAGGTGGCTCAGAGATAAGAAGAAGCATCTGACTCACTAGACACAGGCCTGGACTCGAATCCAGGTCCTCTGTTGCAGAGGTGTGGATCCTAGGTTGCCTTCCAGTTGTCATAAATCCAGGGACGTCTGGTAGATTATAGGAGTACGATGTCTGTATGTGCGTGCGTAGCACATGTAAACACACTATTTTGCATTATTATTTTATAAAGGATAATAGAGGTTGGCTTATAAAACAGTCAACTGTACTTTTCAAATCCCTATGGCCTCCCCTTTGACTTGGAAACCATTTCCTACTCTAACCTCATTTCGATTTTCTCTATGCTGGTTGTTCTCGAACTATGGTCTCCACAGTTTGAGAACATCAGCATCACCTGGGAACTTGTGAGATATAGAAGTTCTCGGGCCTCATCCTAGATCTGCGCAATCAGAAACTCAAGAGAGGGGCCCCGACACCTGTGTTGCAACAAGTCCTCTCGGTGACTGGGATGCTCCCTAGGAACATAAACCACACAGCGAAGATGGTGTGCAAACCCAGGATGAAACAAAAACAATAGGAAAACTACAGCAGTGATCTTTGTTTCTCTGTGCTTTCCTTCCTCCAATTGCCTTCCCTCCTGCCTCCTCTTCCCCCAAATTAACCCCAAAAATGCCAAGAATGTGCATTCCAGGGTCAGATTGCCTGAGCTTAAATCTCAATTATATCACATATTATCTGCATCACCTGAAGCAAATTATTTAGTGTCTTTGTGTCCATTTCCCCATCTATAAAATGGGTGAAAATCATAGTACTTACCTCCTGGCACTACTGTACAGATTTGAGCCTCTGGCTATGGTAAGTGTGTAAAGATGTGCGTTATCTTTATTATCCACGCTCCCCACCTCTATGCTGCCTTTTGTCTCTGGGTGCCCCACCCCCACTCACACTTACAGGTCCTCTGGTTATTCTCCCAGGTTTTCTAGATTGGTAAGAATTGTCTTATATTCCACTCTGTATTAATGATTACTAGTTGTGGGTTGTTTGTGAGTCTCCCCCGGAAAACTGTTCAATTCCTACTCCCAATTCCTGTGAATGTGACCTTACTGGAAGTATTGCCTTTGCAGATACAATCAAATTCAAATGACATCATACTGGATTAGGGAGGCCTTAATCCAAGGGCTGGTGTCCTTCTAAAATGAGGGAAATTTAGACAGACATATGCAGGAAGAAAGCCCCACATGAAGTGGAGGCAGAGACTGGAGTTATGCTATCATAAGCCAAGGACAGTCAAGAACCCTCAACAATCACCAGCAGATAGGAAGAGGCAAGGAAGGATGTTCCCCTACATCTGTCAAGGAGAGCGTGGTCTTCCTAACACCATGATGTTGGACTTCCGGCCCCCAGAACTATGAGACAATGGATTTCGGTTATTTCCAGACACTCAATTTGTGGTAATTTGTTGTAGTCCAGCCTTAGGAAACTAATATGTTAATTACTTGATACATGGGTGCTGTTGCTCACATATATTAATACCCTACTTATCTGGAAGGCATGGTTCAGTATTTTCAGTAATGTGGAGAACAGTTGTGAGCCCTAAACTTGAAGTCAAAAGCCCTTGATCCAAATCCCAGTCCTAATACTCCCTGGCTATGCAAATCTGTATAGGTTCTTAAGCTCTCTGAACTTAATCTTCTAACATGTAAGCTTCCTAGATGAAACACAGAACACCCAATTAAACATGAATTTCATATAAACAAGTAATTTTTAGTATAATTATGTCTCATACAAGTATGTCTTGGGTGATATACTTATACTAAAGCATAAATATTCACTTATTTATGTGAAATTCTACATTAACTAGAAATCCTGCACATTTATTTGCTAAATCTGGAAACCCCTCACATGAAAATATAGTTAATAATATCTGATTTGCACTCTTATTGCACAAATTAAAGGGAGAATTATATGTGAAAACTCCTGTTACTTTTTAAGTGCTCCGTAAATATATACGATGATAAATCAGCAGAGATGATCTTTGAGAGACTCAAGTAGAGAACACAAGCTATTTCATAGAGCAGCTCTCAGGCCATCACTTGGATACGACTTACATTCAATTTTCATAAGCTTGATTTATTGGGCTTAATTAGAAGAGGGAGGTTGGAGGTTGCTAGAGATAAGACCCTGGGTAGCAGCAATATATATATATGTATATATACACACATAAACATAAAAACATATTTATATATCATATACCTATGATATATGTACACATATAAATACATATTATACATTACATATATTGATTTATTTATTTGACAGTAAAGTATATAAGAAATAATTATAAAAAGCAGACACAAATTACTCTGAAAAAGCCAGTTTGGGGTCAGTTAGTATAGGGGGAAAATCCTTATGCAGTAAGAACTCCCGAGTACATTATGATTTCATCAGTCATAGTGTAGTGATTAATGGCAATAATTACAACTCTGTGCCATTGGATAAAAGTTAACTTGAGTCTGTTTTGCTCTCCTTGTGACAGCAGGGCTGTGTGCAGCATTTCAGAAATATTTCTCATGAAAATCGAAACAGGCTTAGGCACTAAAAGAGTAATCTTCACTCATCTAGATATTTCATTCCTCGGTAGATAAAATATTTGCTTATCTTAAGAGTGGTCTTTTAGAGATATTAGGCCTTAACCTGACCATTTAATATGATGGTGGAGATTTTTAGTATCTCAGACCCTTGGGAGCTCCTCAACTGATAACTAAAGGATGTCTACTTATTTTGCTTCCACAAATAGCTGTTCTGCAAAAAGTGTTTTTAGATTACTAATTTGAAGTCAAAATAAAATTATTGATTAATTAATTAATTAATTTTTTAGTGAAAAAAGGGAAAACAATCTAAGGCAAAGAAGAATATTCTTTTGAATGTAAGTCTAATGGAGTCATGGTGTTTCCATCTCTAAATGCCAGAGTCCAATTCCAAATGTGAAGCTAATTTTTATGAATCTAACATTTGCAGACACCTCAATAGTCACTAACTGCTGAATGAAATAAAATGGAAAATATAGTCTCTCAACTCAAAAGCTTAGAAGAATGAAAAATAGGCATCCACGAGGCCATATCGAATCACAAACTATTAGCCCCATAATAGTGGAATTGTATACATTAAGCCTGCATTTTCCAAACTTATTTTACAGGTGAATTTTTTTTTTTATCTCAATAAATCCCTACACTAATATTTAGTGGAACACATTTTGGGAAACACTAACCCACAGGACACCCATCACTATTGCCTAACCACTGCCCAACTTTTCAGCATCATCTCTTTTTTTTCCACCATAAATACACTAATTTATTTTAGTAAGAATCTCAGTGTGTGACCCCATAATCAGTCAATTTTACATGTCAGTTACAAATATTAAATAATTATCTTTTTAAAATAAATCAATACTGACTGTGAATAATCTTGCCCTTTCTGCCCTTATCCCACAATTCAAGAATTTTTTATGTTTCTCTTTTTAATTTCAAAGTATTAAGAGGGTATAAATGTTTTTGTTTCATAGATAGCTTTTGTAATGCTAGAGTCAGGGCTATAAGTGTGCCCATCACTTGAAGTGTTCAATGTGCCTGTTAGGTAGGTCTTTACCCCTCCCCCATGCTTGATCTCCAATGACTTTTACTTCCTTCCGTGCACATGTGTGCCCCTAGGTTAGTTCCAATTTATTAGAGAGTACATGTGATTTTTGTTTTTCCATTCTTGAGATACTTCACCTATGATAATGATCTCCAATTCCATCCAAATTGCTACAAAGGCATTAATCCATTCTTTTTATGGCTGAGTAGTACTTCATGGTATACATACACCACATTTTGTTAATCCACTCATAAATTGATGGGCACTAGGGTTGATTCCACATCTTTGAAATTGTGAATTGTGCTGCAATAAATATCTGAGTACAGATGTCTTTTTGATAAAATGACTTCTTTCAGCATCATCTCTTATCTCTGCTACCTAAACATCCTAAACTTGAACCATGTTGGAATACTGACTATTGAGTTTTCTGAAGCAACAGGTCCTTGAAGTGAGGTGTGCATAACTCAAGAATTATATAAGAATTTATTGGGGTGTTGAAAAAATCAGACTTCCTATTCCTATTTATTTGATCTTAAAAATAAAGTATTTTTTTCTGGAAGAGGTGTGCAATGAAAAGCAGAGGGCCCATTGCTCTGATGACCAAAGGTGCTTTTATTAATGCTTTTCTGGTCCTTATAAAATCTCTCCTTCCTCTTCCACTGTTCCCAGTACAGGACAGAGTCAGTAGATGTCATCTCTGTTTCTGTTGCCTTTTTAATTTATGTGTGTAAGTCTATTCCACCACACCCAAGCTCATTAAAAGATCATTGTATCCGCTTGAGCTATTACAGTAACAAGTATTCAGTAAAGGTTTGCTGAATAAATGAACAAGTGGGCAAATGAGTGCCCAAGCTTGGATGGTTACTCTGAATCCACACAAAGGCAACCTGGGATAGCAAACCACCTTTCTGCCAATTTATCTCCCTCTGCCAAATTCATATCTTACTCAGCCAAATATTCTTCCTTTATTTTTGTTTTTTTTTAATTTCAAAGTATCATGGGGGTACAAATGTTTTGGGTTACATGGATTGCTTTTGTAATGCTCAAGTCAGGGTTAAAAATGTGCCTGTCCTTGCATTTGTTTGTTTTTCAGAGAGGACAACTAGGCAATTCTCCCTGTATAATGATTTCTGTCTGATCTCAAAGCTCAGATATATGAGGATGCAGAAGATAATCACAGCTAGAAATTATAAGCTATAAGAACATGTAAAAATTGTAATTCTTTATTGAGGAAAAGGTAATTAACTGACAGATGCCTTGCCCTAATTATAACACTCTGTCAATTACTTGGCCCCATTTATCAAGATATCCAACTTCTCCAGATCATTTTGCTGCTCAAATTAGTATGTGCAGGGATATTTTTTCCACTCCCTTCATTAAACTAATGTGCTTCTCCCCTTGGAAGTTCAGAAATGAGAGTATAGTCTGGTTCTGCTGCATTAACACCTCTCTGGGCACTTTCCCAGGTAAGGAAAGCACTTGAGACATCTCTCGAGATTATCCATATCTGTATAGCTCTGGATGATATACTTTAATATTAAAAATATTCAATAAATATCATATCTAATTTTTAAAAATAAAGACTGAAGAAAAGGAAAGGTCAGTAGGGGAGATTTGTGTTAGAGAAAAGGCTTGCTATCAACAAGACCTAGTGAGTATTATTAAATAATAAAAAGCACCACTCAAATTGCTTTAGGTCTTGCAGAATAAGATAAACAAGCCCAGAATTGTTTATCTTTAAACTTGCCCATGGGAAAAAGTAAGTGAGTTTTCAAGGTCCTTTTAAACTCTTCAGCAACAAGAACACTGGCATGAAGACTACCAAAGTCACGGAGGAGGTATAATGGTGACTTATACATTTGTTTGCATTTTATATTGTGCTATGGAATGAAAAGAGGAGGGCTAGTTGTGTCTTGAATTATGACTTAGAAAAAGCATTGAGTTGTGGGTTGGTGAAATCACACCTAGAATACCACAGTCAAGTTGGGGCATCACAGCCCCAGAAGGAAGGCAGTAGGTAAATTGGATGGAATTCAGAGACAAGCAAAGTGAATGATAAATGCATTGGAAGACACGGCTTACGTGGCAAGATTGATGCACCAGACTATATATCTATAAGTGTAGCCTGCCAAAGTGATGACTAAGGTGATAACATGATAATACTTGAAAAGCATGAACAACCAAGGAGCAGGAAGAGGACTGGGTTTCAAGGTGCTCCTCACTTACAGAGATGAATAATGAAGGCTTTTGACAGCAAGAGAGGAAGGGTTAGTGAGTATTAGGAAACAATTGTGCTCACAAAGAACCTAATTACACTGACTGGGCTTTTCTTTTAAAACCAATATTACATGACTATTCCTAAATTATGTGATGTGCTAGAGAAAGAAGGAAAGAAAAAGCGCCCCTGGGGTAGGAGTGGAGGGTAAACCCACAATGACTTCGCCTTCCCGAAGACCACAGAGCGGTTGGAGGAAGCTTGTTCAGCAAAGCAGAGCTAACCAAGATTACTTCTGTAACTATGAGGCCGATGCCAAATCTTCCGTAAACTGCTAGGAATTGAGTACATAAAAACGTTTGACATTTTTATATAACCCTTTCTTGAAGGTGTATAAAAACAGTCAACATAAACATTTCTGGAAATATAAGGGACTGAAGTGTCATAATTCATAATTCTTTTGAAGGCTGCTTGTTCTGTTAAAATGTGTTTGAATCTCTAGTCTTCAGTTTCTTCTTTTACAAAATAAATCCTTAGGATGAGATGATCTGCAATTTCTGATTTAATTAGAAAAGATTACAACGTAATGTTTCTAAGTCACTAAGCTTTTAATAAGTTCTAACTTTTAAAAATGTACTATAACCACATATTTTTTCTCTGTTTCTGTATTACAGATATCCTTAAAACCCAGTGGTCAGTAAATTTTCTTGGAAAGGTCTAGAAAGTAAATATTTTAGGCTGAGCATGCTATATGATATCTATGATAACTACTCAACTCTGCTGTTGTAGTGGGAAATTGACCATAGACAATACACAAAAAAACAGGTATGGCTACACTCCAATAAAACTTTATTTATATACACAAATGTGAATCTGATATAATTTTCAAGGGTTGTAAAAATTGCTCTTCTTTTGATATTTTCTCCAACCATTTAAAAATGTAAAACATATATTTAGTTCAAAAGTGGTACAAAGACAAGCAGTGAGCTAAGCCAATCGACTTTGAGTCATGTTTTCTATTTTATTTCTGATCACATTACTTCTTATAGGACTAAGCAACTTTTGACTCTAAATAGGACATATTAAAACCTCTGAATGAAAGGAAGCTAGGGAGGAAAAAGTCCTTCAGCCCCAACAAACTGACAGGAATTTATGAAAAGGAATAATGATGACCGTGGTGATGAAAAGAAAAGTATGTCATCATTACATGGGATGACCCCAGGGCTTTTCTAAATTATCAACCACTTTTACTTCACCAAAATAACCAGGTAGATTTTCCAAAAAAGAAAGAACAAGGCAAATAACAAATGCAAATGTATTCTATGCTTCTCTTCTTTTCAGTTTTCCCTAAAAGGAAAAAAAAAATCCTCCTTCTGTGCCATAGGAGAGAAATAGAAAATATAAATTCTCCTGTAGCCACCTAGGCCCTCTTTTCAGAGTTTTAAGTCACGTCAACATCCTTTCTGTAGGTCACACAATCAGTTGACAGACATTGGGTATTTCCTATTACCGCGGAGTCAATAGGATGTAGATGAAATGTTATTCAAATATGAGAATTAAAGCAAATGAGGGCAAAATGACAATTAGGATTAATTAGGTATTTCTAGAAATAAGAATGTCCATCAAAATGGCCAGTCTGAGCACTGTGAAAATAAGCCTTCATCTTAAAGGAACATCCAGAGAGGAAATGGTCATCTCCATGCCGTTATTGCCTTTCAACCATGCCTCCAACAGGGGTGAAGACTCCTCTGTACTGCATCCTAAATGCTTATCCTATCTGGTCTAGGTGAGAAAGGGACGGTTTTGGTTTCTGGTACTGTCAATTCACTTGAGTGAAAAGGCACACAAATGAATACATGTATATCTTTGCAACTACATAGAAATTATTTGCCCTTTCAGCTTTACACAGTTTAGTAAAAATAAGTTGGGACTTCACAACTGTGACTTTCCCTCAGATTTATAGGAACAGTTTTATGTTTGTCAATGTCCTTTAATAGGCCTACAGCATCAAAGCTGGCAGTGTTTAATAAAGTCAATAAATAACTGCATTATAATGTTCAATGTTTATGTGGCAAAAAGGTAACAAATACACTTTTTGTGGGAGAAAATAGTTCAGAACACACGCAAAAAGGAAAAAAGGGAAAAGAAATGTACCTACATTTGAACAGTTATAAGGCCAATTGGATGATTACCATTTTCTAAATCACATGAAGCAATAAGAATTTATAATAAAAGGATATTGTCTCTGCAAAATGAATTGCAGATTTTGATCACTGCCACTACCTTAACTGCATGTTCCGTACCACTACGGATAGCATGTAGTCAAGTGAGAAAATGCTGTATTGTCCATTCTAGAGAAAATGCATACTAATTTCAATAAATGTATATGTTATGAGATGAAATTTGATTAGTTACCAAAACTCTAGGAAAATAAAAATATAAAATACATAAATTAGAAGACACATTGAAGTTTAAGAACGAATGGAATTGGTTGACTCACAGTATGACATGCAGAAACAGGGACAGATGCTCAAGAAAGTGGGGATCAGGAAGAGGAAGAATGAAATATAATTGAACAACATGAATTATGGGGTTTCCTGCTCCACTTCTAGATAAGCATACCCAGGCCTTGTAAAGGCTATTGTGAAAATGAAACTTAGTCTAATGTTTAAAATCATGTACTCAGGAGCCTGGATTCAAGCCCAAGGTCTGCTACTCACCAGCTGTGTGTCCTTGGGCAAGTTGATTAACCTCTCTGTGCCTTAGTTTTTCAACTGCAAATGGGAATAGCACCTACCTCATAAGGTTTTAAAGATGATTCATTGAGTTAATATTTGTAAAGTGCCTAGAACAGTGCCTGATGGAGAGTAAAAGCTAAATGTTTTGATAGTGAAATAAGAGTTTGTGTTTCTTGGTATTTTATTACCTCTTTTCTGTTTACTAGCCAAGTCTCTCAGGTGATCACAGCAGTCCTTTATGCCCACCTTGAATCCCTCCAAAGGGGAGTCCAGACCTCACCCCATTCCATCATCTCATTCAGTAACTCCTTCCCTTTCGTCTTTTCAAATCTTGCTTTTCCTGCATCTCATTCTTTCAGCTTGCTAAATCTGTTAAGCATCTAATAATAGCTAACATTTTTGGAGTGCAAACTATGTTCTAGATACAATGGCAAGTTCTTTCCATGTATCAGCTTATTTAATTTAATTTAAACCTGTGAGGTAGGGACTCTTTACCATCTTACGGCTGAGGAAAGTGGTGCTCAAAAAGGTGCATAAATTGCACAAGATCACACAACCAGAAAATGCAGACATCAGGGCTGAATAAAGACCAAAGGACCAGATCTGACCCCTCTGCCACAGTGTATGGCCATGTTCTCTCCACTGCAGACACAATCAGGGGCCAACGTGGAAACGCTCTCTGTTCTGGGGACACATAAGCATTTTAACAAAGGCCTCTGTAGATGACACCTACACTTAGAATTTCCATTTTTAACAAACTCATGGAGAAGTGTTGAGGAATTACAGACACTGCTCACATCATCTCCTCTCTTGTGGCTTCACACATCATTTCCTCTGAAAAAGCTTATAGACTTTTATAAGAACTAGGATAAATTTGTCACAGGCAGGAGCCACAAAGGGTGTTCTTGTTTCTTCCTTAATGGAAACAAGACCTCTTCCAACGCTAAGTCACATAAGTACTGTGTGATTACTCAGCACGGAGCTATACACCAAATGGAAGTGGGAGGGTGAGGAGGGGGTGGTCTTCTAAAAAGTATTAAGGATGTGAAAGATGGGGAGTAACCTCATTCCTCTCTCCCTCTACCCCATCCCATTTTCATCCCTGACATCTAGGTAAAGAAACATTGATCTATTATATTGTTTCCTCCCAGGTGATAGATATATATTTATATATACGTGTGTGTGTGTGTGTGTGTTGTTTTTTTAAAAAATCTCAGTTAACTGTGCATTTCTCCCTTGAATATCATCCTGATAACTGTTAGCTTCATCAGATGGAAATAAAACCATTACTTATTTCTGGAGCACTCTGCAGTATTTGATCACCCTTCACAAGGAGAAAATATAAATGCCATGTTTTGGAGGTAGGGCAATAGCTAGCTGTTGAGGGGAAGAGGGGCTCAAGTTAGCAAAGACGGATGAGTGAATATGTTTAGGAAGTAGAATGAATGACTGAGTCAACACTCCTCACTTGTGATCATTTTTCTAATCTTTGCATTTTCAGATTTTGAAGTGTTGGTTCCTGAAGTCTTCTCAGTGTCACTGTAGGCTGTGAAATCTTACAGCTCATAAATGCAGTTTCAGTTCGGAAACAATTTCTCAGGCATGAGCTTTCTGACAGGTAAAGTTAAAAAAACAAAATTAAGGAGATGTGTATTACTCTCCTCCTCCCTGACCAAGATGCTGCCCTGCAGAGGCCACTCAGCACAAGCTACCATACACACAGGAGCCCGACCGGCCCAGTTTCATTGTTCTATTAATACATTACTGCTCATTCATTTGCTTGTAATTCATCATCATGTGTTTAATTTTAAAATTAATTCCCCAGCTAATTTTAAGATTTATGGCTGACTCTTCGTTTCGAAAGCTGACTATATTATGAAAAACACTCAAGTGAAAAATAATTAATCTGGTGTTTTAAACTGTCTTCATATTGAGTTTGGATGGGTTCATCAGCCCTTGGCCTAGAACATTCCCTTATAATGGAAGTGTGGTGTCATGTTATCACTTGGCCCCAGATTCTTCTTTTTGGTTAGAGAAATCTTTCCTTTGTTCCAGGTACACAGTGAACCCCCATGTACAGCTTAAGTATATGCCTCCTATGGTACCTGGCCAGCCCCGCCAGTATATCTGCCCTCATGTGAAGGGAACAGTGCCCTTCTCCTGCAGCATGAGAAAGGTGTGTGAAGGCCATTGTCCTAGGTCAGGTATTGGGATGGTACTAGCCATGGGAGACCAGCACACACCGTGGACACCAGTCTTGCTGTGCCTTCTTTCCTTTCTATGAGTAAAGCATTGTTTCAACCAGTGCCTTGTGTGTTGAGTCCTCCTTGGCAATTCCAAGCTCATAGGTGACACAGTGGGCCAAGCTCTGTGGGCTCCTACTTCTGCAGGTTGGAATTGTTGAGCCCTTTGCATTCCTTCTAATCGTGAGAATCCTCACTTTGGATTGGTAGCTGCATCTTTTGCTCAAAAGTGTTTGCTCAAAAGTATTTTAGCAAACAAGCAAGTAGCCTTGAGTCTCCATTTAAATCTCTTGAAAGAAATCATGGAAAACCATAAGCAGGGTTAAAAAAACTTTTCCATAGTTAATATAAATATCAATTTGACTCTAATATATTATCACTTAGTCTAAATGTTCTTTCAGTTGTTTGTTATATGGGTCTCCCTAACTCCCCCTAAGCTCCTTTATAAGAACAACTTAACTTTGTATAATTCATGATTTGACATAATCTGGTTTAATATTGTACTTCTGTCATTTTCATCCCATTGGCTGAGAGATCAAGTACAATATTTTTCAAACTCTCCAGGTGATCGTTAATTTTATGTGTCAACTTGACTAGGCCACAGGATGCCCAGAAATTTGGTTAAACATTATTCTAGGTGTGTCTGTGAGGGTGTTTCTGGATAACATTAACATTAAAATCAATAGACTGAGTAAAGTAGATTTCCTCCCAAATGTGGTGGGCTTCATCCAATTTATTGAATGCCTGCTTAGAACAAAAGGTGCAGTAAGAAATATTTTCTCTTTCTGTCTGACTGGTTTTTGAACTGGCACATCAGTCTTCTCCTACACTAGGACTGAAACACACACCATCAGATCTCCTAGTTCTCAAGTGTTTGGACTCAGACTGGAGCTACCCCACCAGCTCTCCTCCAGCTTACAGATGGCAGACTGTGGAATATCTCAGCCTCCATAATCACATGAGCCAATTCCTTAAAATAAATCTCTCTCTCTTGATGTTTTTTTGTTTTTCTGGAGAACACTGACTAATACATTTTAGTTAACATGTCTGAGAAATACTAATCATAATAGTATCTAAATCACTGGATTGCTGAGAAAATTAAATAAGAAGATAAACCATAAGGGCTTACCTGTGTTATCAGTGCTCAATACACACTCAATTTTATTATTCAATAACTCTAGAAATTTATCTGAAAACCCTCACAGCAAATTCAAATTATTTAGAGTGTTCATGTCATCAATCAATTTCAGTCCTCCTTTCAGGATGTTGCGTCCTAAAATGTCCTGATAACTCTCTCAAGTTATCAGTTTACAGGTGCTCTAAGGAAATCACAGCCCAATGACATCATTGAATGAGGTTGGAATATATTTCTTTCCTGTGTCTAACGTGATTCATTGTTTACTTTGAGAATCACATGGAGGGTTCAATGAAGAGAACAGGTCAAAAGGGAGTTTTCTGAGAGCTCATCTCTTAGTTTCCCCTTGAGGGTCCTGGTAAGAGTTCAGGCTGCTGCATTCTGAGTTTTATACCGAAACATCCCAACCTGCACCTGTCACCTAAATAATATTAATACTCATCATATTGAGTCTTTGCCAGGATGAGGGTAAGAGGAGAGGGGATACACTGGGAATGAGAGGACAGATGGCATTTTCTTCTACCTACACATAGGGAAGGACAAAGCTAGCAGACTTCATGAAGTAAAGGGAAATGTGAGTTCTAAGAATACTTAATGTAAGTTTTTCCAGTTGCCATCTTTTTAAACATACTTTTAAAATATTTTTCAAGAAAACTTCCAGAGAGGTTATTCAAATTTTTTTTCTGGTTCACATATATTTCCTTTACAATTTGAAAAGATACAGGTGTTTACTCTTTCTTTTTGATGCCACCGTAAATATGCAAATCATTTACTTGCCTTCTGCCTCCCTCGCCTCACCCCCTTCCCCTAGGAGCCACACAGTTGCTTATCAACTCCCAGTTGGCCTCATAGGCTGATTATCAGAGGGGGCTCAGTCAACTTTTCTAAGGCCTTTTGGGTATTTGAAGATCAGAAAGCTCACATATAAAGTGAGAGAACCATTTCTTTGATGTCTTTCCAGGTCATTCTACATGGCCACCACCATGTTTGAACAATGAAAATGGGAGAAGGGGAAGAAAAATAATTAGGCCAGATATATGCTCTGGCCCCTCATGCTGTGCTTCTTACCATGGAAATGTTTCAAAAGCCTTTAGGCATATGTTTGAAAAAGCGAAAATTGTACATAGCATCAGTGTATAGATTATAATGTTACCCAAACAATGAGTGATAGCAAACACATCCAAAGTCCCCTGACTATTCAACAGAAAGCGAGATTTTTTTCAATTTTAAAAAACCAAACTTTAGACTAACAAGATATCTTGTATTTAATAAGTACTCAGTGTAAATGTGGGGATTAATTGGATACTGTTTTAAGTCATTTAAACAACCAAGTATCAGCAACCAAAGAAACAATATAATCCATCTGGCCAAAAATATAGTTCCATTATTATGGCTAAAAACTTAAACCATTTAATTCTATGAGATGTTCAATTTATGAAGAGGTACGGATTACATAAGGGCAGACTATATTTTCCTGTATTTTATTCCCATCTTACTTTTACTTCATCATTAAATACTTTGATAAACATAACATAAGTGGTTAAACTTAATTTTGGAAACAACTAAGAAACAAACTCTTATTAAATATTAATGTGCCATACCAATATTTTAAAATTATGAATAAATGCAGGTTTTATTTTTCCCTCCTAAACACACGACTGGATAAAAAATGAAAATTTAACTCAACTGGGATTTAGAGGCTCTGCAGCTTTAAATAAACACGTGGATCTTCTGTTTTCTTTCAGAATATTACGGGGCTACAAGCGTTTGGTTATATGAATTGTTTTTGTACAGTTTGACTCAAAGTTGTAAGTGTGCCCATCACCCAGATAGTGTGCGTTGTGCCCGTTAGGTGTAAATTTACCTGTCTCCTCCACCCCCCCAACCTGCTTGATTTCTGTTGAGTTTTACTTTTAACCAAATGCATTAGTTGCTTTTTAAGCCATATACAATGAATATATTTAAATAATTTTAAGAATATGGGAAGCAGAAGTAATTTATATAAAAATGATTAGAAAGAAATGACACTGATTTTTCTTATGTGTTCAATAAAGTTACTCTGAAAGCAATTAAGAAAAAGATTTTTTAAAATATCCTTAGCATCCATCAGATACATGTATATCAGGGTTCCATTTTCAAGCTCCCATCAAAAACTGCCCGATAGTCCTTGAAATTAACTTAAACTCTCTAAGTTCCAGTTTTCTCATGTATAAAATAAGGACAATAATAGAATTTCTACCCCATAGTTTGTGAAGATTTAAAGAGATAATAGACATGGAAAGATTGGCACAGTGTCTGACATATTGCAAATACGTGGTACCTTCTATCTGCTATCATTGTTAATGTCATTAACATCAATCTCTTCCAAAATTTACTGGGCTTGTTAAAAAGTTAAGATTTTTACTTGACAGCAAGCAACTTTTGATCTTACTTTTAAATAATATGGTGGTAATTTATGATGGTAAACATAAATTTGGACAGTCTTGAATGCCACTTGTATGTGCAGATAAAAGTATTTTGAAGAGAGAAAATAGATCTGTAACATGGTGAAGACACATGATGAGATGTGTTATTAATAATAATTTTATATCCAATTAGGAACAGTTGTTACACTGTATACATTCATAGTGGTGAGTTAGTATGGTGTATGCAGGCACTGCAAATAGTTTTGTGTTCAGCATCTTGGATTTTCTTTTTCTGTTTATGAAGAAGGAAAGACAAAAAGAATAAATGGTACAATTGACTTGTTACTGATGACCACATGTTAAACACTCAAGAACAGCCTGCAAGAGGCCTTTGAATCCCTACTCAGATGTGCTGGTTTAGAAATCCTTAGGGATTAGCTGCTCATTGCCAACTAAGCCTGGGAAATGTCTTGAGGGTTACATTTGGTACCAGTTCTTGTTAATAGATGTTAAAATTACTTCTCTAGAAAATTAGATAAAAATCCCGAGCAAACCAAAATCCAATTTTAAGAACAGCTTTCAAGTTTAAGAGGTTTTCTATCCATTTCATGAAAGCACAAGGAGCAAGAAACCTTAATTGCAAAGTGCATTTAAATATAAAGACTCCATAGAGCATTCAATACTTCCTTATGTGAATTTTCAGTAGGAAAAAAAAAACACGTCTTTCATGAAAAACAATCTCAAACTACTCCCTTCCACTCAGAATTCATAATTATGCTTAATCTGCTGCTCCTCTTGGCTCGCTTACAGGTCCTGTTGGCAGGTAGTGAATACAAAATCATTTTAATGGGGGGTCCCCTGGGAATGAAGCAGAAGTTTGAGCATTTGCTGTTTCACAATGGAGTAAGGCCAGCTGTTGGGAGCCCTGGGCTTCAGGGCCGCAACTCCCCCGAAGCAGCCCTGTGCATCGAGGGCTGCAGGTTGGCAACCTGGGAAGGAAGAAGCAGGGGCCAGGCAGAGAGTGGCCCTGGTGTGAGAGTGGGAAACTGAGAGCCCCAAAGCCACACAGCTTGCCGGCAACAAAGCCAGACAGGAAAGCCCTGGTGAGACAGGGTGATGCCCAGCATGGGCTGCACTCTGTGTCTGCTTTCCTTTGGCACAGGGCTGCCCCAAGGCGAGTGCTAATGAGAGTGAGATGCTTGGAGATGGGAGACTCTGGGGTCCATCAAAGGGCCCATTCAGAGCTGCCCTGTCTCCACCACCCACTCAGGAGCTGCCAGACTGGCTTAAGTTACTATCTCCTTCACATTCCTAAAGGTATGGTTACATCCAGACCCACCGGGCAGCCCGGGAGTAAGGGAAAAAGCATTTCTCATTCTGTGTGTGTGTGTGTGTGTGTGTGTGTTAGAACTGAAATCTCGTTGTGTGTATTTTATTTGTGTCTAATGTGTACTTTAATTTATATTTGAAGTAGATTTGAAGGGAAAGTAATGCTACCAATTCCAAAGAAAGCTCTTTGTTTTTATCACAACCATTCACTCATTCATTCATTCTTTCATTCACTCATTTATTTAAACAAACTTTCTTGAGTGTTTGAGGTAATTAGATTATAAATCACCTGTGCTCTTTTTTTTTTTAAATAAAGCTGTTAACAAAGAGAAATTTCCTTCACTGTGGTTTAAAAAGACATTCATTTTCAAGCTGTCAGCATTTTGCAGAAGCATTCCATATTTTTTCTTTGTTTTGGAAAAAAATTCAAACAAAATAAACAAAATATTATTTTTCACTCCTGATTTCTGTACTCCCTTAATCCTATATAAAACACACATGTGTGTATGTAGTATGTATGTGTATATGCATGTATATATACACACACATTTATTCATTGACGAAGTTATTTACTAAATACCTACTATGTGCTGGACTTCAGACTAAATGCTGTGTATGGAAAGAGGAGTTGGACATAGTCCAGACTTCCTAAAACTCTCCCTGAAAGTGGGAAGATGTACATGTCGACAAGTACTGGAAGCTGTTAAAGGCTCCAGAGTAGTGGGTATTAATGACTACAATAGACCCCCCAAAATGACCTTTGGCACTAGGAAGGAGTCTTAGATAGAAAACGATGCCTAAATTGGATCCCACTGTTACACTTTCATTTAAATCAATAACAATGTGATTTCTGAATTTCTCTCCAGCATCCCTATTTTATTTTGGATGGGCCTCACAATAAAGCCATAGCTGGGACAGTTTTTAAGGGGCAATGACTACACTCTGAGCAGGAGCTGTAGAACTCTGTGCTGTTCAGATGGAGAGGCCAGAGAGCGTGAACTCCAGTATGTGTGATTTATACATGGAAAACTTGAGGCTCTCACAGTGAGAAGAAAGGATCATTTGCCTGAGATTAGAATGTCTAGGATCATTTGCTTGTGTCCTAAGGCAACTTCAGATTCTGTGGAGACCCAAATAGTTCAATATTCAATTAAAAAGCAAAGAAGAAAACCCCAGATCATGAGAACTTGTTTTAAATCATCCCTGGGAAACGAAGCAGGACACAGAGCACAATTAAACCTTTTTTCATTACAGAGAACATTTATTAAATATTTTTAGGACCTAGGATTTTTGTAATAAAAGTTGATCAGAGGATGTACAACAGACACACACACACACATTTCTCAACCAACACTTATGGCAATTAAATCTACTACCATACCATCTCTGGTGCTGGTGGGTTAGCTGATACCTGTGTCTCTGCAGCCCTGGAAGTTTGCTTATTTCTTTATTCAACAAACATTTATTGGACATCTCTTTTTGTGCCAAGTACTGTGCCTGCGGCCCTCAAAGAGTTTGCAGTTAAATAAGAGAGCACAAAATGATTCTTGTTAGACAAATTATAATATGGAATAATCAAAATAACAATACAAATATGAACAATGCTTAGCAATTTTACTTTGAATGTGAAGCCGTCGTATAAAGTAAGAATCCAAGAGTCTGCTCTGATATAAATAAATGAATAAAGAAAAGGGAAAGTCACAGATAAGGAGTGACTAGCTTTGGATGAGAGGAAGAAAGAGGTAGCAGACAAGTACTTAGTGACCAAGCAGCAAGAGCAGGAGACCTTAGTAAATCGGGCCCAGCTGGATTCATGTGTTTCTACATTTGCTTAGGACCAGTTCAGAGAGTACAAGATGATCTTCATTTGCTTCATTCTTCTGCTCCAACTGTTTCAGTGATTCTATTTCAACAAGGTCCGAATGGAGTTCTTTTAACGTGGGGTCTTAGAAACTATTGTAGTTTGGTTTGTTTGACCCCTCCAAATCTCATGTTGAATTTGATCCCTGATGTTTGAGGTGGGGTTTAATTGGAAGTATTTGGGCCCGTGGGTGGGTCCCTCATGAATAGATTAATGCCCTTATTCTCTTAGTTCCTGTGAGAGCTGATTGTTAAGAAGAGCCTGGCGTGTCCCTAATTTCTCTTGCTCCCTCTCACGCCATGTGACCTCTGCACATGCTGGCTTCCATTTGCCTTCTGCCATGAATGGGAGCAGCTTGTGCTCTCGCCAGAAGCAGGTACTAGTGCCATGTTTCTTGTACAGCCTGCAGAACCATGACCGGAATAAACCTCTTTCTTTATAAATTCCCCAGCCTCAGGTATTCCTTTACAGTAATACAAATGCACTAAGACGGGAACCAAGGAAATTTTGAGTAGACTCCAAACGCTATGGCCAGGCTTTATACAGGTTTCTAAAAGACCTGTATTAGAAGTAGAGGTGCTATCATCTAATCACTGATATGGCTCCACTAGGAAATGCTAAACTCTCCATTCCATGATCTATTAGTGAATAAGACTGCATTGTGCTTTTTCTTTCCTGAACTGTATCCTCTTTGAGGCTCACAGTTATTCTTAGTAGACTAAGACTAATCTCTCTCATTAATGCTCCTGGAAGACTGCTGCCTGTAGCAGCCCCTCAACATTTCCTCCAGATTTCCTAAACACAGCTTCTGAAGGCTGAGATGGTCTTTATTACCTTCCACCTCCCTCCAATGCTGCCATGATCCCCTGATGATCTTTTTCTGTCTCCCCCACATCCCTGCACTCTACCATTGCTGCATCACAAACATTTACCTCTCGTTGGTCAGTAGAACGATAGCTCGTCTATAATCTATTGCTCTTTGCTTTGAGTCCATTGAAGAATCAGTGCTGAAATGCTTTCCTTTCAACCGCTAGTGAGACTACCTGTCCTGAGATCCAGGACTGGACCTCTCTTTGTCTCTCCTTTGTAATACCATCTTTTTCCTTCGCCTGCCTGTCTCTTACCTTTTGGCCTTCTGAGAGGATACTTTTTTCTACCAGTCCAGGTGGAACTCAAAACTTTTGTAACAACGACTGAAATGTATGATATTATATATATATATATGTATATATATATACACACACACACACACAATCATTTGTTCATAAGAATCCTGCTGCAAACCTCCTGGTCCCTCTGACATCATCTAACATCATGCTGTCTTCAGAATCACACTCACTCGAGCCACACTGGTTTTCTTGCTGATCCTTAAACTTGGCCAGACATTCCTGCATTTGGCACACTGCTTGTTCTCTTCTCTCCCACAACCACTGCTCTCTGCATAGCTGCCTACTTCTTGCCATTAGAAGCTTAGCTGAGTAAATTTAAAAGATGCTATCCCTGCAGGGCTGGGGCAGGAAATGTAAAAGAGGAGCCTGGAAAACCTTGTGGTGCCAGAAAGTAAGGACGTGCTCAATCAATAATAGGAACATGTCCAAAGGACACAGGAGCCAGCATGAAGGAGCTCCCATGGGCCAAGTCTGTGACATTCAGATCATCAAAATAAATAATAATAGTAAACAATTATAAGCCACTAAATAAAATAAAAATCCAAGACTTGATGATAATAAAAATGGAAAGCCAACTCTTAAATGTAGAAGGAATGATGAGATAAAACTTAACATTTGGAAACTACCATACTAATAATTGATTCAGGCAAGGATCATAGAAACTATGATTGTAGAACTGGTGGGTGAAAGTTTGAGAAGTAACAGGATATTTACAAAGCATCTCTCCATAAGATACTTACTAATTACAAAGGGAAAAATAGTAATTTTTCAGCAGAGAAACATGGCAGACACTACCTTAATGAAGTGATCAAAATTAACATCATTATTAATGGGACAAATAGACATCATGTGCCTACTGACAGGATGTCCAAAATTGCTCCCATGGTGTTCCTGCCAAAAGGGCAGCATCTCAATGTACTCATGAGAAAACAAAGACATTCCATAAAAAGACTGGCTTGTACTTTTCAAAAATATCACAGTCATGAAACACAGGAAAGACAAGGAACTCTTCTGAATTAAAGGAGACTGAAGAGACATGACACATCTTCCAGGGTTTTCTTTTGCTGAAAAAGGCATTATTTGGAAAAGTAGTCAAAGTTGAATAAGGTCTGTAGATTAGGTAAGAATATTGCATCAGTGCCGTATCCCGATTTTGATAATTGTGGGATTGCTATGTGAGAGAATGTCCTTTCTTCCATAAAATGCAAATTTAAGTATTTAGAGGAAAAGGGGCATTGTGTCTGCAGTTTGCTCTAAAATGTTTCAGGAAAAAAAAACACAGAAATGTTTTTGTGTGTGTGTGGGGGAGAGAGAGAGAGAGAGAGAGAGAGAGACAGAGAGAAAGCAAATGTGGCAAAACTTCACACTGGGAAGTCTGGGTAGTTCTAGTCTAGAAACTTTTCTGTTAAGCCTGAAAAGTTATGAAAATTAAAAGTTAGTAGAAAAAGTAGAAATGAAGAGTTTCTCCCCAGCCACTCAGTCGCTTTCCATCTTCTCCTGGTTCAGTCTTCCGCATTCCACTTGCCACTACTTGATATGATTCCTGGCTTTCATATGATTAGTTTATCTGTGTATTTCTTGCATTCCCCACTAGAATGTAAGCTCTCTGAGGATAAGGGACTTGTACGTCTTACCTTTGATATAAATTATAACTAAAACATTCTATTTCTGACCCAAGGTTTCTTCCTTCATTTAGTATTTCCATCCAGAGCTAAGCCAACCTGATGTCTTAGATGGAAGAATTCGAGGTCCTTCTAAATAGGTTCTCTACTTTTGTTTTTACTCTGGTGTGAATTTACTTACCAAATAGCAGGAATCGTCATCACTTACAAATGTAAATCAGATTCATTTTGGTAAAAATCCAATGGCTTCCCTTCACACTTAGAATAAAATTCAAAATCTTTGCAATAGTCTCTGAGGCCCCAGCCACCTCTCAGATTTTCTTTGTTGTTATTCCTCCTTTCTCTGGTTCTACATCACTTATATTGCTTTTTCCTTTGCCTTAAACACATTTTTTCCCTACAAACTCCCCCATCCATTCATGTCCCTGCTCAAATATCCCCTTCAACATCCTCCTTGATCTATTTAAGTAGCCTTCCCCTCCCTACAGAACTAGTTCTTGTCCCTTAATCTGAATCCATTGAGAGTAAATTGTCTCTTTACCTCTACTTTCTCTCTCACTATTACCTGAAATGTTGTTTAATATGTATTTATATGCCTGTTTGTCTCCCCTAAAAGAAGGTAAGTGTGATCAGCGTGGAGATTTTGTTGAAGTATTGAGTACTTTATCCCCAGCCTAGGCACATAGTATGTGATTGATTAATTTGTATTAAGTGAATCAACATTTAATGCTTACTATAGATGGTAACTATAATGATAGAATGCTTATAATTGAACACATAATGTCTTCTTTAGTAAAGCAATATTTGTATTTTTGAAGATATGACCCAGACTCATTGATTAATGGGCTATAAATTTGTTAATGGTAATCACAACTGTTCTATGAGACCTGCCCCAGGTAATAACAGGGTCATTCTCCCAAGCTAGGGTGTCAGGCTTTGAAAGGCCTATTGATAGTCCATGTCTACAGCTTGTTTTGTCAGGACCTCTACCCAGGACCATTCAACCTGACCTCAGGCCAAGAACTGGCCACTTGTGGCCATCAGAATTCCATGGTCCCCACTAATGTTCCAACATCTCTCAGAATGTTCTTGGCATTCTATGAGAGGTTTATTATTTTGCCTCCATGGTTTGCGGCTGGCAGGAATAGCTCCTGTGGAAAGCATCACAGTAATATAACTTCCCTAGAACACAACAGATTATTTTCCCTATGGCCTTTCTCAATTCCTCTTTCAGAAACTTTTCCCACATTGATGGGAGCAGGACAAAACATCTGTGCTTAATATTCAGAGCCATGGTTTATATTCACACTGCTGCATTCCTAGTGGGGGGCAAAATATAATATACCAGCACCTGAAATCCCTTAACTCCTTCCTGCCCTATTACTTCATTTTATGTGCAAATATATATCAAGGACTTACACCCTGGTTCTGCTAATGACCAGGCAAATATACAATTACCTAAGGAGTCAGGACGGCATAGTGGAAAGAGGAGAATTTTAGAGTCATGCAGATTTGGTTCCTAACCCTAGTTTTAATACTGTGTCTGACTAACATGTGACCTTGGATAAGTGACTTAATCTCAGTGGCCTTTCGATTTTTCAGAGGCTTTAACTTCAGCCTCAGAAAGATTTGGGGAGGATTATAAGAAGAAACAGATGTGTGCCACCCAGCATGGAGTCTGACACTTAGTCAATGCCCATTGATTAGAACGTGCCCATTGCATTAGCCTGGCACATAGAAGGAACTCAGCAAATGTTTGCAGAGTGAATGGGCAAATGAATGCCTGCAAAATGTCAACTTCTTGTGCCTCCCCCTTGCCACTAGCTCCAGACCCATTCCATCCCCACCATTTTCACAAAAATAGTAACAATAACGTGTGCTAAAATTTATCAGTGTGAATTATTTAAAGTCACATCACATCTACACAGGTTCGTTGCCAGAAACATTTTATAAAGTATGAAATTTTTCACAGAAATAAAACAAACAAACAAAAAATAAATAGAAAGCAATGCAACATTTTTTTCTATTAGCAAGTGCCTCATTTCAGTTGGGAAGACAAATGTTCTAGCAGGTGGCTCGTCCAGAAAGGGGAGGGGAGGGCAGAACTTATGCACAATTAAATTAAAATGAGATTTTCAATTAACACAATGACTGCCATGAGAGTTATATTTTACTAACTCTAGTTTTGACCTTGGGGCCACATGAAGCATATATAAAATCTTACTTGTTGATGTTTTTATTGTTACAATTAATATTTATAATTTAATTCTAAAAATGTGGATTAAATGAATAGAAGTCAATTGGTTTCATTTTTCTATTTATGTTTACCTTTAAATTACACTTGAAGTTTTTATTCTATTTTTGTAATAAAACACTGTGACCTCAAGGAAAAGTTTCTGGTTTTTTTATGTGTCAATCAATGTATTAATATAAATATATAAATCTGGGACCATCCATCACTGTTAATTATTTTACTCTGAGTTGTTTGATAATTTGTGCAAACTGAACTGATACAGCAGGTCATTATACCCACTAAATGGGGTGATTACTCTTCCACAACCCATTGTTTATGGCAGAGGCTTTTGGACGTTCCTCAAAATCTACATTGTTTTCTTTATCCAAAGTACTTGGCTAGACTACATTTCCCGGTCTTCATTGACTTAGGTATTGCTGTGGACTAAACTCTAGCCAGTGGAAAGTGAGCAGAAATGAAGTATATCACTTTCAGGTATGGTCCATTGCAACCTCCCACTAACCCTGTCCATGTTTATCTCCTTTTGGCTGAAAGAATGGGGACAACCTCAGGGTAACCTTGGAAGCTACATGTTGAGGATGGCTGCACGTCTCTGAACCTGAGTCTCCGGATGACTTCATGGAGGCCAAAAATAGCTCTCACTAACCCATTTACCTGCCTTGTTAGGTGGGCAAGAGATAAACTTCTATTGTTTGTCACTTGTGTTGAGTCATAATACTTTGAGGGTCAATTTATTATGGAAATTATTCTACTCTATCAATGCACTGCAAAGAAGCAGTCTTTCTTCATCAACCATCCCCTACAGAAACGAAAGAATTGTAAAATTAACAAATGTCAAAAGGGATATTCAACATGTGCATAATCCTTAAATTATCTTTATCTTAGAATTCCTTATCATTATAACATATTCAGGCCAAATATCAGAATTTTCATCAGTATTTGTTTTCTCACATCATAGTGCCTTAGTATATCTTGCACTGATCATTACTTTATCTAATACTGAAATAGATATTTATGTTCATTTTCACATTTTTATTATGAGTCCCAAAAGAGTTACCACTTTAAAAATTTTGCATCTAATCCACACTTTAAGAATCTTCATAGTCTTCCTTCACTTTATGTGAGAATTACTTAAGGGCAGGGCCAAAGTCTCTTATCTATAAGCTTCCAGTACACACAAGAATGCTTGGCATATGGGGCCACTCAGTGCCTATCATGTTCCTTGCAAGTAGAGAACCATGGTCATGGGAAATACATTTTAGTGTTAGTGTTTAGTGTTTCTATATGTTTAGTCAATCAATGCCATATATTGTGTATAAAATGTTTATAGATCAATCATGTGGACTATTTAAAGAATAAATGGGATAAAAGGAAAAGAAACAAATGTCCTCTGCTCATAATAAAAAGAAGTACAACACAAGAGTGATACTGACTTGGAGGATGTAACCCAAGCAAAGGGCAAGTGACAAGCTGGGGAAGTCTCTAGATTCCCCTGGTTTTGGGCCCAGTGCATTTGAACACGTTGCTAGTTCTGCTGCTATTCTTAAAGGCTATTTTTAAGACTCAGCAGCCTATAAGTCCTTTTTTTTTTTTAAGAAGCTTTCCTAAGCCTTTTTGTTACACAAAGAAAAAGCTGTTTCTTCAAAAATAAAGAGTTGCTGAAAGCCAGAAGCTTTTGATTTAACAGAAAACTCCAAACTCATCGATTTTAATCAACGCTAAATTGGGAGATTTCAGGATCTTGGGTTTTGTACATATTTTAACATCTAGTGTTTTAGGGAATATTTAATTAAATCAGCTAACCTGAAAAAAAATAATGAAAAGTCAAGGATAAAATACAGAGAAATGTCTCAAGGCTTACATAGAGGATTCTTTTATTCATTGAAAAAAGCTGCAGGTTCACAGGACTATAATCCAAGAAAAATTAGTTCATTCATCTTTAACCATATGCATAGATGTGCCTCTCATATTTTTGCCCTGGCCTACACTAATTCATAACTGTCAATCAACTTTTAAAACCTTGATTATGTCTGGTGGTTTTGGTGAGGTTAGCTCGCCACATTATAAAAGCCTCCTGAAAATCATTATATTTCCTTTAATGTCAATGTGCACTACCTGAATGGACTCTTCATTCCGAATTCATACTCCCTGACTCACTATAATCCAATGTGAGGGGTTTTGTAATTATTATGAAAGTAATATGCATTTATAATACATGAAAGATTTTAGAAAAAAGAATTAACCGATTTTAGTTAGTAAAAGAATTTAAATTTGTTTTTAAGTTTTCTTAATCTTCTTGGAAGTTGTAGCAATCTGTGTTTTTTTATCTAGTATAACAGAAAAATTATTTGCTAACTTTTAAAACTCCTGAAATATTCTGGATTTTGTACAGGAGCTCAACCTTGACTACAAATGACCTACAAATCTACTCCAACTATTCAACTTAGTGACCACATGGGGGTATTGCCACATTTTCAGTCTGCTTTTGAAATCCAAAAATAATCATGCATAATTTTTTTATTTGTAAATATATTGTTTTTATTTTTGTTTGATGAGCTGTTAATGCTATTTATCAAATAAAGAATATATTGCACAATTAAAAAATTTGAAATGTGTTTTAAAAGTTGTAAAAGAAAACATTTCCCTCTTATCTCTTTTCCTATACTTTTCTACTTTACTACATATCTCAGCAAAGAAATAACTTCCATGACATAAAGTACAGGTATTTAACATGTTTTATTGCTAGGAAAGGATGATTTTCAGATTGCTGATAAGATATACATTACTAAAACATGCTTGCTATGATAATAAAGATATGGCTTCATACGTCAGTCCAGAGCAAAAGGAACCAAAGACATGAATACCCCACAAGAGAAAAAGAAAATTCAAACCATTTTCTAATAATGGCAATAAGATTTTTCTCTGGCCACTGAGTATGATCTCAATGTAAGTGTCACTCTATCAAAACTTCCAAAGCAATCATTAAGTTATAACAGTGGTCCAAGGTTACCACTGCCTATAAGCCCAACATCATCTGCACCTGCACCACAGTCCCTATGAGAAATGCAGAGTCCATGAGTCAGATTCCCAGTTGCTATGCTATTTGATGTCATATTGAAGATATATAAAACTATAGGTGCAAAGGCAGGCTTACTTTTCTTCAGAACAGTTGGAACAGCTAAATACATGACACAAACCAGTGTCACGGTACCATAATAGTAACATGACTAGAGGCTTCTCTTACACTAAGACCAGAAGAGGAATGCTTAATCAGAGGTGTGTCTTAATGTGAGGATTTTTTCAGATGACCTCCAAATGGACTGTGAATTTTTTTTTTATTTCATCATATAATGGGGGTAGAAATATTGTTAGGGTTACATA
>VBSM01001562.1:58014344-58032150 GCA_008086735.1 Cheirogaleus medius
GTTTCCTAATGAGCCAGGGTCGGGTATCAGCAGGATTAAGGGTATAAGGTCAGAGAACATTGGAAGCTACAACAGCAATACACTATCAAACCAGATTCCTTGAGTAAAACAATGAAGATGCAGGTATAGGTCACTACCAACTATTCATGTATAACAATTTTTTTCTCTCTTCCTACATCGATTCTAGAAAAACATTTCCCCCTCATAGGAATAGATCTCTCAATCCGTTCATATGCATGTGATTTTGCTCTGTAACTTGGAAATGAGAGGGAAGGATCTGGTGATGGGACATTAGGAGAGGGGTGAAGTGGTTCATCTCTCATTGTGTCTGGCTGAACCATTCTGACCAGCTATGCAAGAGGATAGTAGAGGCCAGTGTTGACAGTGTTATTCAAAGGGATTTTATGTGGAGCTGAGCATAAGGAGAGCTTCTGCAGAGGCCTTTCATCAGAGTTTTGAAGAGCAAAAACTCTTTCAATTCTGCAAACATGCTGTGATATGTGAGTACCTAGAGTTTGAGAAACTTTGGGGGAATCCGGGAACACTGGAACTCCCAGGGCCCTGGCAGAGCAGAGAGTTTCCTAAGGAGTGGTGGGTTGGCAATGAATACATTGGAGGCTAAGCTAGAGAAAGCACTAAGGCCAGGTCTGTAACTCTTTGGGATTCATGTGAAGCTCTCATTTAAGGGCAGCTAAAAATAACAGAGGAGCCTTTGCATTTGGGGTGGGCCTGAAGTACCACTGTTAAGAAGACCAACCTATCGAGCCAGTAGGTGTTTGTACTGAAAGGTGGCATCTAAGGTGACTGTGAACTTCCACTAAAGAATTTGAATTTAAAGAATATCGGATTATACTTAGCTGACTGTAAATCTCACCAAGTTTGATCACAGAGATGTGAAAAATCACTACATGTATTAAATAATTCTTAGGCATGTAGCCGTTGTTAATACTTCAATTATTGGTATTACTTTAGATATAGGTATCTATACATTCATAAGTTGTATCGATATATAAACATTTATATAATATATAATACCTATATTTTGCTTAGAATAAGTATCTTATTTAACTTTTGTTTATAACTTTATTATAGTTTTTAACATTAGAAATTGGTATCTAATGAAGGAAAGTATAAGTAAGAGAGGAGATGTTTAGTCAAAGGATATATTAGTTTCCTATTGTTGCTGAAAAAAATTACTACACACAACAAAAAATGTCTTTCTTATCTTACAGTTCTGGAGGTCAGAAGTCTAAAATGAGTCAGTAGTGGTATGTTCCTTCTGAAGGCACCAGTTGCCTTTCCCAACTTCTAAAACCTGTCCATATTCCTTGACTCATGGTCCCCTCCCAGCCACCAACCTCTGCTACCATCCTCACATCTCCTTCTCTTCCTTTGTCTGTGGGCACCCTGCCTTCTCTGCCAAGGACCTTCCTGTTTCCTGTTGTAGGGGCCCTTGTGAGTATATCTCACCCACCTGAATGATCCAATATAATCTCCCCATCTGAAGATTCTTTACTTAATCACATCTGTAAAGTGCATTTTGCCATGTCATGTAAGGCATTCACAGGTTCTGGGATTAGGGCATGGATATCTTGTGGGGTGGCATTATTCAGCCTCTCCCAAGCAGATCAAAGAAAAAGAAGAAGAAACACTAGTAGAGCTCAGAGAGATAGGATGGGCTCAGATGCAGGTCCAGTCAGTCCAGCAGGCTTGACTTGACTCTGGGAACAAACATATCAAGCTGTTTTGGCCTTACAACATTAATTACCTCAAGCTCGGACTGCGAACTTACCAAGGAACCTTTTGTGGACATGGCTACCCATGAGATTTTCTTACACATCTGGGACACACTTGACAGCTGCAGTTCTCACTGTGAATTACCTACCACTCTTGGCAGCTGGCTGTCCACCAGAGCTTTTTTAGCTTGAGAACTATTGGTAAGAATAACACCATTCATAGTCACGCACTAAACATACCTCCCTTAGCCATGCTCTGTACTAAGCACATATATATCTTTATTTATTTAACTTTCCCAATAACCTTAAAGATATTTTAATTTTATCAGAATTTTTCTTTCAAAATTCAATTCAAATACGATCTAAGCATTACCCCAGGTAATAGACATGAGTCCATTTCAAGCCAGATCGCTTTACGGTCCTTACAGAGATTTCTCCATCTGGCTACATCTGCTTGGTGCACAAAAGCAGATGACTAATGTAATACTGAAGGTTGAAGGAAATGTCACTTTACTAATTGAGAAAGAAGAGTTCCAGTGTAGGAAGTGACTCGGGCAGGCTAGTAACTCTAGGTAGTTTTAAAACTTAAGATCCCTATTCTTCTTTCTGGTTTTATCTTGTTGCTTTACAATCTGATCTAAGTGCAGAGAGAATCAGATATCTTCTTTTGTTAGCAACATCAAAATTTATTCTAGCTTGAGCATCAGCTTGCTTATTTGTCTGTTTGTTAGATGGAAATTTTAGGATTTCATTTTCATACACTGGCTTGTACCATAGAATAAAGTCATGAAAGGCTCATACAATCTCTCAAAGTTGATATTGGAGACTGCAGAAAGTGAGCAAGTTGAGAGAGTAAAAAAAATTGAGAAGGATGTGGCATGAAATTTACCTAAGAAATAATGCTAAGTGAAGACATGATAATAATATTTAATAAGTTTGATTATATTTAATTAAATCCCCCCAGTTGATGTTCACAGTGGTGCTATAAGAGAACTCTCAACAGAAAAAAGCTCTGGGCAAACAGGATTTGCATTTTTCTTCAATCTTTTATATATCCAGTAAGAGAAGTGTACCAAAGTGTTTGTTTTATTTGGTTTTTTAATATTGATAAATACTACCTGGGAAGATAAAATTGTATAAGGGAAGAGATATGGACTTTGGAAGAAAACAGCACTTCACCTTGTCCTGCCTCTTAAGAACTATGTAGTTTAAGATAAACTATTTTATTCATAAAAAAAAGTGATAACACTTCCTGGGCCAACCCATTGCACAGTCCTGGGGAGGTTCCTTAGTATCAGCGTCAGAAACTTGGGCAGTGCACAGCCTGCGTTTGATTGGCAATTCTGGTAGCACAAGCATAGCATCTGGCACCAGGTGGGTGCTCAGTAAGTTTTAACTACCTTCTCCTCTTACAACTCATGAAGAGAAATAAGAAATATAGGTTCCATGAGGGCAGGTAGATTTTCTATTTTGTTCACTCCATTACCTCTAGTGTCTAGATCAATATTTGGCATACAGGAGATCCTTCCATATGACTGTGCACTAAATGAAGAAAAAAAAGAAAAGATGAGATCTTGCAAGTGGTAGGGGAAAACCTGCATTTGTGCATAGTTTGCCAAATGCATTCTATCCTGCTCTATAATAATGAGCATGACAGTATAGAGGAGAGAATCTATGAAACTTTTCTTGTGACGATTCTCATCACAGAAATAGATCTAAATTCACAGGTATAGTTCCTTGGGATTGTTTTATTTTTTTTTTCCTAGACAGGGGTCAAACAAACTATGTCCTGTGAGCCAAACCTGGCCCACAGCCCATTTCTGTACATCCCATGAGATAATAATATTTTTTAGATTTTTAAATGGTTGACGACAAATTTTTAAAAAGATAATATTATGCCCTGTGAAAATTACATGAAATTAAAATATCAGTGTTCATAAATAAAATTTTATTGGAAGATAGCCCCACCCATTTGTTTATGGACTATCCACAGCTGCTTTTGAACTGTAATGGCAGAGTTGAGTACTTGGGACAGAGACCGTTACCCCTGGAAAGTCTAAAATATTTACTATCTATTCTTTTCCAGAATAAGTCTGCTGACCCCTGCCCTAGACAACATATTTGTAGTGACCCCACAAAAGGACAATGATGCCTGTGTTGCGGAAGAGCCTGTTAGAGAACTGGTATTAGTGAAAAAGAGGTCAGTGCTCCTTGTCTATGCTAATTTAACTTCTTTAAAAACTGTATAACATTATATACCAGTTATCAATATTTATGTAGCAAAATAATATTTGATGCAAGCTTTTAAGAAATATGACACCAAAAGAAAAAAATAGATACTTGGACTCCAAACCAGTGGTTCTTAATCTTTTCCTTGATCACTTATCTTTTTCAGATGAAAACTAAAACCTTTCCACTATGGGCTGAATTGTGGTCCCCTAAAATTCGTATGCTGATATCCCAACCCTCAGTACATCAGAATGTGACTACATTTGAGGATAAGGCCTTTAATGTGGTAATTAAGGTTAAATTATGTCATATGGATGGGGCCTAATCCAATCTGGCTTGTGTCTTTATAAGAAGAGGAAATTTGGACATGCAAAGACTCTAGGAATGTGGGTGCCCAGAGAAAAGGCCATGTAAGGACACAATGAGACAACAATCCAAGGAGAGAGGGCTCAGAAGAAACCAACCCTGCTGGCACCTTGATCTTGAACTTCCAGCTTCCAGAATTATGAGACAATACATTTCTATTGTATAAACCACACAGTCTGTGGTACTTTGTTATGGCAGCCCTAGCAGACTAATAGACTCTTCTGCTACACACAAACTTATACACATTATTTTTAGGGGGTTTGGGGTGTGCTGAAAATCACATGATTCTTGGGCCTTTAGATTGAGAACTCTCACTCGCATGATTATTTGTTATCATTATTTGATATTAACCTTATTTGACTTGAGGTTGCACACTAGTTCTTTTTTTTTAATTTCAGCATATTATGGGGGTACAAATATTACAGTTATGTATATTGCCCATGCCCCCCTCCCCCCTCGAGGCAGAGCCTCAAGCATGACCATACCCCATACGTTGCACATCTCACTCATTATGTTTGTATATAGCCATCCCCTCCTCCCCCCTCCCACCCGCCCAACACCCGACAAATGTTATTCCTATATGTCCACTTAGGTGTTGATCCGTTAATACCAATTTGCTGGTGAGTACATGTGGTGCTTGTTTTTCCATTCTTGAGATACTTCACTAGTTCTTGAACAGCTGTTTGTAAATTCTAGCAAAGGAGCCTGCAGTTTACAAAAACCTGTTTGAAAAACAAATTTCTGCTTTTTGTTTATGTATCCTTAGGTAGGTGGTGCCTGAAGCTGCTTAACCAGCCAGGTCAGACCAATCAACCAGGGGACCCATCGGTGACTTGCAGATGTCTCAGCCAAACCTCCCTAGTGCATGGACTTCTTCCTGGAGCCATCCGTCTTCTCAGCTTATACTCTCAAAGGATCTTGTCCTTTAGTTTGTTTGGCAAAGCAAATTCTCCTTCCTCCATTCTTCCCATCCTGTAGGCTTTTCATTAACTCCTTATCCTTATCCTATAAAAAAGCTGGCAGTCTTTTAGCTCTGCCAACAGCCAACAATGAAATCTACCTGATTCTTCAGCTAGCTTTCCTGCATCCTGATTTTACTTTCTCTTTAGCTAACTTTTTTCATGTGTTTACTAGGGTTTTTGTTTGTTGGTTTGTTTTATAAACTTCCTTGAAAAGAACATGGTGCTCAAATACCTACTGTTACTCCAGGGGTTCTCCTTTGCCTGCGGTAATTTAAATATATTTTATTTATGCTCAGTGGCTGCCACGCACGTGGTACTTTTCTCTTTTCTTTACTTCCCAGCTCTCCCTTTTCCTTTTTGATCAATGATACCCAGTGTTTCCTTTACTGTTCTCTAAGCCTCAGTGTTACATTGCTAGCTTTGATTGGAGCTCTTTTGATGTAGATTTTTATAATGTAATCTATCCTGGGTTTATTGTATGTTCTCATCATAATCTGGGAAGAAGTCTCTCTGTGCAGTGCTTTACAGTAGCCGCCATTATTGCCGATTTTTAACTCACAAATGAAGTGTTAGAGGAGACGTCTCTGTTCTGAAGAGCCTAATTAGAGAGGAGTTGGCAAATAATTTTACTATACTATACTATACTTTATTATACTATACTTAAATTTCAATTTAAGCTTGTGCAAATTTCCTTCTCTCTCAAACTTGACTGAGGAGAACTCGGCCTCATTTCTATGCTCAGATATCCAAGTTGAGGAGGATTAAAGCTTGCTGATTGGAAATATGTATTCTGGAAGCAAACTGTGTGGCTCAAATCCTAGCTCCCTGGGGCTTACTAGCTATGTGACCTCGGATAAATTCCTTAAAAACTCTGTGCCTCAGTTTCCACAGCTGTATAATTCAGGTAATATTTGTGTCTACATGAGAAAGTTATTATGAGCATTATTAATATAATATAAAAATCAGAAGCTAGCTTGCCCAGGAACAGGTGCTATGTAAGAATTTGCTATGACCAAATCTTATGTGTATTTTTGCTTATATACAGAAGGGCCTTTATAACATCTCTATAATTCAAAACTGGCATCATTACCATGCAATCCTTGTTATTGGGGAGATGGTATTAGCTAAAGTTACTCAAATGGTTCTACATATTCCTGTATCCAGTGAGGTCCAAGATAAAACTATTTTATCCTAAACTATGCACTGTCATGAATTGCATAAAAATGTTTCAGTGTATTTGAAGCAGGCACTTAAATTACATTAAAGTTATACAAATCTAAGAAATTATTTTCATATTTAACATTTTGCAACGACTAATCTCAAGGTTCAATTGTCTGTTGGTGAGAATCAGTTTGGGCCTTCTTATGTGTTCTTGTGCAATTTAAGAGGTCTAATCAATAGGTTTATAGATCTCTGAGGGGGGATTATATTCACCAAGCAACATTTTGAAAAGGTGACAAGAAAGGGTAGTAAACTTAAAATAACATGGTTTCCAAGCTGAATTAATTAGGTAGCTGTGAGCAATGCATTTCTCCTCTTGTCGATTTATTCCTCCTCTAGTGGTAATTTTTGTTTTTTGATAAAGTAACAAGACTGGTTTTTCAGTATTTACAAACATTTTCAAGATCACTCAAAGAAGAGAACTGAATTAGGCCTTCTGAAACAAGGAAATGAATACTTAAAATGAATGTGAGGATTTCTGAACTCAAAGTGAACTCATCATCTAACTATTTATAAGGATCTTTAAGACTAGGTCAAGTTTCACAATTGAAATATAAGCCCAAAATATTCCCACTAAATTATTAAACTTTTATATTTTTTTATTCTTCAAACTGTATTCATGACCCCATTTTACAAGTGAAAGGAAAATACGGTTTTAAGGGGACTTATATATTTATTTATTTGTTATATAATGTGAGTACCCTGTGCTATGGTTTGAATGTGTCCCCCAAAGTTCATGTGTTGGAAACTTAATCCCCAAGGCAACCGTGTTGAGAGGCAGGACTTTTAAGAGGTGAGCGGGTGATGAGGGTGCTACCCTCATTAATGGATTAATGTTGTCATTATGGGAGTGAGTTTGTCATAAAAGAGAATTTGGGCCCATTTTGTGCTGCTGGGCCCTCTTGCCCTTCTGTCTTCTGCTGCGGCATGATGTAGCATGGAGGCCCTTGCAGGATGCCAGCCCCTTGACTCTGGGATTCCTAATCTTCAAAACTGTCAGAGAGAAATTACCCAGCCTTATGTATTCCATTGTAGCAGCATAAGAGGGACTCAGATACCTTATTTGAACAATTTTTTCATTGACAAGAGCAATTGTTTTGGCATTGTTGTGTAACCTTGCAAGGAAGGATGACATGGAATCATGGTCAAGTTTGGATGCATTTCATAGTGAGACAGATTGGGTTTGGATGCCACCCCTACCTTCTAATATGGCCTTAGGCTAGTCATTCAACCTCTCTAAAACTCAGTTTCTTCATCTGAAAAATGGGAATTAAAAAAATACTTCTCTCACTGTATTATTATAATGATCCAATGGGTGATACAGAAAAACATCCACACAGCGCCAATGACATATGGCAAGCGCTTGGTAAAGAACAGTCTCCATTCAGACTGGGAGAGCCAATCAGCCTCCAGCCCTCCAGTATCTGATAAGTATCCCCTCAAGAATCTAATCCAGAAGTTTGTATTGAGATTTTATTTTTGATTACAGGTTTACTCACTTGAGCAAAATATGAAGTTCTATGTAGAAACAATGTAAGTTCATTTTACGAATCAGGTCGACATCTTGAATGAAGTACCAACTGAGAGCATTGCCAGTTGGAGATGGTTGACATACTTTCTAAATTGATTTCAGCGCAATTTTGTATGACAACTTGAGTTATGGAGATGTGGTCTAGCACAGAGTGAAGACGAGGACTATGAGAGCCCTTCTATATAAGTACCCTCATTTGTCTAGCTACATGCTAGGTGCACTGAAAAATTCAAAAGAAGATGACTGTATTTCTCTGAAAGCTTTCAAATAAGGCTGAAATAAAAACCTGAAATGTGAGAAATAATTGCAATGTGATATGAGTGTACATGATCATAAAAAGAATGTTCTATAAGAAAGATAGAGAAGAAAAAATATACTAGGGGACCCATTACTGTAATAGAATTGACTTTATGAACTACATTGTCTTAGAAGGCTTGTGGAGAGAGAGCCTGTCACTGGGATTATTGGCAGTGAGCGGAAACATATTGGAAACTAAAAAAGAAGACATGACTGTCATCAGAAATGAGCATGGAAGGAGGGCAGGTAAGAAGGTAGATAATCAGGCTGAAAAAACCAGAGCATTTGTTTGGAGGGAAGTTAGGCACAGACAAAAGCTCAGACATCAAGGAAGCATGTAGCAGAGATTTAAGGCAAAGCCCGTGGAAACACATTCCCCAGGTTCATTCAGCTACTGGCCCTTCAGCTTATATCCATATGACTTAAACCTCACCATGCCTCAGAGTTAGCATATAAAATAGGGAGAACTTGCTATGAGAATTAAATAAGATGATATAGATGAACCACTTATCACAGAGCACGGTACACAGCAACTATCTTACTCAGCCAGGCTGCTACAACAAAATGCCATAGACGTAGCGGCTTAAACAAAAGAAATTTACTTCTTTCAGTTCTGGAGGCTGGGAGTGCATGATCAGGATGCCAGCATGGATAAGTTCTTGATGGGGGCTCTCTTTCTGGCTTGCAGACTGCCGCCTTCTCAAAGCATGCTCGTATGGCAGAGAGAGAGAGAGAGCTCTGAGCTCTTCTTCTTGTTAGCACACAAATCCCATCATGGGTACTCCATCTCCATGATCTTATCTCAATCTAATTACCTATCAAAGGCCCCACCTCCTAATACCATCACATTGAGGGTTAGGGCTTCAACATATGAATTTGGGGCAAGGGCATAAACATTCAGTCCATAACAGCACCCAATAATATTGAATATTACTATATATTGAGTAGCAATTGTAACACATTTTAAAGGTGAGGGAACTGAGGCTAAGGGAGGTATAGCAGTTGCCAAGATCACACAGCTGCTAAATATTGGATTTTGAATATGACCCAAGATCTGCCTAATTCTATAACCCATTTTTTCTCATTATACTATCCTGATTAAGTCCATCATGTTAAGTAAACAGAAGCTGGTTTAGGGAGAATTTTGTAGCATCAACATGATTCCAAGCTAGGCCAGTGGACTAATGGCACCAGCATCCCCTGGGAACTAACTAGAAATGCAAATTTGGGGCCACACCCCAGACCTACTGAATCTGAAACTCTGGGGTTAGGACTAGAAATCCAGCGATTTGTGATTTAACAAGACCATTAAGTTTGCAAACCACTGCTCTAAACTAAATCCTATGGTTTTGAAAAGATCAAGAGTTAATAGGATAGAGGATGTTTATAAATCTCTTTGTGATAAATTAAATAGAATAAGACAGGTAGAAAAGAATGGTGTCAGTGACTATGAACTTTTGCCAGTGGGGTTTCAAGTCCATACCACCAATCAACCAAACTGACAAACACAGCCACCAAACAAGCATATCATACTAGCTAGAATGTGCAGGGCAAAAGTGCAGTACCACAAAGATCACCCAAGAAATACATTGAATAAAAATGCACATGTACCCATCAAGTAAAAAACGTTGAGAGCCTTGCACTGACTTTCCTGCTTACTATTTGTACCCTTCTGCCATTCGGGCCCAGCTACTGCCATTCTCTGCTTCTGCTGCACACTTGGTAATATTTAACAGTATTTTACATCAATTGCAACCTTCTTCCTCAAACATGTGTCACTATCTTTCCCTCCGGAATACCCTGACTTCTCTTCTTAACCTGGCTGACTGCTGCCTTCCTGCTAGCATTATCTAGAGGTCATAACCTAAAGAACATAACCCCAACATTCCAACTACTCTCAGGCTGGACACTCGTCTTCTCTGCTCCTGGAGAGCTTGTACAAATGGATGTGCCTGCGCTCTTCACCCTGAGCAACAGGTGTGCCCAGGAGTTCAGCACTGGGACCCTGGAGTCCCACCTCTTGGGAACAAATCCCAGTTCTACCAGTTACTTGCTCAAACCATTTACTTAACTTATTGGTACCACAGTCTCTTCATCTATAAGGTGAAGATAAAAATTATTATGCATATAAAATGCTTAGCACAAATAGTTGACACATGATCATTTTTGTTGGCACATAATTATCTCAGTGTGTGATGAGATTCTCCCACCACGCTTCTTTTAAACTAATAATAATATTGTAATTTCTATTTGTATCTCCGGTGCCTAGCACAGAGTCTAGGATATAGCACATACATACGCATACACACACACACATACCCCTTGTTGAAACTGAACCATTTATAAATGTTGATCTCAACAGTGGAATCCTTGAAGGTATTAAACTTTTTGTTCTATACCATGGACCCCTTTCATAGTCTGGTAAAGTCTATGAATTCCTTCTCACAATAGTGTTTTTAAATGTACAAATGAAATGTGACTAGGATTACAAAAATCCAATTATTTTTAAATACAGTCATTAAAATTATGTAAGAATAAATTTGTGGCATAGTAATATTGTGCTACTTATTAGATAACAAAATCTAGCAGCAGATCTAACTACTGCGATTTCAAGGAACTGATAAATTTAAACAATACTGTGAGATATCTCCAGCAACTAAAATGTGATATGAAAATAACTGTGATTGCTTTTGGTGCCAAAGTCAAAGGCTTTGGTGGTGTGTTTTTTTGATTAATAATTGAAGGAAATGCTACATTCCGGTTACAGGTTAGTGAAAATGCAGATGTAATGTTTTCCTGTCTAAGTTCCCAGACCTCCTTAACCCCAAGTTAAGGTCCACAAGCTTAAAACTTGATTTGTAAAAACCATGGAAGTCTACTAACAGAGACTACAATAGTGATTCGATAAAGCTGTTGATTAGGTCTTGCTTACTCATGAGATTTACGGACAAAATCAGTTCCTACACCAGTGATGGAATATGACTGCCCAGTATGGTTGATTTTGTTGAACAGGTTGTGATGTTTCAGAAACAAAATGGTCTCTCCTGGCCTTTCCTAATGCTTTCTTTCCAACACAGTCCAATTTAGAACCCTTCTCCTTAATGGCTTAATTATTGCATTCAGACAAAGTAAATATGATACTTTGGCTTTAGGTAGGGAGGAAATATGTCCCATTTACAATGCTGGCACTGTGTCGAAGTGTGAGGCAATTTGCACTAGAGAAGGCTCTTTCTCTTCTGGGCTGGAGCCAGGAATCTTGATAATGTTCCCTTTTATCTGAGTGAATCCTGGGCCATTGCCCTGCTAACATATTCAACCTTTTTTAATTCAAATTCTGCCTTTTAAATAAAATACCAAAATCAAATAGGATTCTGCATTCCCAGTTCTTATTTTGTAGATGTCATTAATCTGCAACACTCTTGTATAGGGAAAAGATCCAGAGAAGGGGAGGGAGGCACTCAGTAATTATATCAAAGGTTTATCTCATGTGCCCATAAATATGATTTTGGTGGAGAACTTGAAATCATCTGGATAATTCCAAATTTATACTTGTACTTAGACTGTTAAAATGAGAATAGTGTGTTTATCTTAACTAAAATGGTAATGAGTATGAAAAAAGCAGAAGACTTGAATAAGCCCCTTCCCAGCTGGGTAACTTTGAATGGGTTTGTTACACTCATCTGTATAGATGAGGACGGTAACATTCCTCGACATGACACGCTGTTAGGAGGATTAAATTGGATAATTTGTATGAAAAATGTTTTGTAAACTACAAAGCATCATGAAAATAGCATTTCTTATTATGAGAATACTCACATTATTTCCTCAATTTATCTTTGACAGAACAGAACTATTGTCGGTAATGGTAAAAACTACATAATGATTGTAGGGTAAAATGAATTCAGTTTAGTGGAAATGAAATAAGCGCTTTTCTGAAAATCAGTATCTATTTGATAGACAGGGAATAGTGACCAAAAATAAAAGTGCTTCATCTAAGGAATATTTGCATTGCTAAAATTTAAAGATAATTTTTAAATGCTAGTGTGGTTAACACTTAAAAGTGGTGATGATCCAAGGACTGCCTGACTCCGTGAAGACTGGCATAGACGTGCTCAACCATTTACTAAACCAGAACAGATTGTCAAGTGTAAAGTTTTACGAGACATATTTCTAGTTTGAGGATTGGGATCATATGTTTGGTGAAAGGAAGGAAAGCTACTTTAACTCAGTTGCTGATTTTTTTTTTCCCTCAACGTCTGAAATACCAAACTCAACTGGCCATTGTTTTTAAGTATTACTAGAGTCAGTTCTTTCAATACTGAAAGGCTGTAAGATCCATGGAACAGTACAAAGAAAAATGCTATCTATGAGGATTGTATATTTACAAAATAGTTAGACCATAAAACTCTGAAACAACAACATAAAAGAAATTCTAAGCTCTCAAAATGATGAAAGATAGAAATTTTTCCTTAATTATATGATAAATCATAGTAAAGATATCTCTACTTAAATGTCATGGTATTCTCACCATCCTGTTCATTAACTTTTCATTCTGTGTAATGTTTTGGACTATTAATTCAGTCAATAAGAACAGTTCAATAATTAGTTTTGTAGTGTTATTTGTCTTGCATTCTTTTTCCTTTCCTTTATTCAAAAGAGAGGGGCATTTATGAATAAGCTGTGATGAGCTTAATAAAACTTACAGATGTGAGAGATCTATAAGCAGAAGACCTGAATGACATTCATATTGACATATGATTTCAAAAGTCCTCTTTTTCATTATGTACTATTATTAAAACTTAGAATAAAAATAGGTAATGACAATGCCATATAAATTGAATCCTGGACATTACAATTTTGAATTATACCCCTGCAGTCTGAGACTATAACATATAATTTTTTTACAGGATAAAACTTCACATGCTGTATAAAGGAACATTGCAAATGAAAGTTGACACATTTTCCAAAGAAATGAGGGTTCATTTTAAAAGAATGGTTTGAGGTATGCAATTCTTTTAAAAGGTTGTTTCCCCTTAAAATATAGTCTATCTGATTTGTCACAGCTCATCTGTAGGTCCAAGTCACAGGGCCAGAAGCTGAATGCTGGGCTTTGCTGAACCAGGTGGACCTTATTTTTACAGTCTCACTACCAGTTTTCTGTCATCACACAGACTTAATGTCGGGAACTGACAGGTTTCAAATATTGATGGGCAAATGCTGGTGCATTCAGAAACTTGGACCTTGCCCAAAATATCCAAATCTCACAAGTCTGTAACATCAGCCAGGAAAACAGACTGTTTTATAAAATGTCCATAGCCCCCTATTTTCACATGGGATAAAACAAAATACCACAGAAGAAAACCACCCTTTTGATATTTTAACACATGAATTTTTTGAAAGTTTTAGCACCCAAGATCAGAACCGAGTTTAGAACAGGTAATACATCTCTGCAAGAGAGACAGAATAGATTTCTTCAAATGTATTTGGCACTTAAAAAATTTACTTGAGAGTATTTTTTATTCATTTTGTTTTCTTTGATGCCTTTTTTCCTATATTTTTCTATAGCCATGGTGTTCAAGAATATGAAATTCACCCACTACTTCAGAGAGTGTCATGATCTCTCAAAAAAGCCTCTGTCTATATGGACTTGTCTCCCTTTGTGACAAGTACACTACCTACAGTCATGTATGTCTCAAAGAAATCCTTGTTGCTTTTTGCTTCGTTGCTTACTGATTTTTTTTTCCTCCTATAAATTGAGGGAGAAAAAGAAAGTTACAATTGTGCTGGTTCTGTGTGTAAACAGAGTGTGTGCAAACCCACATGGTATCTTGCCTAGAGAAGTGATCGAATTTTCTTGATTATTTCATGCTAACAAATTGTCCATTTTGGGTGATAAGTACTGGAGAATGGTTAAATGTATAAGAAAATATTTCATGCTGTCTTTTTGAAGTTCTACTGTGTGTGTGTATGTTAAGACATGTATATAGAATGAAGGTGTATCCACTTGAAATTCTAATGCTAAGGGAGAGAGAACAGATTTCAGGATTTGAATAATTTCATTTAGTCAATAAAGGGATAAATCATTCTGCAACAGCTATTTTTCCTTGACGCGACTTTGGATTAAAAATTCAGTCCATCTCGGAGAGGCACTTATGCAAATGCTAGTGATAGTGGCGTGGCTGATCGCATTAGAGTCACGGGTTACCAGATTACCTGGGTGGCTGTGATGAAAAGATCAGTGCATTTTCATGCTGAGATGAAATGATGTAACACGTTGTATCATGTCATCAGCAAATGTTATTTTAATAGGACTACAAATCATTGTGACATCAACAACCTCAAACAAATCTTCCAGATATTTAAATATGCTAATTCTTCCCTAAAGGCCAATGAAAGATGTAAAACAAAATAAAACAAAAACAAAAAAACAACAAGAAGAATGTCTCTGTCATAAAATAGTAACATCCAGATAGCAGAATTTTCCATTTCTTTTAAGCTATAACCTATACTGCCAAAGGACAAGTGATGCTGTAGCTTTTATGAGACTCCGGATGATTAATTCCCAAACAACTTAAAAATCAACTCTCAACCTATGTTTAGAGGCATGGAGAACAAAGGAGCAGATTTTTTGTGCGTGGCAGAATGATCAGAAAAAAAAAAAAAAGTAGGTACATTGTCCATCTCTCTTATCCCTGGAATAAATAAAAAGAAAATAGCTCTCGGAAGGGAGGAATACGGCCAGAAATAGCTATCAGACAACCTAGACTTCAGTAATACATTGGTAATCAAATCTGGCATTTTATTCTAACGGATTTACTCAAAAAGACCAGTGATGCTACCGAACAATTTCTTGGTCACAATATCCTATAATCCTTCTGGAAAAAAATTAAACAGTCCAGACACCAAATTGTTTGAACACAGGTTAATTCAACCCACAAAAATCAGATGAATGCCCAGAGTAGCTCTAGAGTGTTATGGTAACTTTATAATAACTGTAACTTCTTTTTTAAAGATTCATCCTCTACATGTTATACATAAAACATAAAGGCATACAAAATAGTGCATTTGAAATATTACAATTGTATTGCAGATGGGATTTTTATCTCTTTATTTCAAATTATTAGAGACTTAGAAGAGAAAAAGAAGATAAAGTAAGAGAGTAAAAAATAAATCTGATGTGTCTGTTGGGTGCCCTTTTAAAAAGTATTAACATATTTAGGGCAGCCTTGAAACACGTTTTACCTAATAAATGCCATTCTATGACCTTCTTAAAAACACAGAAGAGGCAAATAAGACACGAATGCTATGATTAGAACAACAGAAAACTCAGGAAAGCCAAGAAAGGAATATTGGAAAAGCATTCTGAGGTTTAAGTTGAGCAGCCCTCGCTGGAAGTTTAATTGGTGGGACAGGGAAGGTGACCACAGTTATTATTCGAATAAGGGTATTCCAAGTCTCGCTTCTTTGGAGAGTTTCAGGACACAAAAGTGTTTATGATGTGTTCTGTCCACAAACGAAGAGTCTGTGGTCACACTTGAAAGTATTTTGAGTGCAGAATTATTTCACAATTTAATAAGCCTATGCCATGTAAAACAGTACAAGATTACTGAAAGCATAATTTAGCAGAGGTTTAGGAAGGAATGAAAATTAGCTTATTTTTTCTACCACCATGGTTTCTCCAGCCTCGTTCACTTTGCAGTCTAATCATTTGCACCCACAAAAATAAAATATTCAAAAGAATTACAAGTGGAATATCCATTATATTATCCTATATTTTTTTTCCTTTAGCAAACATTAAAATGCTCCTATTTACCTATAGTTTATTTTAAAATATACCAATGTCTTTGGGAAAATTCTTTTTGACTTTTTTTCCCTATCTTTTCTTTCTTAATCTTCTAGAAATATAAGATCTGCTTTTTCAGCATTTGCATTCATGGGGACCCATGGGATCACAGGGCTAAGTTAGATCAAAACAATACTAAACATGCAGTATTATTTATCTACATATAAAAATGATGGTTGAGACAACTTCCTCCCATTGATGAAAATTGATAATTAATATAATAATATTATACTATGGAAATAATATAGTTTGATAACCCTTTTTATCAATTTCAAAGCTTAATGTAAGTTCTTTGCTGTCAACTGTTTTTTCTTATCTAACTAGTTCATAGGAATTATTCATAATTGATTCCTAATATTATTCCTAAATTTTATTTTGAAATCTTCCCAGTAAATATATATAACATATGTATATATTCTACAATCTGTATATACATATATATTTAAATAACCTCTGGAATGTTAATTATTAGCATCTATTAGATATAAATAATTGCATCTGTTTGCTAGCAATTGTAAATCCATTTATTTAAAGACTGATATCTTTAAATAAAGAAACTCGAGAGGGTTAACTACTTAACAAAAATATACACTAATCCGAACTACCATTACTACAACAAAAAGAAATTTTTTATATCTTTAAAGAACTTCTTTAGTTCATTTTCAACCATATCATTGTAAGAATGAGTTCTACACTGTGCGGGCTTAAGAGGTTGGCATTGCCTAGACTGGGAGGCAGAAACATCTTCACAGCACGGGCTGTGCTCTTGGTGCTCTGGATGCAGATGCAGTGAAGCTCAGAGAGACTATTGGAAGAAGTAAATTCTCAAGGACAGTTAATTGAAGAATGTGCTTCCTCAGGATTTCCTTAGGATTCTCAAAGTCAAGCGTAAGGGAGAAACCATTCTGGATTGCTCGCTATTGTAGATAAATGAAATAAAACTTCCTCAGGAGGCTGCATTGAGTATTTCAGACAAATCTGGAGGATGGAGAAATCTTTTTTTTTTTAAGTTGTGTGAGCCTATCTAAAGATGCCAACTCTTTATTTTAGGCATTAATATCATTGATAGTAAGACCTACTATCCATTAATATTATAATTTCTAAAATGTTTTAAAATCAAGGACAAGCCTTAAATTTATTCGCATTTCTTTTAAAATCACTTTGCTGAAAGACTAGTGGAACTTCATCATGGAATTGCATGTGTCTCTTTGCTAGCATGTGGGAATCTTTTAGGTGAATGTGTTCAGGTTTCATACCCCTACACCTGGATCATTCTTTCATTCTACAACTATTTGTGGAGTATTTCCACAGGCCAATCGTTGGGCTGGGCACTGGCATCCACTGAGGACTGAGCACAGACACAATCCCTATCCCATATCGTGGGCTGGGGGAACACCCTCCTACCAGCTCATAGTCGTTACTTTAAAAGCTTGAGAATTCAATAAAATGGGGATAACAAAGTCCCCATTGCAGAGCTGAGAATTAAATTGATACCCAGTTGGCATTCAAAAGTTATTATCATCAAGAATTATTAAATGCTGAGTTACCTGAAAAGGTTTTCTCAGAGAGGAAAAGGTGATGAAGGTGATGACGTGGTTGATTGTCCTTAAAACATATTTAG
>VBSM01001562.1:58032492-58059940 GCA_008086735.1 Cheirogaleus medius
AAAAAAAAAAGAAAGAAAGTAGCCCAAAGAATTGAGATAAGAACTTGAATAGTATCATAATTGGGTTCTGGAATTACATTTTTGTTAAACATTGTACAGCCTGGAAAAATCTAATAAAACATCTGACAAAAGCAATAGATTCCAGCTGACAGCATAGCCCAGGGGTATGTGCTCCCCCTGACTAAGAAGTTAAGATGTCACCAAGTTCTCAGTTGTGAAGTGGAGTAAAGGCACTGTCAAATTTAAATTTTAAATAGATACATATGGAACAACATTTTTTTAGAGAGATTTTTTACTAACTTCCCATGGAATCCACAGTCAAGAAACTCACACAGCCTTCCCACAAACTGTGTAAGGGCTTTTGGATGCCAGCTACATTTTCACCTATATACGAAGCACAACTTTGCAGAATCTTCAATTCCTAACAAAATGAGCTTCCCAATGGGGTTTACTAGGGGTCCTTCTTTCCCCCTCAATTACAACACTGTCTATGGCTTCAGGCCCATAGCGACCTCAAAAACCCGCTTGTGTTTATAGGAATCTTACTCCTAGATTCCTCATTTTTACTAAAGTATAACAGTCTTTATTGACTTATTTACTTTATGCAGGTTTGCACTGAAAAGCTTGGTACCAGGGCAAAAGGTAAGAACCACATGAAAAGTTTAGGGATAGAAATTTAATGAAAGTTGTTCAATAGGAATGGGTTTTGTTTCTAGGGTCAACCCGAACTCTTCCTGTAAGATCAATCCCCCTGTGTATGCTGCAGCCTGGACTCCCTGTGCCCTAATGGTCCATTGTGCTGGTCAGATACTGAAATGAACTCACCTTTGACCTTTCAGGAGAAAAGGAGAGAGGAGGCCAATACTGAATATGTAGGTATGGAAGGTCTATTTCTCTTAAAGTTCCCAATCTTCCTCATATACATATCATTGACTATAAATAAGGAAGTATTTCACATAGAAGACATTGCAAAGTAGAATAGACTATCTCTTGGGCTCACTAGCTTTCCCTTGCTCCATCAGCACTTACTCAGTTCTGTTTTAGCACAGTCTGTGGCTGGTGACTGTGATGCTTCATGTAAGTCCAAAACCACATGTTCCAGGGCACACTGCACTTTGACAGCTGCCCAACCCACAACTGCTCGATCCTGAACACACTTCTATTTCAGAATCTCTCACACAAGTCCTTCTTTTCACCCCCTTTGGGCAACACCTTACAACTTCACAACTGGGGGCGGGGGGTCCTATCCAGGTGGTCTTAAGTTCTCTGTCACCACACACATGCACACACACACACACACACAAACACACACCCCCCAACTTAGGATATAGACATGAAGTCTTACTCCCTTCTCAACAAACTTTCATGACTCTCCTTCATGGATTTAAGAAGAAAAATCCCAAACTTAGCTTACCAACGGAGATCCAACCTTACCTGCTGCTATTTCCTGTATAAATTTCATGTTCTTTGCACTCTGGTTAGTTCAGCATTTCTGAACATGCATTCTGTTCCCTGCTCCCATGTTATTAAAGTTGGCACCAATTCCTCTGTCTCAAATTCTCTTTCTACTCCCTCGCTGAGAGTTGAAATTCTTCATACTCTTAAAACCTAGTTGACCTTCAGACTAAGGAAAAAGCTTAACTAGGAAGCTACTCTTCCTAATGTTTTCTAATATTCACTGCAGATGTGCAAAGTATCCTTCAAGAAATTATAAAAATATCATAATTTAGGATTATTCAGAATCCAATACAATGATATTTTGGGGAATTCCATACCTCTCTGATTTATTAGACTAAGATTTAAAATTTTTAAACTATTGTTGCTAAACATTAGACTGGAAAAATTGTTAAAGGAAAACTAAAGATGGCAGAGAAAACATAGAGAAACTTTACAGCCCAGAAATAATTACAGAGTTATCTTTCAATTAACCCTTAGGACAGTGGGAACAATAAAAAACAAAGAGATAGTCCCCATGTCTTTTGGTATAGCAGCCCAGTCCGCTCCTGTGAAGAATGGTGGAAGAAACGCTGGGATTATTATGGCCGGTAAGAATCAAGGAAAAGCCAGGATAGAAAACAGAAATCTGATCAGTATGAAGTCTCACACAGCAGGATGGTTGTATGGTGCTGTTAAAACTCATGTCCCATTTCATGAACTAATGAGAGCCTGTTCTGAATAATGATTCAGGTTTTTCAGTGAGGCGGATTGGATTCTGATTTGAGGAGCAGCCAATGAATGGAGAAGACATTCCCAGACAGTTAGAAATGGAGAAGAAGATATCATTGAAGCAATCCATTCATTTATTACTTTCTGGAGATACCATGAGGACTAAAATATGCATAGTTCCTGCTGTCCTGGATCCTAGGGTCTGGAACTTGATATATTGTAGTTGAGACTTTGTCATCTACTATATATATATCATATATATATATATATATACATACATACAAAAAGGAGTGAGCTTTTTGAAAAAGAACCTGGTGGTTAATTCCAACTCTGGAACCCATAGAAAATAACACATTGCCAGTTAGGAAAATGAAATTTGGTTGTGCTATGCACTTATTATTGCAGTGTAATATTGTCTATAAATTGATCCTCCCACCCTACCCACTATATCTCATTCTTTTATTGTTCATATATTATGCACCCAGAGGAAAAGTAAAGGGTATTTTGGAAAAGGAATGAGGGGGGATAACTGGTTGTATGAAATAACCCCTTTCTTCTTGAGTAGGAATATATTCACTGAACATGCATCTTTATATCACAGAATTATTTTGCTCCTTCCATGAAATAAAAATAATCCTAAAAATCTTTCCAAACTTTGATAGATAATCTTAACAGACTCCTTTAAATAAAGGAAGATTTATAACATACATACATACCTATAGGTAAACACAAACACATGAACACATATATAACTATACAAAGACATGGCTAAGCTATAACACACACAGCTGGCATTGTCTTCAAGGAAAAAGTCTATTCTAAATATGCTAATCTTGGGTTATTTTCTTCTCAACTCAAATATTTTTTGCTTATTACCTTTAGTGACCACTGTATCTAATAAAGATTTTCAAAAGATAATATTTTATGTCAATAAGTATGTGGGGAAATGGATACTCCCATACACTCCTGGTAGCAATAAAATTGGTGAAAATTTCCTGGAGAGAAATTTGACAATACAAATCAAAAATCTTAAAAATTCATATGTCATTTGACCTATTGATTCCACTACTAGATATTAGCCACAAGGGGTATAAATGTACAAAGATGTATTTACAAGATATTTATTATAATGTGGCCTATAGTAGAAAAAATTTAGGCCACATATATTTATGATAAAGTACACTATGATAGTCATATAATGCATTTAATTATATTTAGCCATTCAAAATTCAGGTATAAATGTGTACTTACTGACATAGAAACATGCTCATAATACTTGTTCAATAAAAATGGATTCTAAGGAAGGTGATAATAATAATAGCTCATATTTACATAGTGCTTGCTACAAGAGAGGCATATGTCCTTACCCTTTATCATAACAACTCATTTCAACCTCATTGATATTGTCCTTAGCTTATCAATGAAGAAACCAAATCTAGAGATTGTAAGTGATTTGTCAAAGATAGAACAGCTAGTAAATGACAGATGTGAGCTTTAAACTTAGGCAGTCTGGCTACAGAGTCCACATTCTCCATCTCTCCAGGTAATATCTGTCTCTATATAGATGCATATGAGGCTTTGCTCATAAATTCACCTTTGTATGTACACAAACAGAATATAAAATATAGAATGATATCTATCAAGATTTAATATGATTATTCTTAAATGACTAAATTTTTATTTATTTTTTTCTGTTTACCTATGTTTTCTGTAGTGACAAATATATTACTTGTAACCATTTATAAGAAAGAAAAAAGATAAGAGGACTACAAACATACTCTGCTCAGCGTAGACTGGCACATGCCAAGGACGGTTGTGCTGTCCCACTGTCCCAGCTGATGGATATGGCAACAAAGGGCTCCCAATGATAGCAGATAATGTGCAATATGGAAAATCCGCGTGTGGATAATTCAAAGTTGAACAAAATCGATTCTTTCAGCTTCTGTGGAAGTAAGACACCTTGAATATCGAATTACTCTTTCTGACCACTGAATTATTCCTTCCTTACAAAATGCTAAATGATGCCACAGTGGCCTGAAAGAGCTAATGGGGCATCCGGAAGTGCCTGACTCCCATATAACCAGCGTTCAGGTCAGCTTTAGAAGTTGCTGGTCCTGGAGTTTGTTTTCAGGTCCAATCAAAAGTGAAAATATTTACTTGTCACAGTTTAGATTTCATTTTACTTTCAAATTTAACCAATATGGTTTGTTTTCTACCACTTTTATCCAATAAGCTTTAAGACACTGAGAAATTCATCCCCAAATTCATCTGCTCTGGATGGGATTAAACAACGCTTACTTCAGGTCTCAGAAAGAAGCTCTTTCAATCGCTTCTCGGCCTTTTGGCTAAGATCAAGTGTAGAAGCTCTTTCAGTTCTCCTGGTAGAACACACTAACAGGACCTTTCAGTTTTGTTAAAGTCATGCTGTTTTTGACTTTGGGTATTTCTCCACCAATAAGGCAAACTTGAAAATCTCTACTATGGCAAAGTGAGCATCTGTAAGTAGATTTTCTTTTCTCTCTTTCTCTCATTTCCTTCTCTCTCTTTTTCTTTCTTTCCCTCTCCCTCCCTTGATTCCTTCCTTTTGAATTTTTTCCTTCCTTCCTTCCTTCTTGAATAACTGTGCTTCAGTTTTTATGTTGTCTCACAAAAACTGTCCTACAAGTAGATTACACAAGCCGAGCACGGCTCCCTGTAACCCTACACGTGCTTTCAGGGAAAGCTACGTTTTCGGGAACTGAAACTTTAGCCACCACTGCCTGCTGCTCTTGCCTGAGCTCCGAGATTGCTTCGTTATTTCTCCCCGGAGGATTCGATGGATTTGGTTCAAGCACCATTGAACGTGATGCTGTATTAATTGCCCTGGAGGGTAGCAAGGCCTTTGAACTGTGGCTGTGAGGGATGTTTTGCTGTAAGACATGTGTCAGCACTTGGCTGGTTAACTCTGGGGCTCTGCTGTGCAGCATGCTGGGAGCGAGGATCTGGAAAACTACTTTGCATCCTAATCTTACATCTGTTTTCCATCATGTAGCGAGATTGACTGGCCATTCTAACAGGGGAGCATCATTCTGGAATAGCCAGAGTCTAAGTATAAATGTTGTACTGTCAAAGAATATTAAGAATTTTCCATCATTTTTTCAAGTTCTTCCAAACAGCTAGCACACATAGGTGAATGGGTGATGCAATGGATTAATGGCCTGACCTTTCACCCCAAGAGAAATTGTCTGTGCACAAGTTATATGTCAGCATTAGGATACTGAAACTTAAATTGAAGATGATGCCTCTGCGTTCAATGAAAATAAAATTTCATTTTTCATTGGCCTAATTTTGAACCCATTCTAGGTTCCACACGCCATTCAGAGCTTATTCATACTCAGATTAAATGCAGAGTTACATCTCAAATGCAATCAACACTTTTCTTTCAAAGAGCACAGACTAGTCGATTCACCTGGAGTGGTTTCTTCTCTCTTCCAATCCTCCGCAGTAGTAACTGCCATTCCAATTGCTACAGATGGAGACAACAAAGAAAGTTTACAATTGCATAGTAAGTTTATGGTTATAATTCCAGATTATATTGCAGAGCTATAATTATATCCCTGGACTTCTGAATGGCATTATCTGTTTTGTTTCTTCTGGATGTTATGGCCTCAAACAATATTGGTCATTCTTACTTCTTTCATTGGCCTCCGGCTTTACAGTGGTTATATTAATAAATATTTCACAAATGCATATGGTATAAGTGGGAAGAATATGGTAAATGGTAAATTTCTATGAAAACACCAGTTTTCAAAGTCATTTGTTCTCAAGGTTCTGTAATAAAAAATAACCATTGCATGTCTTCCTACATGCCTGTTTAAAACTTGATCCACATAATGTCTGTGCATCTGTGTTTTGAAGAAAGGGGAAAGGTTGTAGAGTGTTGGGCCTGATAAGACAGTTTCAATAGTGTATGTTTGTAGGAGGATAAAAATGACTGTTTATGTATCAGTAAAGCATTCTGCTTGGAAATTTCAAGTGGTGCATTGCATTTTTTCCTTTTTCTTTAATTTTTAATTTTTATTTTTAATTGATTGACTGGTTAACAGATTGAGTTTTACAAATGCCACCATATCCGTGGCTGCAACAGAGCTGGCAATGTGTCGAAAACGGCACTGTTTTCCTTTATGATTATTATTATTTTCCATTCCAGGTTTGATTTTAGCTAACCCTTTGCAATCTGGGATCTTCTGCATAAAGACACTACCTATGCCCAAGACTGATCCTAGAACAGACAGTAAGGGGGAGAGGCCCAGAACACAATTTTTAAGTTTTTGAAGCTCTAAGTAGCCAACTTCTTCAGGGTTCTGGGGTCTGTGGATCATTTTCTATTTTCCTCTGAACTTTTTTGGAGCCGTTATCATTTTGGTGTGGGGCAAAACCTTCATTTGTTTGGTAGTTAGTTACTAGTTACTATTACTCATTAACAAGAACACATGTCTTTTTAAAAGCCATCCACTCATTTACTCAACAACTATTGAGCTCTATCTGTGTGTATATAAGGGAGAAGGTAACTTATCTCTATAGATATGATCGTTATGATCATGATCTAGTTATAATATAAACTGGTGTCTAATTTGTAAAGTAAGACTAAAATTGTAAAGAGAAGAGAGAGAATATTCATGCGAAAGTATTTTGTAATTCTAAAACACCTTCACAATGTTAGCTATTATTCCAAAGTAGAAAGAATTATCAAAAGAAGAATTGGAAATCTGAAAAAGGGCTCAATTTGACAAGAATCATCTGTAATCAGAGGATGACCAGCAAATTTGTAATCTGTGTGTTAGGGTCTTGCCTTATAAGTACCAGGCAAAATGGGGAAAAATATTGATTTGATTTCTGACTCCACCACTTCTGCGGTAAGTCACTTAATCTCTCTGAGCCAAAATATTTGTGTTCATACATGGGAACAAATATGACTTACCCTGTATATCACTGTGAGCATTAAATGAAATGATTTTGTAAATAAAAAACTCAACAAAAATAGATGGTTCATTTTCAATAAGTGGTTTCTATCATTTTCTTATTATAATTATTGTGATTACTATTATTGTGATTTCTATTATCATGATATGTTACTGTTAGAACAAAGAACCCATTATTTACATCCATAGCTTCTTTTCAGAAATAAAGAACAAAGTCTGCCTTATGACTAGGTTTATGATTATTAAACCACTTGTTTTCTGTTTTAAGCAAGTGTTTCTTTTTATGGAAACATAAAAGCTTCTATAAAGAAAAAAATATGTACATCATGAAATGTTTGACAGAAAAATAATTCTTTCATAAAATATTTAAGTGTGAAGTAGTACTATAAATATTTTCAAATATTTGAAAGACTAAGATTTAGCATAATCTTTAGCTTTTTTTCCCCCTTCAGTTAATGTTCTATTTTTTTTTCTATAATATTTGCAGTTGGACATTAAAAGTATATGGAGATGGCAATGAATTCTAGGGTCCAGTTAAATACATGTTAAATCAAATACAAATTTACATGTCAAATATATGTAAAATACAAAAATGCATGTTAAATTAAATACGTATATAAATTGTATATATTATGTCTCATACTATACACTATATATAATTTTACCTTAATTAAAGTTTCATATATAGTCATAAAAGGTGCATATAACATTAAGGGCAAAGTAATTTTGCCATCTGTTGTTCTTCACTAGAGTAAAATAGGATAGATTTGTGAAGAATAAGGTAAAAGTGAGAATTTGAAAAATGTATTTTGTGTACAAAAATAATGTTCATTAGCAAAAAGAATCAGAGGACCTGAAGGTTCAACAATAGCATCATGGTTAAGCCAATAATGGCAGAGTCTAAGGTGAAGATGTACACAGCAGTTTCCCCTTATCCTCAGGAAATATGTCCCAAGACCTCCAGTGGATACCTGAAACTGACAGTATTCAGATAGCACTGAACTGCATATATACTATGTTTTTTCCTATACATACATACATACCTATGATAAAGTTTAATTTATAAATTAGGCACACTAAGAGATTAAAAACAATAATTAATAATAAAATAGAACAATTATAGCAACATACTATAATAAAAGTTATATGAAGTTGGTCTCTTTCTTTCTCAAAATATCTTATTGCATGTAATATTTTCATACTGTAGCTGACCACAGATAACTGAAACCATGGAAAGCCAAACTGTGGATAAAGAAGGACTACTGTAATTACCCCTCTCATCTGAAGCCCTCATTTTATTATTTTTAACAAATGTTTATTATTCAGTTATCAATTCAGCCAAACATAGATGTAACTATAGAGTTAAGCCAGGAAGAGCAGTTGATGGAGAGAGTTTTGTGAATTGGGAGCAGCTTTATTTAGCCCATCCAGTAGAGGGTTCTTTGTCAAAAACTATCTTCTGTGGCCTGGAGGCACATCTCATCCTTTATTCTCAATTGACATTGTATTGCTCTGTATTTTCATAACTCTACTTCATTGCATATTTTTTCATATATTATCTTATAGATTATTTATTTCTCTCAGAAACTTTATATAGAAGAAAACAGAGCTCAGAGAAGTTAGTGAATTTCCCATGAAAATGTCAATTTTCAAATTCAATGGTCCTTTCTTTTATACTACAACTGTCTCAGAGATGGACCCATATCAACTCTAGTTACCCTCCCTCTCATCCTAGCAAAAGTAAAAAAAAAAAAAAAGCACATTGACAGTGAGCCCTTATGGTTGAACTAAAGTAATCGTAAATATTGTAGCAATAATAACTAAACTGAACTTTAAAATATATATATTTGTAAAGCATTTAGCATTATGCCTGGCTCATACTAAATGCAACTTAAGTGTTAGTTAAATAAAAATGAATAGAAAATGTTGCTTTGAGTACAGGAATGAAACCACATATTTCAGAATCCACAATGAATTGATAGATAAAATCCGTCTTAAAACTCAAGGTCAAAGGGTACAAAGTTTCAGTTATGCAAGATGAATAAGTCCCAGAGATCTACTCTACTACACCATAGTGCCTATAATTCATAAGCTATATTATATACTTAAAATTTGCTAAGAGGATAGATTTTATGTTAAGTGTCCTTATCATCATCATCATCATCATCATCATCATAAATAAAGAAAGAGAAAGAAAAATATTTGGAGCTGATGGATATGTTTATGGCATAGATTGTGGTGAGGGTTTCGCGGAGGTATACTTATCTCCAAACTCAAGTCGTACACATTAAGCACATACAACTTTGTGTATATCAATTTTACCTTAAGAAAGTAATTTCTTAAAAACAACACCGCCAGGGAGTAGCATGCCACAACTTCTTAAAGAAGAACATGGAAAAATGTTTTATATGACTGACTGCCCACCTCCACACTAAGGAGGTCCAGCCAAATGATTCTTATGAAAATTATCTGGTGCTATTCTCCTTACTTTATCACATTATTCTGCAAAGAAAAAGCATCCCTATTTTTCTCTGGCCCTTTAGATCACATCCAGCTGCTAAGTCCTAATTTAAATCTTACCCCCTCCTTAGAACTTTAGCATAGGTAGCAAAAACTGGTTAATTTTTTCAATCCTTGGTACTACCATTTACTACCTATGTGACTTTGGGCAAATCACTTCCCACCGTGATTGTGAATTTCTTTATCTATTCTATAAAACAGAAAATACCTACTTAGAATTTTTATAAAGATTACTGGAAATAAATGTAAAGTACATATTAGAGATTCAATAAATAATATTTTAAAAATTACAATTCAAGGAAGAATTGATCTTTCTAGTTCTTCGGAATTTATCTAGCACTGTTTTTAGCATTCCTGTTTCATACTGTGGTGGTTTTAAAATACATCCACAAATTCTTTCAGCCTCATTCCGTCAAGACGTTGAGGCTAATTCCTTCACCTTAAATATGGGCTGAGTATGGGTTGGCCTTAGTGACTTGCTTCTAGTGAATACCATGGAGTGAGCAATGCACACATGCATTTCCAAAGACAGGTCATAAAAGGTGATAAAGCTTCTCTCTCTCATTTGGGACATTTGCCCTTGGAATACAGCCACCATACTGGGAGGAAGCCTAGTCAATTTAGGGAAGCCCACGGGGAAGGGAACTAAGGCTCCAAATTTAGCCCCTGCTACTTCCTACTTAGCAGTCAGCCCTGTCGCGCCAGTGAACAAGCCATCTTGGAAGCATATTCTCCACTATACACCCGAGTACTCTGACACTGAGTAGAGCAGAGAGCAGCTTTTGCTGACAAACCTTGCTCAAATTATAAATTCATGACCAAAATAAATGATGGCTATAGTTTAAAGCCACTACATTTTGAGGCCATTTGTTGCACCACACTATATAACAGGAACAGTACTTATATTCAGTGCCATATGCTGGAAGTCACCATCTTATTTGCAGATGTCTAAATCTCCTTGGAGGAATTAAACATCTGCATGTCACGACACTCAGAGCTTGATAAAAGCTTTGTTATCATTAATTGATTTAATTGCTTTGACATACTAATGTGACCAAAATAATTGTCTTTCACTTTGCTTGTTTGTTTGTGTGTTTGAATTAAACAGGTATTTATGGCTAGAAAAATAGGGCATTATAACAAAAGTGTTATTTTGTAATTTTCTCCTTTGAGATTCTTATTTTGAAGTTAGGTGATCAAAACAACTTTTAAGAAGCTGTTACTTAAGCTGAAAGTTACATTTTACAAGCCAGAAATTGCTTGTCACCCTGAAATATTTAGAAGGAAAAAATATATAGTATTGGAAGTTTAAATAGGTAGAGGTGACATTTTTCTCATGACAAGAACTGTCTTTTTCATGTACTACCTTTCGTTGTTCACCACTGATTATATGACAGATTGGTATCCTGAGTTTTAAAATTGAAGAACAAAATATAACCTTCTGAGTGGATTAGTTCTGAGATCTGGAACACGAATACAGCCCACTGAGTTTGATATTTTGGAGTCTCCAAAATCCTATACTTTTCAAAAGGTGAGGGATGGAAGGAAGAGGAAACTATTGAAACATTATAAATTCTTTAATCACTTCCTTCACCTTCAGGGAGAAAACAATATTAAAAAATTCTATTTCTTATTTAAAATAATAATGAAAATATGGTATTGGAAGGGTAAGTAGACTCACGTAAACATATAATGGCCCAGCGGCTTCCAAAAGGGTGGTGTCTAAAAGGAATGACCACAAATAGAAATGTGCATATGCCCTAGGGAAAAGTTACCATTCAACTATAATGTCCTTAAAACCTGCAGCCAGCTCTAGGGAGAAAGATGTACTAGTGGTCCTAAGAAGCAATCACAACTCCCTTACAACCTGAGCCAAGTTTTTGAGTCAGTTTCTACATAGTGTAGCTAAATAGGGCTTCTAAGATGGAGACAATATGGTTAATTTAAGCAAAAGCAGAATTTGGAATTGAATCATTCTAGTGACTCAACTGTATACTTTCTTTCAACTGGGTTAAACTGCTTAGTAGTAAACTGATTCTAAATTGTCATTATATTTATAAAAATGAAGGGCCAAGTTGATGTTAATTATATCTAGGCTATTGCTTTGCAAGGACAAAAACATATATTTATTGGAAGTCACTTATCAAAATCTGCTAGTAGGTCTATACAGTGATGGCTTTCAATCTTTGACTTTGATGTTTATGGGTGGGTCTGAAATAAATTAATATATGTGTAAGGCATAGCAGGGAAGCAGAAAGTAGAAAGTATATGAATGGCCATAATCTAATTTATAAGGCAATTAGTACTGAAGAAAGAGCTTTAAATGGAGATCAGAAAAGGTAGTGTTTTATCTAGTTTAGGAGCTTTATTTATAAATATGACATATAATAATCATTATATTTATAATTATTATAAACAGATAATTTATAAATAATAAATAATTTATAATATATAACTATATCAAAATTAAATAATTTAAAAAGATAAATAATGATAATCAGGAGACTTGGGTACTGAGATGAATTGGTTGCAAACTTTCTTTAGCATGTAGGATGTTTACCTATCTCTCTCTTTCCTCAACTATACATTATTAGAGTAGGGATGAGCTAAGTTTCTTCTCTGTATAAATAGATTTCCATGGTAACTTTAAGAAGAGAAAATGGAAAGAAGTTCTATATAGGTTTCAAAAATATATATGTTAGCTCTATATAACAACAAATGAATATCCATCCCAATTATGAATATTCCATATCTTCCAAAAAACTTACGTTAAAGATGGATGCTACCAATCTGGAACTTATTCTGCTTTTTAAAGTTAGACAATCTTGTACTGAATAGCTAGTTTTTAAAGAAAAAGAAACTAGTTAAACTTTTCAAATCCCAACTGTCAAACAATACATTTCTACTAACTTTAGAAATGTACTTTGGCAACCAAGACAGCTTCTTTGAGGGACACTTAACAAGTCAATTGCAGAATAAATCCGACAGATGAAACATGAGTGCTCTGCCTGACTTTGTCTTATGAAGTTGCCTTGTTAGAGAATTTTTAAAGCATTCCTGGAATTTTCAGACCTTGAAGTGATTTCCATGTTGATATTTAATCTGATTAAGTTTAAACCATCTGTCTGTAAACATTTGGTAATTTTTTTCTCTAACTTTTAAAAAATCAGATATACAAGAAGTAAAATGTAATAAACCAACTTCTGGTAATTTCATTATATTGTGGTATTTGAGGATCATTTATTGCTTATGGGAATTTAAGCCATTGTAACATATATACGCATGTATGTATACATACGCACACACATTTGAGGATTTTAAAATTTTTTCCATAAAGTTTCTTCTTCAGGGACAATGTTTACAGATTATAATTTAAGAACTAATGAGAACCAAATCCAATCTTAAGTCACATTTACATTTTCTTTTCTCAAGTACAAATGCAAATTTATTTATTTTACATAAAATACCTTATAACTTAATGGGCATTAATATTAAAAGCTTATTAGTACACTTCATTTTTTTAAAGAAATACTTCTATGATATCATGTGAATGTTTTGAGTTATTAAAAAATGTCTCCATATTAAAAATATCTTGTTTAATTTTTTTATAAGCACATACATTTTTAAGTGATGTAATTGAGAAAATAAGGATAAAAATGTCCAAAGATATATTTTGAGTGTGTTTGTGTGTGTACATGTGTATGTGTGTGTGTGGATAATTATTTTTATATCAAACTGGTGGACAAATATTTCAACTAAAGGCTGAAGGTGGAATGTCAGAATTATTTTTTCCTTTAAAATCTAGCTCATACTGAGATCATTTTAGTGGGTTATAAAATGCCTTCTGGGTGGAGATTGCTGACTTCTTCCTGGCCTAGAAAAAGTTATAGTTTCAGAATTCTCTTTAAACTGGTAGGAGTCTTTGGTAATGGATATGCTTAGTGTTTGCTAGGAAGAATGGAAAAAAAACATTATTCTTAAATATACTTTGCAAAATAACAACCTGCAGGCTAAGAAAAGTCATAAAATTGAAAACACTGTCATTCAACTGAGTAAAAATGACTTCACTCTTCTCTAAGAATGTTATTTGTATTTATCCTTACATTAGAAAGAAAAAATAACTACCACCCTCTGCACTAATAATGTATCTCAAGTAATTGCAGTTTTTAAATGGTATTAACTCCCACACAGAATTCATACCTCTATTTGTGAACAAACATTTACAAGGATCATTACTCAGAAGCCATTTGAAGTATAAAATAATAAGTAAAAATAACACCCTCAATTTGTATATTTCAGTCATTTTATGTGACCTTTCCTTTCATATCAACTTTGCTGTGTTTCTTTGCCAACCTACAGTATTAAACATAAAAAAAGGAATTATTATTTCCAGTCTATTCAAATTGTTGCCTGCTTGAATTTATAAATCATACCTAGCCTAATTGACACTTTCAAAAAAAAAACTCTTTCTTATAAAAAAGAGAATAAAAATTAGTTATAAGGAAAGGAAAAATATGACCAAGGGATTTATTGTTTGATTGGGATGCTTGTAAATCTCTCACCTCGGCTCTGTGTTGTCCCCTATTTAGCTATCATAGTATTTATCTCCTGGCATATCCCCCTAGGTCCACAGTTTTTATACTTCCCTGAACCCTGACCTTATAGCCATACCCCTCGACTGGAGCAGATGGCCTTTCTTCCTGCTCTTCTGGACAGCACGACAATAAACTCTGTTTCCCTCCTCTGACACACCATGTGTGTCTTCGTCCTTGTTTTTAATCCTGAGTCTCTCCAGAAGTCTTGTCCTTTTCCTATCCCTTGCTAAACCTTGCACCTGTGTTCTCAAGCTCATTCTTTTCTTTGATCTCATTTCTATTTCCTTTTACTTGTTATGTTCATGCTCAGGTCAACTTAATTGTGAAAATAAAATGTTCCTTCTATCTTGCTACCTCTTCAATCTATTATTTTTTTCTCTAACCCCCTTGCACTGCATAGCTTAGTGCAAGAAAGGTCTACCCCTTACCTTCACCTTTTTAAATATCTCTTTTCGTTTTTAAAGATAAAATGTGGCTTCAGTTTCTCTCACTCTACTGAAGATCTCCATGACTTCAAATCACCAAATATTCCTTAGACTTCATTTTTTTTAACATTTATTGGCAAGGGGCAACCATTGAGGAAGAGAAGGCAACTGTCTACTGAAATATATTCACTTCTTCTATGGTATAGATTTATTGCTAGGAAGAGGCTGCCTGACTTGTAATTGCAATTGGCTGTGACTAGTTCTTGCCAATGGAATATAAGCAGAAGGACATTAATTCATTTTTTAGATCAAGTACTTTTCCATCTCTCTCTCTATCTCTCTGATCCAATAACAGCAAGATTGTCAGGGGTGCTGGTGCCACGAGATGGAAGAAGCCTTTGTCCCTGAATCACCCAGCAACCAGGACCACCTATCGTGAACCTTTGTGTAACAGGAAATAAACTTCTATTGAGTTGAGCCCCTAAATTTATTTGTGAGTTCGTGACCATGCATATCTAGCCCATCCTAACTGAAGCAGATGCTGCAGACCAGTATCTCCTCTGTTAAACACTTTCCTCTCTAGCATTTCCTGACATGTATCGTCCTGGTCCCGCCACACTCTCTGATATCCCTTCCCAGTTCCCTCTGATCATGCCACTTCCAATTCCAACTCCATAAATGGACTGATTCTGACCTCAGGATTTTTCTTTCTATTGCGAGTCTCCTCCTCAGTGTTCTCTTCCATGTTTGCCGGCCTGTGGGCCCAGTGACCATCTCCAGGAGCACAGCTTCAAAATCCATATTCTTGGCTCAATTATCACATTTTCATAGACCTACCCTATGAGTTAGAATTATTTTGGTCACTTGAGTAAGCAAAGGAAAAAAAATTGAAATCTTTAGAGAAATAGAAGGAGTTAAGCAATCAAACTTGGAAAACATCAAAATCCAGGTACTCAACTCCAGATACCTCAGTTTGGGGAACTTGGGGTCCTCTATATCCATTTTTTAAAGGTGGCTTATTCAATATACTGTTTAGTTCAGCTGGCAATCTAGTAGTAGCAAAAGATTGTCTTTCTTTTCAAATATCTCTTTTCCTTTTAATGGGTAAAATGTGGCTTCAGTTTCTTTCACTCTACTGAAGATCTCCAAATGACCTCAAATCATCAAATTCAGCCACGATATTCCTTAGAACTCATTTTTTTTAGCCTTGCTTGGAAAAGTGGCTTTTCTTTCTTGATGAAGAAAGCAGTGTGCTGGTTTACATCCTGGTAGGGGCTCCTTACCTACTGCAGATGGGCACTTTGATGGGCACAAGTCTCAAGTGCTACCACTGACATGAAATGGCTACCAGCCACTCCCCTAGATACATTGACCTGCTTGAAAAAATTGCTTTAAGCTAGAGTAGGATCATGTGCTAAGTATGAGTAGAATTACAATTCATAAAATGACATTCCTGCTTGTCTTTCATCACACATCACATTACCTTAAAACTTGACCTAGATTCTCTGTCAGTTATCCTACGACAACAATTATATTTCTTGATACAGACCAGAGAGAAGTTTTTCAATATTTGTTTCAGGATACATGTATAAGCCTATTCATAGGAAAAGAGTTTGTAATAGTAAAATCCTAAAAAAAAAATCAAAAACATCTATTATGGAAAAATACATTAAGAAATTGTGGTATACATTCTACTAAGTTAATTATCTCAAGAATGAAAAACAAGCACCACATGTACTCACCAGCAAATTGGTATTAATGGATCAGCACCTAAGTGGACATATAGGAATAACATTTATCAGGTGTTGAGCAGGTAGGAGGGGGGAGGAGGGGATGGGTATATACAAACATAATGAGTGAGGTGTGCAATGTCTGGGGGATGGTCACTCTTGAAGCTCTGACCGGAAAGGGGAGGGGGCATGGGCAATATACATAACCTTAACATTTGTACCCCCATAATATGCTGAAATAAAAATAAATAAATAAATAAAATTCTATAAAAGTTAAAAAAAAAAGAAATTGTGGTATATTCACACAATGGAATATCATGCAACAATGAACATTAGTATTTACTTGCCTCAACATGCATACATGAATTGGCATGATGACTGAAAGTGCAAATTCCGGAAGACTATGTAAAGTGCGATACCCTTTGATAAAGTTGCCAAACAAAGTAAACCATATGCCTTTAGGCCCACAAGTCCATGTACTCAAACTAACTACACAAAGAAGGTAATGACCAACATGTGTCAGGATAGTCATTATTTCCTGGTAAGGTAGGGAGACAACACATGGGTTGATGTAAGGTGTTGGTAATCGGTAGACATGGGTGTTCTTTATTATAGAAACAAGTTATACGAACAAACAAGAGAGCTATGCAATAATGATTGGTTAGGAACCAGGATAATGATTAATCCACTTCCACTGATTTACTTAAATTAAGAAGGTGTGCATGTATCTCTGTGTGTATGTATGTGCGTGTGTATATATGTATATCTATACACACACACACACATATATATAAATCCAGTAGAATTTTCAGTGCTGTTTTTGAATCTTAGCAACAACTGAGGTGATATTAAAACTATTGACAGTTTTATTTATATACTTCCTGGGATTAAGAGTGATAGTCAGTTTAGGAACATTTTTATTTGTTGAAAGGACAATGTATTCAAAGTATCATTAGAGATGCAATTGGTCACAAGTAACTGAACACACAACATACAATGCCTTGAGAACATGAGGGATATGGAGTTTACATGACTTGAAAATACCAGCAGTAATTAAGGCTCTGCTTGTCAGGATCTTGTCTCCAAGCCTGGACAATTCTTTTAGCAACACCCCTCTCCTTTTGTGCAGCTAGCCTCATCCTTAGGTATTCTTCTCTTATGGTTTCAAGACTTGCATCCACAGGCAATGCTATCCAAGAAGAAGAGTTCCCAAACCATGAACTAAAGTCCCAGCTCACAAATACCATTAATAAACCGGTCTACATGGACATGTTTGTGCTGATTCCTATAGCAAATGAAGGGAAAATATATTCATTTGCTTAGATCAATCCTTTGAGTCAAGGATCAGAGGAAAGATAGTATCCTGTACAATCTGAACCACTTGGGTTGTATTAGGAAGGAGGAAAGGGAAGTATAGGCCAGGAAAATAACAAAATATCCACTGTACTTCATTAGAAATCAGCCATTTTTAAAAATATCAAATTAAAAAACAATAGTGGCAGAAAATTTTTATATATTAGTATCATAAGTCCTTCATTGTTTAGTAGTCTTTTCTTTAGTAATATCATATAATCTTGATTCCTGACTCTCTTTTATTTCATATTCTGGGAAAGTTAATTCGACTGTAAGAACCAGCATTTGAAGCCATAAAAGTAATAATTATGCAATTTACTTTCACTAGCCAAATGCAATGGAATTCAAAAGACTCTCTTACTTAAGATGCTTTAATAATACTCATTCTTTTAAACCATAAAACGAAGTACACAGTATTTAAGAAGATAATCATTAGCCTTATAGATGAGTTCGTAATGAAAAGCTGCTCTGCAAATGGAAAAGGAAGAAGAATCGAATGTCCTTAGATTTCCAGACTTCAATGGAATTTCTTCCATCACAAATTATTTCCTATTACTTGATCTTCATGAACTAATGTTTGCTATCTGCTTTAAATCTTTGACAGATTATTGCTTTATATTTAAATAACCACATTCATAAATGCCATCTCTATGAAACACGATGGTTTGTCATCAGGTAATTAATGCAGCAATGCAACTGTGGGTACCTGTTATGCCTTAAGTTCTTGCTGTCCAAGGTTAATTTCTGTTGCTTTCATATCATAAAATGACAGTGTACCGCTTTTCAAAAGGCCTATTTTTTATTAAAATATGCAGGCATTGATAATAGGAATGACTTGCCATCTGACTTGAAAATCTCTGTGCAAACATTTTTAGTGTTATTCTATATTATAATACCACATGTCATAGTCAGTATGGTAGGCAGAATAATAAAGCCAAAAGATGTCCATGTCCTAATCTCTGGAACCTATGAACATGTTACCTTGCCGAGAAAATGGGACTTTCCAGCTATGATTAAATTCAGGACCTCAAGATGGAGAAATTATCCTGGATTATTCAACGGGGCCCGATATAATCACATGAGTCTTAAAAGCAGAGAATTTTGCCTGACTGTGATCAAACGGTGATTTCTACAGAAGGACCAAAGAAATGCAACACCACTGGCTTTGAGGATGGAGGAAAGATGCTATGAGCCAAGGACTGTGAGCATCTTCTAGAGGCTGGAAAGGAAAGGAAACAGATTATCTTCTAGAGCCTCCGGGAAGAATGTAGCCCTGTCAATACTTTGATTTCAGCCCAATGAGACAGACCCCTGCCAGACTTTCAGAACCATAAGGCAATATATTTGATTTTCTTTTAAAAGATACCAAGTTTGTGGTGATTTGTTATTGCAGCTTGAGGTTGTAGCACTTGATTCTGTTTTTCTATTGCAAATTTTGAAGTGTACATCCCTGAGGATAAAAGAGCCTTCTAAAAAGCATCAATCAGTCAGTGGGCAAAGGGAACACAGTTCTGACCAGTACCCTTTAGTGATTTCTTATATCGTGGAAAGAACAGCCCTAAAATCAGTATTCAGTTACACTTGCAGAATCTGCTCCAACTCGATGACATAAAGTGCCACTACACTCAGGGATTGCTGTTGACACATGGTGCCTCCCGAGCAGAAGTGTGGGAGGCTGATCTTGACCACAATACCTGATGTGTACACCCTGTTGTTGTTGTTGTCAGGTGCTGAAGGACTGCACCCTGTCCCCTTGGCTGCCACTTCCTTCCTGCATTACCCATCCCACCTGCAAGGCTCGCCTCACAGTGACCTCCATACCAAGTCTTACCCTAGTTTCACTGTGTTTGCTATTTCCAAACTGTTTAGGTTTCCTTCTAGAAAATGTAGACAGAAGGGAGTAGGTGTTTTGCCCACATCTGTATAATGTAAACCGTGTATGTATGTAGTCGTTACCTGGAACCCATCTATGTGGGGTAATGTGCATTTCTAACACCTTCCAGACTGAAGGCAGCTTTTGTACACCTAGCTTCTGTAAGAGCTGCCGCTTCCCGCGTACATGGAATAAAACTGTGATATGCATCTACATGTATGCATATTTGTGTTCATAGCATAGCATATAGTATCTGAAAGAAATACAGAGACCACATAAAAGTCCTAGGACTTGTTCTGGAGAGAAAAAAATATACATAATTGTGCTACTTTGTGAGCCTACTTAACCACCTATATCATAGCAGAAGTGATAGCATGCCTAAGTAGGATTCTATTCATAAAAAAATATTTTTCATGGTAAAATATAACATTACTATACTTTTTTCTTATTGTATAAAAGAAACGGTACCCTCGTAAATCACTAGCACAGTACATAAAATCAGAAGATATTAGCTTTTATTTAAATAACAAAATCTTACCCCTCTGGGATCACCACCAAAAGAGTATGCTGAGCATACACTTTATACACAAGCATATGCAATTTCACATAAATGAGTAAATGAGACATCAAGATTTCTGGTTTTGTTATGAATGCCTTTAATTTTTTTTTAATTCACTGTTGTTGTCATTGTCGTTCTTGTTTTAATTTTCTATTCCCTCTCTCCTCTCTAATTTTCTCCTTTCCCCATTAATATATTATAGTCATATATTTATATATATATATATGTACACACACACGTGTATATTTTTCTGCATTTTGGGATTTTTTTGTGTGCTGCTAAAAGTGGAGATTCAGAGAGGGTAACACATTTGCTTTAAAAAATACTTCAATAAGTTTTCAAAAGTTTTGCGAAGTTTAGTCAGATGTCAAGTATTGATTGAGGGAGGAGAGTTTCTCTGCCTAGGTAAGAACAATTTGAGGAAAGAGTTGGTGATTTTCAGATAGAGAGGAAGCAGAAGGTTTCCAGGGCGAAGAGAGAGGCCTGAAACAGAAGTGGTTTGCCAGGGCCCAGCAGGGTCAGGTGGGAAGGAAGCCCAGATGATGAGCATTTCCCAGTGGCAGGCACAGCTGACGGACTGGGGAGCCTACATGGTTGGTATTTTACACCATCACCTATGTTGTGCTGTGTTGTAATTCCCCGTTATCACCTACAGTGTTGACTAAAAGTCTGTTACATGTTAGCAGCCACTTGATGTTCGGGGAAAGAATAACTAAGGGACCTACACAATGAGGAAATGTATTAGAACAAGTGAAAGAACAGTAGCAGGGCTGAATCTGAAAATGCCATGGAAGCAGGAAATCAGGGTGAAGAACTAGTCCTCAGAGAACCCTCAGAAATTCTAGGAAAGGGGTGGCACTGTAGAAAGTGAAATGTGAACGACACGTTGAGTATTAAAGGAAAATGTAACAAAGAAAACGCTAGGACTTGGGAACACTGGAAAGGCAGATAATTTAGATCATAACTTCTTTAGTGTAAATTTTCATAAACAAAACCACCAAGTCAATGATTATATATTTTAATTATATTCCCAATATAATGTGTATATAAATTTCTGTTTTATCACATTCAGAACAAAAGTAGGCCTTTTTTTTCCTTTTTTGTCAATTTAGTAGGTAAGGTATCATATTCCCTGGTAAGATATATTTGCAGTTCTTAGACTCCTAATGAGATTGAAATCTTCTAATTTTTTATATTTTTTTTATATTTCTTCTGCTGTGCATTTAGATATCATAATTAAGACTGTAATCATTAGGTAATAGCCACCTAATCCAGTTATCTCCCCACAAATATATCCCACATTTTTTAACTTATAATTTTATAAATGTAGTAAAAAGGACATTTTTCAAAGGGCCAAACTCATATTGTAGAATTAGAACTGGATTTATTTTAGTGTACAATTAGCTTAAGCATTATTATCTATAACAAACAACAAATAACTTTTTAAAGCAATAAACTTTCAATTAGTTTTTCATAAATGTATGTTGGAAAGTTGGAAACCCAGAAATAGTTGTGACCAATAGAATGAATTATCTATGTCCCGATTAAGTTGGAATCTCTTTTCTAATACTGTTACATTCCATCCATTTTGGGTTTTCCATTTGAGATTAGGATGGGAAGTGTTGAATTCTACCCTATTTGCTAGAAAGAATGTCTTTCCAATTAGGATTTGGATCAAAACACGGATCTTCCATTGCTCAAAAACATGAAGCCCATAAACCTTCTAGTATAAGAGTAACTATTTTATTTGGGTTCAGAATATATTAGTCAGCTTGGGCTGCTATAACAAAATACTACAAATTGGGTGACATAAACAACAGATATTTATTTCTTACAGTTCTGGAAGCTGGAAGTCTAAGACCAAGGTGATGTCAGCGTTGGTTTCTGGTGAAGCCTTCCTTTCTGGTTTCCTGATTGCCACCTTTTCATTGTGTCTTCACATGGCCTTTTCTTTTGCTTGTGGAGAGAGAGAGGTTGCTGGTGTCTTTTCCTTTTCTTGAAAGGACAACAGTCCTATTGGATTATAGCCCGACCCTTAGGACCTCATTTAATCTTAATTATCTTCTTAAAGGCATTATCTCCAAATACAATCACATTGGAGGTTAAAGTTGTAACATGTGAATTTTGGAGGACACTAGTCAGTCCATAGTACAAGAGCTCAAGTTATACTATTTATAGTATGTAGGTTGTGCTATAATACTAGCATATTGTGCAAAGAGATACAAAGTGGGGTTCCATCATTCTGGTTATAGGATAGATGTGTCATTACTGATTTTCAATGGGAAATGGATAATTCCAGACTGAGAGATAAATCAACAGAATATATAGCATATAATTCCAGATTGACCCATAAAGTATTGGAATAAATAGTTGTGCGTTGATAAATGAAAGACTATGTGCAAGTTATTAAGTAAAATCAGAAATACCATTTAAAAAATCACAGTCGTATTTCAACATTAAGACTACAAATTGAAAATGGCTTAAAAGATTGGACCTCTGTTAATATACTGGTGTATTAAGAAGACCAACTATCAGGAGTTTTACTTTTAGTTCTTCTGACATTTATAAAGGTCCCCTCCTCCCTCCTCTTTTTATTAATCAGTTAGGGGCTTTCCAGCTGCAAGGCAGCTTTGAAGTTACATATCTTCCTAGGACTACTGACTTCCTCTAGAGATATCTCCCTAAATCCTCTTAGAGAATATGGTGCTCAGAGCTTTTGTTCTATATAATCACTCCCTGATGAAAAGAACAAACGTAGGACCAAGGAACCTGGCTGGGTGCTTAAAGCCCTGCTTAGTACAGCCAGATACCACCAGGTGGTATAGGATTCTGGGGAGGGGACCCCCTGCCCCCCCAGCCCTCATAAGAAGCAGTTCTCGCCAGTAGTATCCACACTTGGAAGCACCACACTGTACACTAACAAGAAGGAAGATGGAAACAGGCAGCAGCATCAAGAGAGAAACTTGTGAGCTGATTGTGTGTGCATTTGCATACATAAATGCATGTACTAATGCATGCATGTGTATGTCACTCACACACCCAAGAGTCACATATTTTCTTATGTACATTTATTTATTTTTCCCCTTTGAATACCATTTACCACCTCATAGAGGTTTTATAATAAAACAATGCAAACAAACTGTTCTCTTTATTATCTCCGAGGCTTCTTTAAATGTTGAGTGCTCCGTTTATTTTACTATTTAAAATCAGAATCGATTTGGTATTTCAAAGGCATCTGAGCACTTTCCACAAAGGTCTTGTATGCTTATCCTTTTGTTTATGAACTTTTAAGATCTCTAGACAATTTCAGAGCTTTTGAGTTATGTTCTTCAACATGACTCTGGCTGCTGCCGGAAGAAAGGAGTCATTAAATATTGGCCTGAAAAGGCTGACTCTAACAGGCAGTTTCAAGGAGTGTTTCTAACCTGATACAATATTAGTGGTATAGATTTCTATATAATTTGTTCTCTGAGGGTAAAGCAAAATTTTTTGTGCCCTTTTGAAATGCCATTAAAGAACAACATTAAAGACCACCTTATAATCCTAACTAGGAATGACAAAAATTTGATAAATTTCTATGATTGAGAATGTGTTGTGCTACCATTAATGCCACAGGGAAGTGACCCATTTTAGAGACACTCTGGAACCATGAAATGTAGAACAGAAGTGAGCCAGAGCCTTGGGCTTTTTCTGCCTGCCCACAAATCTCATGTCTACTGTTTAGAGTGCCAGGTTTGCCCTGTGAAGTGGGGAATATTTCTTCAAAACAAATTTCCTCAAGTGCACAGTTGAGGTTGCTTAAAATGAGGGTACATCATCCCTGGGGACTGGTCAAATTTTTATTGGTCACTGCTAAAAACTTCTCTTCCTCCATTTATGATGCCTTAGAGATTCAGATGGGCTCTGCTTTACTTGACCATCTCATAGCCCAAAATATAGTGCTAAAAAATCAGATGAATGATGAATAGGCAGAACACAGAGAAATGTTAGGGCAATCGAACTACTCTGTTTGATACCACAATGGTGGATACATGTCATTATACATTTTTCAAAATCCATAGAATATACAGCACTAAGAGAGACCCTGATCACTTAGGTGAACTGTGGACTTTGGTGATAATGATGTGCCAGTGTAGGTTCCTCCATTGTAACAAATGTACCACTGTGGTATAGGATGTTGATAATATGGGGGAGTGCAAGGTGGCACAGAGGAACTTGGAATATTCTACTCAGTTTTTCTGTGAACCTAAAACTTCTCTAAAACATAAAGTTTATTTTTAAAAAAAAAAAAAAAGTAGATGTGAGATATAAGAAATATTTGCCCTTTTCCCCTGGTTCCTGCCACAGAGCTCCTAAAACTCTTGGAATTTCCTGAGTGATAAAAGGGTCTTTTGTTATTCATAAAGAGCCCCCTATTGTGTCAAGAGAGCAAGAGAAAATAAAAGTTGTAAATATGCATGCACTCAACATCCAAGCACCTAAATATATACAGCAAATATTAATAGATCTGAAGGGAGAGATAAACTGCAATACAATAATAGTGGAGGACTTTAATACGCCACTTTCTGCAATGGGCAAATCATCCAGACATAAGATACATAAGAAAACATCATAATTAAATTACTTTAGACCAACTAGACCTAACAGACATATAGAAAACATTCCATCTAACAGCAGTAGAATACGTACTCTTCTGGAAAGCACATAGAAAATTCTATAGGACACATCATGTCTTAGGTCCCAAAACAAGTCTTACAAGTTTTAACAAATTTAAGAAGATTGAAATTATATAAAGTATCTTTCCTGACCACAATGGTATAAAACTAGCAATCAATAACAGGAGGAACTTCAGAAAATAACAAATACATGGAAATTAAACAACATTGTTCTTGAACAACCAATGAGTCAATGAAGAAACTAAAAAAATAAATAAATAAAAAACAAAAATGTCTTAAGATAGATGAAAATGGAAACTTCACATACCAAACTTATGGAACATAGCAAAAATAGTTCTAAGAGGGAATGTCTACATCAAAAAATAATAAAGATCTCAAATAAATAACTTAATGTTGTACCTAAAGAAACTACAAAAACAAGAATGAACTAAGACCAAAGTTAGTAGAAGGAAGGAAAAAATAAAGATTAGAACAGGAATAAATAAAATAGAAACTAGAAAAACAATAAAAAAGATCAGTCTCTTCAAAAAATGGTGTTGGGAAAACTGGATGTCCATAAGCAGAAGAATGAAATTAGACCCTTGTCTCACACCATATGAAAATCAATTCAAAATGGCTTAAAATTAAACTTAAGTCCTGAAAATATAAAACTACTAAAAGAAAACATAGTGGACAATCTATACCTCTGGTCTAACAGTGATTTTTTTACTATGACCCCAAAAACATAGGCAACAAAAGCAAAAATAGACAATGGGATCATATCAAGCTTAAAGCTTCTGCATAGCAAAGTAAGCAATCAACAGATTGAAGAGACAACCTGTAGACCGGGAGAATATATTTGCAAACCACACATCTGATAAGAGGTTAAAATCCTAAATATATAAAAATTCAAACAAATCAAAAGCAAGAAAACAAATAACTTGTTAAAAATGGGAAAAAGACCTAAATTGACATTTCTTAAAAGAAAATATACAAATGGCCAATGAGAATATGAAAAGATGCTCAACATCACTAATCATCAAGGAAATGCAAACTAAATTCAGAATGACATATCACCTCGCACCTGTTAAAATGGCTATTATCAAAGAGACAAAAGATAAATATTGGTCTGAATGTGGAGAAAAGAGAGCCCTTCCACACTGTTTGTGGGAATGTAAATTAGTACAGCGATTATGGAAAACAGTATGGTGGTTTCTCAAAAAATTAAAAATAGAACTACCATTTGACCCAGTGTTGTATCTCCAAAGTAATGAAATCAGTATGTTGAAGGGATATCTGCCCTCTCATGTTTATTACAGCATTGTTCACAAAAGCCAAGTGGTGGAATCAATGCACGTGCCCATTGGCAGATTAATGGATAAAAATATGTGATATTTATACACAGTATAATAGTATTCAGCCATAAAAAAGAAGGAAATCCTGTCATTTGCAATAACATAGATGAACCTGGAGGACATTGTGTTAAGTGAAATAAGCCAGGCACACAAAGACAAATACTGCATGGTCTCACTCATGTATGGAATCTAAAAAATTTGTTCTCATAGAAGTAGAGAGTATTTCTACTTCTTTGGTGGTTACCAGCGCTAGGGGCGCCGAGGCCAGGGTTTGGTGGGGCAGGTTAGTTGGGAGATGTTGGTCAAAAGATACAAGGTTTTAGTTAGATAGAATAAGTTCAAGAGATTTATTGTACAACATGGTGACTATAATTAACAACAATGTACTGAATTCTTGAAAAATGCTAAGAGTGGACTTTAAATGTTCTTACCATAAAAATGATACTTCTGTGAGGTAACACACATGTTAATTAACTACATTTAGCCATCCACAATGTATATATTTCAAAACATCATCTTGTACGCAATAAATACATATAACTTTCATCTCTCAATTAAAAAAATAAATGTAAAAAAGCCCCCTTTTTATCACACCTCAGTTTATACTACTGAGATAGATTTAAGTGGAGCCCCCAGATTTCCTCAGAATGGAGCTAATCACCAGAAAGACCAAATGATTAGAAAGTTGAAAATTTCAGTCCCACCCACCAGCCTCTGGGGACAGGAGGAGGCTGGAGATTGAATTATCAAAACTGTTGAACAATGAGATTCAGAGAGCTTCCCAGCTGGTGTGGACCCATCAAGGTCCTGGAAGAGCGGTACACACAGAGAAGGCAGAGAAGCTCTTCACCACCCTCCATCCCTCATCACTTGCCCTCTGTGACTCTTCTATTTGTCTGCCCCTGAGCTATATCTTTTATAATAAACCAGTATAAGTAAGTAAATTGTTTTCCTGAGTTCTACGAGCCATTCTAGTAAAGTATCAAACTTCAGGAGGGGTTGCGGGAACCCCTGGGTTATGACCAGTTGATCAGAAGTACAGAAACCTGAGATTAATATCTGAAATGGGGGCAGGCCTGCAATGGTGTCTGAAGTGGGAAGTCCTGCAGGATAGAGCCCCTAACTTGTGGGATCTGACACCACAGGACACCAAAATAATGTCAGAATATTTGAGAATCTCACAGCAGGTGAATGCAATCAAGAAGTGCTTGGATAAAGTAAAATTGGACACATGCATTAAATACAACATTAAGGTA
>VBSM01001562.1:58060040-58110524 GCA_008086735.1 Cheirogaleus medius
AAATAAAATAAAATAAATACAACATTAATCTTATTGTATTCGGTTTTAATGCATCAAAGTCATACAAATAAGAAAGGCTTCTCATGTTCTACGAATACTCCCAAATCAAGATAAAGAACCAACTGCAAACCAATGTGGTAAAATTTATCTGGAATGCAACTAGACATGTATGTTGTCTTTCTTTTTTTTTTTTCAAAATATTAAGGGGGGTACAAATGTTTTTGTTACATGACTTAAATCAAGGCTATAAATTTGCCCATTACCTGAATAGTGTTCACTGTACCCTTAAGGTGGGTTTTTATCCCTCCCACTCCCCTCATCTCCTGCTTTATTTCTAATGATTTTACCTTCCTCTGTCCACTTGTGTGCCCATCAGTTAGACCAAAAATTAGCACAACCCCTATGGAAAACAGTATGGAGATATCTCAAAGAACTAAAAGTAGCCTTACCATTTTATTCAGCAATCCCACTACTAGGTATCTACTCAAAGGAAAATAAGTCATTTATCAAAAAGACATCTGCACCCAAATGTTTATTGCAGCACAATTCATAATTGCAGCAATCTGGAATCAATCCAAGTGCCCATCAATCCATGAGTGGATTAACAAAATGTAGTATAAGTATGCCATGGAGTACTACTCAGCCATAAAAAGGATGGATTAGTGCCTTTTGCAGCAATTTGGAAGGAATTGGAGATCATTATCCTAAGCAAAGTATCTCAAGAATGGAAAAACAAACACCACATGTACTCCTTAATGCAGTCCTTATTTGGATCTAACCTAGCCCTTCTCAGATATCCACTCTCAAAGACTGTAGATAGAATGCTTGATTGTCTTGTTGGTAACTGAAGCACAGCCCATACTGTGAATATCATTTCATCTTCTCTCTCTAGCAGTAGTTGACTCATAGTCATACTTCATATATGTATAGTACTTTTTATTTACAAGCATTTTTATATCCATTATTTCATTGGATCTCACTTATTTACAACAGTACTGCTCCTGCATTTGGAATGTCATCAATCAAATTCAGAATTCTAGGTGAAACTCAGAAAGAAATTCATTGCTCTTGCAGGTATTTGCCTGAGTAGCGCATATATATAAATGAACAAGCTGGGTGGTCCCATTCATTGCTCTGACTTTGTGCTGTGCCTTTGCAAAACTGAAATCGTAAGTTATTGCAAAACTGAAATTGTAATTTAAGAGCTGTATTGCACAGTTTCAGAATAGTGCCACATTATTTGTTTCAACCTCTATTTGCTCCTATATTTTCAGCCCTAAGTGGAATGCAAACATCCCCTGGTGTTCTGTTGATGACTCAAAAGAATTATATTCCAAAAGGTCTCTGCAGATGATCAGTGATGAAAGATACTACCAGCATAGGTGGTTAAAGAAAAGAAGAAAGAAAATGTTCTTGATGATTCAAAAACTTCAAAAGGGAAGGAAAAAGGGAGTGTCATTCTTAGATTACTGGGTAATAAAATAACATGCTTGTAGGACTAATTCAGTAAAAATTTAATCTACATAAAATGAGACTAAAAAATCTTCACAAAGAAAATTATGACTAGATGTTTTTCCCTCACATTAAGAGGAACCACTAATATTATAACAGCCCTATGCTTGAGATAAGGAAAACATTGATGAGAGATGTCAATCAGAAATAATCCAAAGGGTCAGAATGCAGTTTAAACAGAGTATTCAAGCACAGAGGTTGAGGACTGCAGCCCAGGACACACTTCCAGGTTGCCTTGGGGAGTGCTCCAGAGGACAAAAGAGAGGCTCAAGTTTTTAAAGAAAAAAAAGACAAAAATAAAAAAAAAAAAAGAAGAAGAAGAGAAAGAAAAGAGGGACTGATTACAAAAGTCATTTGTCAGGAATTCTCATTGGTTTACAGAAATGACAGGCTTGTGATTGGTTATACATTGTTGAACTATAAGGTGTGTGGCCTTCTATGGCTACTTGGCTTCAGTGAGTCTAGACCGTAGAGCCCTCCAAGTAAGGGACTTCAAGAGGTAATTATTCAACTCAAGGGGAAGTGAGACTGCTGGTAAATTTTAAATGCCCTTTTGGATCTAACAATTTTAAAGAGGCTCCCGTTCCTCACATAAAAGGGGTTTTTACTTTCTCAGAGACATCATCAAGCTGTGCAATCTATTTCATCATATATACCAGACCAAGTGTTGTGAACTAGAGTAGAAAATGGAGTCTTAGAAAATTCTTAGCATCTTCAACTGAGCGAACAGAAAACCAAAGAAATCTGAGAGTTCTCAGTCACTGAGTCCCCAAACCAAATCCTTTGTTCCTTGGGGCTACCAAGAACTTACATATCTTACAACAAATCAGACAAAGTGAACAAGCAAGTTACACATGTTATTGATGTACATTTATTCAAAGCAATCAAAATATATGTACTAGAAAAAAGCCCTAGAACTTTAGTGATAACTATAATTTTAAGTATCTAACAAGTGATTGAATCAATTAACATTCTTCTGGATTAAGACAAATTCTGTATCTCAAAGGCCATAGAGAAGCTGAAAGAAGCTTAAAGAAAGGAATTCTAATATTAAGGTTTATTAAGATTTAATCCTAGGTTCAAGCCACTTCTGATCTTACAAAGTTGAGCAGGCTTCTCTTCTGAATGACAGGGGGAGGGCATTCTCGTACCTAGCATCATTTGGGGTTCAGATCTCAACTGTGCCACTCTTAGTCTCAAATCCCTAATTCTCTAATTGATAATATGGTGACTTCCACATAGGTAATGAAATGAGATAACATTACTTTGTTAAGTACTTACCAATTGAATACTATTAATACCAAGAAGAAAAAAAATGTGGGTTCATCCAGCTGTTGTCAGACACAGGTCAATCACCTAAACTAAGCACACTGGGAGGCAAGAGATGACGTGAAGGACAATGTTGAGCAGCTGCATCCATTCATTTACCAAGTGCCCGTTAGGTGCCTGGTACTATTCGAGGAGCAGGGTGTGCACAAGTATGCAGAAAGAATCTTTGCCTTCAAGATGCTCACTCTCCAGTGAAACATTTAGTATCGTATGACAGGTTGTTGTCAGAGTTTCTTTTATGTGGCATTAATGGGTTGTCTGTCCAAAGGTTTGGAAAATATTGGGTTAAAAAATACTAGCTCTTTTAAGTGCCAGGCATTAATTACTCTAAGGGTTTAACATATATTAACTATTTTAAGCCTTCAGACCACCCAATGAGGTAGTTGCCATTATTTTTTTATGGTTGGAAAATGAGAGGAATATTTTAATAGTTCTTTTAAATACTTGTGGATATTCTTCTTTAACACTACATGAAAACTCAACAAGTAACTGTTTCTTAAAAGTTAGATGCAAAAGGGAATTTGAAGTCACATCAATGATCCTTTTACAATCTTTCACATTGGGCTGCCTTATACTTTGAATGGATCTTTTACCTATGCATTATGTTTTAATATCATACATTGAACATTTGGAAAATATCGGTTCACTCAGTCAGGTACATCTTCCAAATTTTGACACAGTTCTTTATACAGTGTCATCACATGTCATGGAGCCTCTGGAAAACACATTACCATACAAAAATGATAACAAGAAGGTAAATTATACTTTAATATTAATATTATTACAGAAATAGTTTTGACCTTGTGATCTCCTTATAAAGGTTCCAGGGACACCCAGGACTCTCTGGATCATACTGTAAGAGCTGCTGCAGTCTGTCAATCAGACTCATGTCCATGTTCAATTATGGAAAATTCTCAGCCATTATAATGTTGCTTCTCTTCTATCTTTTTCTTGTTTTGCATTTTCTATCATAGTAGTTTTAACTTCCATTTCACCAGCACAATATTCTATTCTAATTTGTATACATTTAGCTCATCTATTGAGATTTTTATTCTAATAACCATATTTCATTTTTTAAAATTTTATCTTCTTTTTCTTATTTGCCTATTTTTTCATATACTAGCAACTTTTGAAATATTTGTTATAAATGCTAGAGCATATTTATCTTTTTTTTACATTTTTCCAATTTGGCTATTCTTATTTCCTAACTACTTGTTCTTTCAGTTTATATATCATGTTTTTTTTTATTTCAAAATATTAAGGGGGTACTGATTTTACAGACAAGCAAACACAGAGAGGTTAAGTAGTTTGCTCAATGTCACACAGCAGGGTTTTTCAGTACTTCTGCATTTTGAATTTCTTAGAAAGATTAGAGTACAAATATTTCCCAACTTTTTTGATCATGGAAATTTTTTTCTCTCTAATGGACCATTTCAGAGGATCAATGTTTAAAAGGAAATACCTAAGGAAAGATGATGAAACAAACTAAAGGTAAAGAATAAAACTTTATTTCCAATTACACTTTGCTGTACATTATCAGCCACATTGAAGACTTAGTTTATTTTATTCACTTTGAGAAAGTTAGAGTCCCAAGACACTACCTCTATTGTCTAGCCTTTGTGCTCAGGTGTTACACTATCATTTCTAAACAGGTTTGAGAATACAAATGGTAAACAGACAGCACATGGAAGAGAAGTCAAGGCTGGCTTTTCAGCACACCTAGTAATGACGGTATTATAGAGACTGAGATCATATGGAGCCATAACTTAGAGGAGAAAAAGAAATCTGTCAAGTCTTTTTCATAACAAGATCAAAGAGATTGTGACAGATTGTGAAAATACAGCCTTATTTTTCAAGTTGCTAATTTGTCTTCTTATTGTTTCCCAGAGAGGCTGCTCATGAAGGGCTCTTTCATAGAGGAAGTTTAACAAGTGGTAGAGGATGCCCTTCTCAGCTGAACAGTTTGAGTGGTTTAACCCTGGCAAGCAAATAGGACTTTCATTGATTTGCAAGTGACTAAGTGACTAGGTACAATGGAGGAAAAGAAAAAATTATCTGGAACTTTAGTTTTTAGCAACACAATCATAAGTCATTGTGAGTTTCTTAAAAGTAAACTAGAATGTAACATAGGCAATTATGTATCACCTATATTCAGCACTGGAACCCAGTGAATAATGCTTAATGATCTTTATCCCTCCAAAAATAAATATCCTAAAAAAAAAATCAATGACAAAATGGTCAAATCGCTCATTTCCTTGAGCAGACTTAAGCAGCTCCTTTTGTGCTTCATATGCTTCTAGCACACATTTTAATAAAGATAAATTTCACAACAGTGCACTATGATTAATAAACTCCTTTTTCCATACAACAGTTTAATAGAGGTCAAATTTGAGAAGGTTTTTTTTAGAAAGTATTCCAAATGCATTAGATATCTCCAACCAAGAGTTATGAAACCATAATAATAATTAATATTCATAGATCCCTGTACTGTTTACAAAATACAGACGTGAGAAGGTTGAGAATATCGATGGTAAGCAGATGAGAGGCCTCCTGTCTGATGCTTCCATTCTCTCAGATTAAAATGAAGCAAGGTCATTAGCAGGTAAGGCAGGGAGCAGGGGATGGGGTGGAGTGCCCATCTGAGATTTGTGACAGAAATCTAAAGTAAAAATATCCAGTGAGCATGTGTATTTTTCTTTGGGACAATTTGACTCAAATACAAGCCTAGAGTACAAAAGAGTTTTTTAACAAGAGTAGAGACTTTTCCATGAGCATCAGTAGGAAAGAAAGAAAGGTAAGGGAATTATATTTGCAAGAGAATGTTACAGTTAGATGATAGAATATGATCTGTGTGGAAAAAAAATGAAAACACAAGATAGAACAACTGAGAGTGAGATGGTGGTAGAGTTAGTGGACAGGAGTTCTTATAAAGTCAAGGACGTGACCCTGGGAGCCCATGCTTTAGGTGGGTGGAGGATTAGATGGTTGATTGACCTTTTACGTGAATTATCTCAACTGCTCCTCACAAGGCCAAAAGGGAATTATTATCACCATTTCACTGAAAAGGAAAATAAAGATCAGAGAATTTCCATGTCTTGCCCAAAATCACAGAGTAAATAACAATGGAAAGCAGGACTTAAACCCAGGACTGCAAACCCTGAACACCAACCAAAGGATAAGGATAATTTTCTAAGAAGATATTTCATAACATCTCTACTATTCATTCAGTTCATTACCCTAAAAAAAAAAAAATGCTTCTTCTGGGAGGAGTCACAAAGAGCAATGGAAAAGCAAAAGGGATGTTTGGAACAAAATGTCCAGTAGCAAAGTAGCACAAGACTAAAATTTTATCTTTTTGTGAATATTCTCCACGCAACATGGGAAAATAAAATTGGGGGACCCCCACCAAGACTTATAAAACATTTAAAATGCATCATCAGAAGCAGCCTACTGTTCAGTTGCATATCCTGTCTACATATTAGTAGTACAGCAGAAGAGAACTAGTATGGAGCTACCTATTAAAACTCAGTCTCTCCCACATATCATTGTGACTGTAATTTAGGGTCCTACGTGTAAAATTGCTTCTGTTTCTTAAGGTTACCAGGGGTCCTTGAGAGAATGCACATGAGAGACACATGATCAAAAACACATGTGTTATTCTTGCCCATCCAAAGAGATAATAACCAGACTACAGATGAGTTTTTACTGAAGGAAAATAAGGTCTATTTTTATTTCATGTCTTAAAGGAATAAAAATATTTCAGGTAAACAACTTCATTTCATTCCTATGTAGATTGTGAATTTTGCCCAACGAGACAGATATTGGGAAGTAAATATCACAATGGGTAGAACACACAAATAAACCAGCCAAGTTTTATGATCCATTCAATACGTTTGCTTTATGGATGCAGAAATTTATTTATTTATGCCATCTTATTTTTTAAAGAATAGAAATTACAAGAACCCCTACTACCAACATGGGAAAATATTAATAAAAATGTGAAACCAGAACTATAGAAAATGTACATATAAGTAGAAAATAAAAGTGAATAAAAAAAAATAAGTTCAAATATGCAGGCTGAGAGGGTCTCCTTCCCTGTGATAATTGATCGGTAAATGTGGTTTAAACTTCCTGGTAGTCAAAATGTGGATGGTGGGAGAGGTCAACCAACTCAGGTTATTGGTTTAATAACCAATATTTGTTATTTAAAGGAGGGTTTCACATCTCTGAACTCAGAGCCCTTCCCCTCAGGGTTCTTTCTTTACTTCCTCATAACACAGGTGCAAACCTCAGCTCAACGCAACCCGCACCTGGTCCTAGACTGACCTCACCAGAGGGCCAGTGCCACCCCCAAAAGGAAACCCAGGACAGTGAAGTTCCCTTATTAAACAGCTGCCTAGGGAGGTGTTCTGTCTGGTTAGTCTATAATTACCTCTATTTTGTTTCTGTTGTTACAGCGTTGTCAATGGTTATTTGGTTTTTATACCTCTTTTTCCAATACCTGGATCTTCTTGTTTTGGGGTCATCCTCCAGACTTGAATGTGGTTCTGGATTATCGACTGATGCCCATATTAGAGCCCCACAAGTATCCACTGCCACTTCCTTTGGTCTCCTGGTCCCTTATTCTTGGATAATAACCCAATATAGTCATGAAGGTGGTTCAAAGTCTTCTTTTCCACCATATGACTTAAACTGAGTGTATTTCAAATATATCCTCACATTTATTTAAAAAATCAGTGACAATCCTCCAAATTAAGAATAGCAAAGAGCCTTGATGAATGAGCAGAGTTACTAATGGAAATAAGTAAAATAAGATAAAAATAACCAGACGATGCCTATGTCTTTCTTTCCTCCTAAATCAAAGGCCATGCATTGTCGATGTGTTATTAAATATACTGATCTCATTTGTGTTGTTTGTAACGTGGCCCTAAAGCTTGTGGGGCAGGTAGAAGACATTTGCAATCAAATCTGGCACAATGCCCGGCAGAACATTTACTGCATAGACACAGCGTTACAGATGATGAAAACTTAAGAAGGGTGGAAATAATTTGGAAACCCTTCAGAGGAGAGCAACAGAGATGACTATTAAACAGTTGAAAAGTGATCTACACTTAAGGGAAGGTTGTAGAACTAGGCTATTTAGCCTGCAGAAGAGGCACTTAAGTGCAGCATGCTAGTAAATCCACGCTTACATGATATCTGTTATAAAGATCATAAACAACTGTTCTTACTTCAACCTATTACAGAGCAAGGAGGAAAGAATCTGAATAGCAAACCAGTAATTTCAGCTTTATTCAAGCCAATGTTTCCTTTGATAATCAAAGTTTTAATAACTAGATTTGGGTTTTGTAGCAAAGAGATAACAATTCAACTTCTGGAATTTTTTTAAAACGATAGAACAGCAATCTCCTATCTCCCAAACATCTCCTTTTTTTAAATGAAAAACTATTGCTTACCAGCTACACTATTCTTTCAGATTTTTTTATATATTACATATATGAATTTAATTTAATATCAGACAGCTAGCTAGGAAGCAACAGGAACTTGGTGTATTTGATTTTGTGCCTGAATACAATTGTTTAAAGTGCCCAGCTCTAGCACTTTACAACAAGAACACTTTGTAATGGTCATCTTTAGCAGTCTGTTTAAATCCCCTAGATGATCTATACAGAAGTCATAAATGTGCTAGCACCCAGAAACTGAACCTCCTATGAACCCTTGTTATTTTTTAAGGTTGTTATAGATGGATTTGGTTACTAATTTTTAATGGAGCAGGGACACACTGCTGCAGAATATAAACAATTTCTCCTTGGGCATAAATCACCCTTCCCCTGTCCTGTAGAGTAGCCCTTGGAACAGCTGGTATCTGAGGATGGCTGTTTACTTAAGACTTTGTTCTCAAGTTGATAAGAATTGTCAAGCTGAGTAGGTACACACACACACACACTCTCACACACATATATATTATTACATATACACATACACTTCCATTTATATATATTAATATATTTTATATATGGGGACATCTCAGGCACAAGGCATAAAATCTCCATGATTTAGGCTTTATTTCAGTATTTGAGGATCTAAACAGGTTCATTGGTTGGATTTAGCTCTGCTCAATTAAAGTTGAATTCATATAATACCATCAAGCATTGGTAGTGACATTTGGTGGCATTCAAGATGTTATTTACACTCAGCGTACTGAAGTCCATGCAACTGTTTGCATTAGGTTCAAGCCTGCAACTCTTTGTTTGTTGAGGTTCACCCAACACAGTTTAGCCCCATAAAGATTCCTGAAAGAGGCTCTTCAAGCTAAAGTAACTACATCAAAAGTCATGCATGCACAGAACAGAATTTATCAGCCATCTGTCCAGAAAATGTGTCCATATGCTTCCTGGGGCATTTGTCAAATCAGACTTCAGCACAAGTCCTTATAATCAAGTTGGGAAAAGAGCAATTCCCACCTCTCCCCTCATCAATTCATTGACCTTAAATGGCTTCCTATTTTACTGTTTTCTCATATATTATTACATTTAATTGTCTCAATAACTCTCAGAAACATCATTACTCCCATTTTATAAGTAAGGAAATTGAGGCTGAGAGAAATTGAGACTTGCCCCAGGTTATAAAACCAGTAAATGGTCGAACTTCTGGACTCCCAGCAAAGGGAACAATACACTACTGTTGGGGTGGGGGGAAGTACATACATGCAAACACACACACACACACACACACACACACACAGAGATGCACACACATAAACACATATACATATATATATTTGCACACATTTATATATATATATATACACATACACATCAACAAACCATAAAGTTAGTAAATGTCCATGCCTCTTTGAATAAATACTTTAGAACTTTAAAAGGGGCAATTAATAAAAGCACCAGGGTTTGGTTACATCATATTTTGAAGTCCTTAGAAGAAAGGTTTAATAAATTGCAAATATTATTAAACTCAACTTTACAAATAGGAGAGGGCTTGCTCTGTAACTTTCTTGGCACAAGAAAGAGGAGTCATTTTTCTTTACCTCAAAGCTTCCCATGCATGTCATTGTCACATGCTAAATATTTAATGAATCTAGTTTTCTCATCTTGCCTTCTACTTTTACACTGCTCAGGTGCCATCCAGAGAAAGCTGGAATATGCCCTATTGGTCCTTTCTTTGCCTTTAAACTCTAAAGGCTACAGCTCTAGAATACTAATATACCATCTGACAATGCAGTAACAGTGATTACCCATTAACATCTTAGCACAAGCTAAGTTAAAAAGTAACTAGCCAAATATATGGTAATATTTCAAGAGACTGCAACTTCAGGGAGATAATTTTTTGTGTGATAGCTAGAAATACCTAGAGCAGGGAGCTCTGGCTTTTTAAATACTTGTCCACATGATTATGAGTCAAAATGGTTGCCAAACAGTAAAATTGTAGCAATAGCAATAAGGAGTCAGGAAGGTCCATCTAAATAGATGTGATTCAAACGTGAATCCAAACATGAATCCAGGGCATAAAGAGGAAAGCATTTAGATTTCTTGTGCCAGTAATCTTGCTAAGTATTCCAGTTTTATTACGTAATTAAAAAAAAAACCTGAACTACTCAAATTCATATAGTTAATTACAGTCACCTTCTTTACTTGTACAGTGCTAATTAATCCAGCCAGCCAGCATGATTCTGGAAAAAACTTATGAAAGAATGCTACTGGGGTAGATGCTCATGGCTACCACATCTACTGGCTCATGTAGACTAGATAACTATGTAAAAGTCCACCAAAACTAAAATTCTCAAGTGGTCACAGTTTGGGTAAGATTTTGGACACCAGAGGCTTGACAATTTCTTGTGATCTTCCTCGACTGCTCTTGCTCCTCCACCATAACTATGAGAACACATACAGGCTAGGGTGCTGGAGGAAAGTGAGAGAAATGTGGACACAAGCCAAGGCCATTTTAGACAAGCCAACAGCCAGCTAACCTTCAAACACGTAGAAGAGCCCAGCCAAGGTCAGCAGGGCCATATACACAACTGCAACTGCCTACAGATGCATGAGTGAACCTAGATAGAACTAGAAGAACTACTTAGCTAGCCTCTAGGCTCATGAGCAATAGCAAATGGTTAGTTTTTAAGCCACCCAGTTTTTAGGTGCATTGTTACACAGTAACAGTTGACTGATATAAAGAGTAACTATGGGAAGTAAATAAAGTCTACCACATATTAGCCATTTTATCCTGGGGGCCTAGCGGACACATTTCATCCCATCCTTGGTCTTTATCTTATGTCCTAACCCTACACACAAACACTGCCTGGGCAGCTTCAGCCCACCAGGCACCTGTAGCCCAGCCTGAACATTCTCTTCTCAGTGCTTACTTTGTGGGAAACTTCTTCCAAAACTACCACAAACATCACCAACATTTAGATCAGAGATTGTCTTCTTTGCCTGCCAGAATTTAGCTGGATGAGATTTGTTCTGAAATCACAAAGTGTAATCTTGCATCCATGTTTCCTTAGGAATATGGAATGTGGAGATAACTCTGTAATAGCGTCAGAATGTACCTCCAAGGGAGTGTGGCCTAACTGAGCTCCTACAAACTGACAAAACAACCAGAACCACCTACACACTTTTTATTTTGATCAGCCCACCAACCACTGCCCCTCTGAAATGCAAGGAAGTCATCTGGGGGACTCCCTGTAATAACTTCCTACATGTCTCTAAAACCAAAAGCCATAAAATTATGCCTACCAGGAAGCATTCAACATCCATTATATAAAAAAGACTTCTAAAGAATACAGATTGGTTCAAAACAATTTCCTAGAGGATATATGTTTTATCACTTATTTTCTGAGCTCGATCTGAAAATTGAGGTTCCTCCCACCACTTCCAATCTTAACCTGAGTCAGCCAGATTCCTTTTGAAGATCTGCCTTAGTCGAGCAAGAGACATGCTATTTTCCTGATACGGTCTCGTAAAGAAGGACAGACGCCTAATAGATTGTAATTGAAATGGGGAGGCTTAGTTTTACAGACACTCAAATATTTGACTTAACAGAATTCCAAGATGTGTAATTCAGAATTGAAACTGAGTCCACAGCTTGAAATTTTTATACTTCTGTGAATGATGCCCTGCTGTTCTATTACACTTTAACCGATACAGTGGTGCATTCTCATTTATTTCCACTCAGGGTTAAAATTTCAAATTAGTTCCTATCAAATTCATGCCACATTTTATTCACATACATGTAATAAATGAGCATAATTTGTCATGATGTTTGTTTGTCCTGCGGTGCCCTTGGTCATTTAAAAGGACATACAACTGCTTATTCCGAAATTCTGTGACAAAGTCAATATATTCCTTCTTAAAATATCTTAGGTCTTCAAAGGCTCAGCTGGGTGGGACATTTAAGGTTAATTTACAATCATTCTTTCCCCTTCCTATGGAAAGAAAGAGAGACAGATAAATAAGCAAATTTTCAGGCATTCAAAGAATTGTTAGTAAAGAGCAAAGTCCTAGCTAGTAGCCTATCCTGTTTGCAACTGAGTGGTTAAACTATGGCTAAATGGACAAACTTCTGTATTTCATAATTAGACTTAAAAAATAAATGGTTTCAAAGGAGTGCATTTGTCTTAGCTTTGACAACACTTTTTTTGGAGAGAATAACCAGACCCTTAATTAGACCACATATACAGGACACTTTTAAAATTGAGATTATGCTCATACATTCCTTTTTTGTATATGCTTGTGTGGTCCTTTATATGCATCCATGGCAAAGGGTTTCAGAGATTTCCTTAAAGTTTTTCTTTGGGATGAGCCTAAAATTTAGAAAAAAGTGCATCAGGAAGGGATTAGAAAGATGTGAATATTATTTCCAGTTCTGCCATTAAAACCCTACATGGTAGATTTGTTCCTGACTTTTGTCATCTACAAACAAGAATAGTTGGGCCTGTCCTTACAGAATGGCAGGAGGCAGCTGCCCTCCTCTCTGTATGTCTCACCACTGGTTCTGTTGCATTCCAGTGTTTAAGGATAGTGCAAAGATGCAGTAAGCAAGAAGAAACAGACAGCATGTTGAGCACGCTTAATCTTCATAGCCATTGGTACCATACCTAAAATTCACTGAAGCAGTAAATTTTGACATGGCCATCAAAAAGTGGTTGTTAAAATGTAATATTCATTTTTGGGGGGGTTTCTTTTGTTTTTACCAAATAATATGTCCGACTCATATCTTGCCTCTTATTCTACCCCTAACTCCATTCTGAGACAGTCACTTTCTAACTTATTAACATATTATTTATATTTGTATGAATAATCATTACCTTTATTCATTCTAATCCCAACTTGGCATAGGTAAATGTTGATGTTACAGGCATTTAAGGATAAAAGGAAAGGTCTCAAAAGGGCAAGATATTGACATGCTTTGCTTGCTCCATGTAATATTTGTCCACATTATATTTTTTAATTGAATCTAGATTTCAGACATCCTTTCAAAAATGTGCAGATCTAGAATAATGGTTTGTCAATACTGTATTGGAATGGAATACTGTCATGGCTACCCTGTTTGGATGGAGCATCTACTTTCCAGTGTACCACACTTCCCACCATTCCCTTTACTTTGTTGATGTTGGCTTTCCCCATTCCCTTTAACTGTAGGAATTTCATTTTGGTTTGGGATCCTAGTCTGGAGTGTGCAGTGATGCCTCAGCAGCAGGTCTATGGAGGGGACCCCTCAGGAGGCCCTAGACATGAGCTGTCCCACGGAAGGGAACAGAGAGGTGTTGAAGACAAGTTTCATACCCAGCCAGTTTACCTGGGAATAGAGCACACATAGTTACTATGAAACAAAAACTCATGTGCAAAATAATTGCCTAAATAAAGCTTTCTTTGTCTGAAAGTATGTGCAAGTGAGTTTTTTCTTAATTATAAATATAAAGATCAAAATACCAAGAGATTTTAGGGAGAATGGCACTTTTATGGTAGTCAAATAGAAATTATTGGCTAAAAAGCAAGGCAATAATAATCTCTAGTTTAGAAGTTATAACTTTGAAATAAAAATACCTCTGGCAAGGAAGAAAAATGGATTCCTTAAGCAAAGTTTGTCACAAAGGAAAATATAATTTTACTAGAATAGATGATTATGGGTATAAGAAAAGAGAAATTTAAACCTAGAAACATATGTGATCGCCGTTTAAGCCATTTATGAAGGGATTTTATACTTTTACTATCATTAGTTAAAGCACCAAGCAATGGCCAAAACACTCAGCACAAAGCCATCATATTACAATTCTGAAATGTTATATTGAAGTATTAACACAGCTTTTAGGGAGCCTTAAGTATGAAAATTTAGAATGAATTTGCTTGTGAGGACACTTCAAATGATAGGAAACAATTTACACTTTGCTTTGAAAAATGACTCAATTGCAGGATCATTTTAGATTCTCCCTGTAGCCTGGGAGAATTCAGGGGGATTTGGTGAGACCTGCTCAATGGCAGTTGCCCTTCTTCCTTACCCCAACCCTACCAAGAAACTCTCCCGAGCTTTACTTTATATGCACAGGTAATTTTCACAATGTGCTCTCCCCCTCTCACTGCCAGTGCCGGGCCCCAAAGGCAGTGGATTACAAATTACATGAATCAAATCTGGAACAGTAATAGCTGGGGGAAAACTGGGAGGGATAGGTTTGAAACTCAAGGTAGAGCCCTTAAGACAGTGATTGTCAAGTTGGCATCCAGGTCCCAGAGAACAATGTCAAATGTAGGATAAGAGCTAAGCAATAGAACCAAATAGGCAAGCACGGCTCAGGGTTTATGAAATGAATGCTAACAGCTAACACTAACATTTATTTACTACTCACCATTTGCTGGGCACTATTCTACACTCGTTGCATGCATTAATTATTAATAATTTAAGCCTCAGCATCAATAGGCTCTATGATTAGGAAACTGGGGCCCAGAGATATTAGGTAACTTGTCCACGGTCAGACACTACTGGAGGTGACAAAGCCAGGATTTGAACTTAGGCAACTGGATTGAGCACTCCTGCAGGTTTCTGCTGTGCTGTACAGCCTCACTGGACAGCTGGACAGGCAGAGCATTGCAGCATTATCCTGTAGAACTTTCTGTCATGCTGGAAATGTTCTACACTTGAACCATCCAATAAGGTAGCCACTGGCCTTGAAATGTCACTAGTGAGCACGTGAAAGGGGATAGTAGGGGGATCAGGTAGTTTAAGTGGTATGCAGTGAGGCACTGCATTTTCATATTTATATTTAATTTTAATGAATTTAAATGCACATTTAAATAGCCTCATGTGGCTAGTGGCTATCAAATTGATTAGACAGTGAAGGTTAAAGGCCAGGCACATACCTCACTAGGAACTACAAGAACACAAGCAGTGGACCTCAAAAGGAAGACAGATATTAATATTTGGAAAACCAAAGCCATCTTTCTGATCCAACAAGTCTCCTGTTTAAAGTCCTCCCGTGGCCGGCTCTCTACTACTTTCAGGGGAAAACTGCCATCTGTTTCCTCTGGTATCCTGACCTCTTTACAAATTGTGTTCTCCTCAGCTGTGCAGCCCCATTTGTCCCCAGGTTGGCGCACTTGCTCTGTCACCACCATCCCACACCCCAGATCCCCGTCTTCAGCCCTTGGACACACCAAACTACAATTTGCGCTTCTTGAAGTCATGATGTACTGACTCCCTCTTTGACCTACCATAGTTCTCCTCTTTCAACTTGTCCAACTCAACTTTCCAGGTCCAACTTCGGAGTCACCTCCTCGAGAAAACCTTTCTCCAAACTGAGTTTGGCGATGCTTCTCTGCTGCCCGGCTCTGCATGGCATTCTCTGCATACCGCCATCAGTCGGGTATTACAATGCATAGTATTGGGCTTCTCCCTCTAGGAGATGTAACCTCCTTGAGGACAGGGACTCTGGTTTTCATTTTGAAACTCTCAGCTTCTTATCTATTGATCATTTGGCCCATAGTAGATGCTTCAAAAATGTTCACTGGATGAGTGACTGAAAATCTGCCAGCAACAAGACCAACAGAACAGACACCTTAAGAAGCCTCTGGAGAACTGAAGTCTCTATTGACTTGTGTCATTGCTTCCTGGAACAATCCTAGGAGATTGAAGGTCACAGGAAATCATATTGTTGGGAGGATTGGCAGTTTCTGATGGGCACAGTCTGATATTTATTTCCTTTATACCTCATTTCATATTTAGATAGCACCTTACTAATATTATCTCCCTAATCTTTCCATTAGAGAAGTGAGAAGAGAGGAGTGAAAATGACTTGTTCAAGGTTATAAAAGGCAGAGCAGTAACAGAAAATCCTTTAACACTTTCCAGCTAATCCAAGGCCCTACGTGCATAGGATTTAGGATGTGCTACATTAGCACTTAAAAAAAAAACTTTCTGGAAAGTAATTATGAGTTGGCACTCTGCCTTGGTCCTGTACCTGGGATGTCCAATGGGACCGTGTATGCCTGCCAGTTTTGTAGAGATCAGTGCACAATAGAATTTAACAATGTGGCAGTGGACGGGTGAGGAAATGGGGGTGGGAGACACAGGGTGGGGGAATAGTGAGAACAGCTGCAAGACCATGAATACCGCAGGGAGGGAGGGAGAGTGGCAATGAGAAGACTAAACTCAAATGCCATGAGCCAGGGCAAGGGTAGTGTCAACAAAGACCTGGAAAGAAGATCATCAAATAAGTAATAATAGTAGAATGGTAGAATGAACAATGGAATAAACAAATATTAAAAATGCAATTACAGCTATTCCCTTACTATGTTATTTTTCATTTTCACCCCAATCTGAAAGGCAAGTATTATGTTGTCCTTTTTCTGGATGAGAACACTGAGGGTGAGAGAAGTTCCATGAGTTCAGTTCACACAGCTGTTAGAGAGCAGCGTCCTGTACTGGGCTCTGGTTTGCCTGTTGATGCATCTTTCTATGCAGGAGTGAGGGGAGGGGCTCCGCTGCCTGAGGCCCTTCACTAACTATCATCTATTGGCCCCATTACAACTAGGGCAAACACTCCTATTCAGTGAAAACCAGATGCTTCTGAGCAAACCCTATTTTCCCTCTTTGTAGAACTAGTCTGGCTCTCCCAGAAATTTCAGCCAAATTTCATCTGTGTATCTCAGGATGCAAGAATCTCCAAAATGGCTGTGCTATTGGCTTTGCAACATCATGTTCTGTGCTCTGCTCTCTCCTAAGTCTTTGTTGCCCAAAGAGACCGTTTAAGATGTGGCATGGGGGTGGAAAACTTATTCCTTGACGGTCTACATAAAGTTTCCATTTAGAAAATACCTGGTTGTGTGACAAAAATAAATATCATTAATTAAAAATAAGAAGAGACAGCCAAAAATGGTGAAATTATTTTTTCCACAACAAAACACTTCTGCCCACTGCCATATGTACTCTCTTATTCCCCTTGCAAAAGAAGCCTGTGTTTACTGATGGGGAGACAGCGGCCCTGTTGGAACCTGTGCTATCCTAATAGCAACAGAGACAAAACAACAGCATTGTAATTGTCTATTTTTTCTGGTGTCCAAATTCATATTTACTTTCAGCCCCAAATTCCATTCATTGATTCCTTCTCAGGAACAAAGAAATAAAATGAGAGTACCGTGTTATGTCCACACACATTATCTCATTTTAAAGTCCTCTTTTTTATCCTCACTAAAATTCAGAAAAATGAGGCTCAGAGAAGAGGGTGAAGTTCACAGAGATAGTAAAGAAAAAAAAAAAAAGAGGAAAATCTCACATCCAGTTCTTTCCTTGGTCCCAGAGAAGAAAATGGACAAAGGAAATGGAAGATCTATGGCTAAATAAATAGCAGAGTTCTACAATTTAGCATTGATACTTAGGTTCAATTCCAATATTTTTTCAGATATTTTCTGCCTTTATTTCTCCTGTCTTTCCCACAGATACACACAGAAAACCCTGCTTCCTTATCCTATGATCTGGCCCCTTGCTACTCAAAAGTGTGGTTCAGTAAGTCACATATTAGCAAGGCTTAGGAGTTGGGTTGAAATGCAGAATCTCAGACCCCCATCCCTCCACCACCCCACTCCAGACCGACAAAATTCAACAAGATCACTATGCATATTAAAATCTGAAAAGCACTAATCTAGACTTTTCCTAATCTCTCTTTAAAACAGATGCTCCTTTAAAAAGACTAACTCTGTATTCCTCTTTTTCCTACCCTGGGTGCTAGCAATGAAAGTACTTTCTGCTGAGCTGAGTTGGCTAAATATAGGATTCTCCCCAATTTAGCTGAAGCTCAATCACATGCTGAAGCTCGATTAAAAACCCCATGGCCCTACAGGACCTTAAATAATACTACTACTGGCATTGCAGCAGGCCAGTGGGACAATATTTTGAATCTTCTTTCTGTTCCTAATGGAAAAGCACATCAGCTGCTGCTTATTCAGCTTGGGCCAATGGGCACGCCTGTCTTCATCCTCTGTTCATGGCACAAGTTAAAACTACGCTCACATGTGAGCTCCAGGACGAGCTTAGCCATTGCATGGCTCTACGGCCAGGGGTTTTGTAGTCAACCTGCTTTGACCTCAGTTTCCCTTTTTAAAAGATGGGGGTTTTAAATGAGAATAAAATTTGTTTAATTATCTCCCACAGAACAGTAGTTTGCAGCGATTCATACACACATACATGCACACACATACACACACATACCACACACACACACACACACGAGCAGATGCATTCACGTGTGCACTCACTTCACACAGACTAACCTTTTGGGAGTTCCCTCTTTTGAAAATTTAAAATGCACTTAAACATTAAAGGGCCTGAAAAGTTTGCAGTAAAGAAACAAGAGTTTAAGAAAGCCTTTCTTAAACTGATTTGTCCAGAAGCCATCCCCACCTTCTGTCTTTTTTTTCTGCCTATTCCTCAATTAACTTTGTGTGTCCACAGATCACACTGAGAAAATACTGGGCTAGAAGACCTCAAAGGACTCTTTCAGCTTTTATGTCCTCTGATTTTACCATTTTATCTTCTCCTGACTTTTATACTTGTTGTCTTATTGGTTTTTTAAGTAATTGCAAAATTTATAATCATTATTTAAACCAAATTTTGTTTTAGCACACGAAACGTTTCTAAAAAGATACTTTTGGTTCTTGTTTCCGCCTTCTATATACATGAAACAGGAGCAATTCATTGACTTGGTACAAGCCTTTATCCTGTGACCCAAACCATCCCTGGCACAGTGAACTCACATTTGAACATACTGCCTTCAACTCATTTTGAAATCTAGATTAAATGGGATTATGCTGTACTTGTTTAACTGAGGACATTATTATTTTGAAGTGAATGCCCACCAAAATGCACCTTTGTCTTCCCAGATGTCCTGTCAATGTACATTGTGACACTGAGAAATTATATATTTTTTCACAATACTTAGGAAAAGGAAAAGGCTCTTTAGATTATAAATAAATTCGTTTTTCCCGAAGAGCTGTTGCTAGGTTCACCAGACAACATTCTTTTCATCATGTCCTTTGCTTCTTTATCCTAATTATGCCTTTCATGACAATAACTATGACATATGACAAATGACAAACATTTTTAACCATGGTTGAGAGAGACATCACTCAGCATAATCCTATCTTTTTGTGGAACAATTTGTTGGTGAGTTTTCTTCCCTTGATTTTTTTTTACTTTTTTTTTTTAAATTTGGCACCCATAAAAATACCTTTTTTATAACTCTGCAGCAATCAACAATTAATCAAAACAGGAAAGTCGGGTAATAAAAGGTCCGTATAACTTTACGGGCACCCATAACATCTGAATCAGGCAGCACCAAGTAGTGATAAGTGTAATCAGACCACGTATTTCAAAGTATAAATAAGTTTCCTGAGTTGGTCAAAAGTCATATCCTTCTCCATCCCCAGTGGATTGTAGAGGGAAGGAGGTAGGTGAGGAGGAAAGGCAGGTGCAAGAGTAATTTCTTTTTTTTGTATGAAAGAAATTTAAGGATGAAAGGGAGAGGTTCCCACGCCTTCTGCATTTTCAAAAACCTGTTATCTAGCTATCTGGAACCTTCCCTGATGTCTTGTGCCTCACACAGGCATGCATGTGGTTTATGATGTGTAAGTGGGGGAGTGATATTTGAAGAGTTGACTGCTGAGCTCTTGCTTTGGGCTGTGTGCGGCCAGATCCACCGCTCATCAGAGGAGCCCTTGTCACAAATCTCAGTGATTTCAATCATGACACTATTTCCCTTTTTTTGAACACAAGTATAAATAGAACTTGAAAAGACTCTTTAACCTTTTGAAAATGATATGAGGGCTTATGTGAGAGAGCGGTGGACAACATTTGTCAATATAATGCCAATTGAAAATTTTAAATTTTAAGCCTTTTATTACAAAAGATTGTTATGAACCGTAGCAATTATATTGCAATAACTCTCATGTGGTTATCACTTCCCATTGATTTAACATGCATGCCTGTCCTTCATAATAGTCTAGATTAGCCTGACAGGACATATTTATGAAAAATGTCTGAATACCACCCATAAACATGTTTTGCTAAGGATTCATTCACCCACAATTTTTTTTTCTCTTAGAACATGAATGTCTATAATTTATAAGATATATCAACTCACCTTAGTAGCATTATCACTTGAGTCGAGTCATACAGGAGAATAGCTCCAGGTGCTAGAATCATTAACTAAGAATATTAAACCCGTAAATAAGATCTTCCTGTATGTGTTTTACCAACAAAGAATCTTTCGTATTGCCGCCAATTAACGCTAAGAAAATTAAACATCATTTACAAACAAGATTAAAGACATTTTTCCTTCCACAACCAATTAAGAAAATCAGAAGGAAAATGTTTTGATTCATGCTCATCATATATATGTAAATATATCACATAATGGCTCATATTTAGCAAATATGAAATACCAAAACACAAATGAAAAATATTTTGGCATCTGTCCGGCCCTTGAGCTGGCTAACGCAAAGTGTGATTTGAACGTGTTTTAGTCCTGCTGTTAAACATTCACTGATCTGAATAAATTAATTACAAATTATTTTTATCAAAAACACAGTGAACTTTTAAAACACAGGAAAGGAGGAGCCTATTCTAGTCACTCATATGCCGACAGAAGATGAGAGAAAAATTATCACTGAGTAGTTGATCTAATGGAAGGTATAAATCGTAAGGCTTCTGGGCAGAATGGCATTGTGAGTTTGTGCACTGAAGGAACCTCTCCTCAATACAAACACAACAATAATTGCTAAAATTTTAGATACTGAAATGAACAAAAGCAAGGGGAGCCATTTTCTTGGCCCAGAAATAGAGCAATAGAGACCGACTCACACAGGTCAAAGCAGGGAGAACGGTGCCTTAAACCTGCTGGCATCCAGGCCCAGAAGCTGTGGGTAACAGAGATCAAAAGTAGCTCATGTGTTGTGATGGACTAGCACCAGGATTGTTTTTTTTTCTTTTTGTTCTTTATGTATTTGTTCAATCATAAAATCCGAGAAAAAACCTGAATTCCAAAATTCATTATTTTGATTCACCATGGAATAGATTACTATGCTAAACTGGAGGCTTGAGAAAAACTTCTCCAACTTCTTCTCAATTTAGCTAAAATTGAGAAACCTGGCTCAGTAACTGGATCTGTAGTATCAACAAAAACAACATGGCACAGGAGTCCTAAGCCACCAATACAGCATCTGAACTGACCTGAGAATGAATGAGACCAGCTGGAGGCAGCTATAAAATGACTAGACAGGAATAATTAGGCAGAGGGAGAGAAACAACTCCCACTCAAGATGAGCATGCAAATGAAAACTCCAGAGCAATTGATGGAATTACCACTGAGGAAGACCATTATGAGGAGATAGGTTAGTATACCCATTTCCTCCTACAAGAAAGCTGTTAGTTCTACCTATGTAATCCCAGTATGCATGCACAACCCCCTAAGGGCTATCTTACTCACATAAAGGTGGGTGTGTGAGTCTGAGTTGTGTGTATATGAGAATATATGAAACTATGGGAGCAAACACAAACACATGCCACACTCTGAATTACAGGTGATGTTAAAATACACATCGCTGGCTTCCGAGTCACTGAACTATGATTCAATATGTCATTTCCCAGAATTCTAAAGTAATTTGCCTTACTATATAAGTAGACAATAAATGTTCATTGACTATGTTGAGAAGGGAAATTCTTTCGTGTTAGCATTTATAAGTTAGGTCCCAGTGAGAGGCAAGCAAACACAGCATTAACAGTTAGATGATTTAAGCTCAGGTCTAGTCTGTAAAGCTTGCCAGGTGGGTGACCTTGGGTAAATCATATAGCCATTTTTGAATCTCATTTTCTCATCTGTAAAATTATCTAACCATATTACCTGAACACTTCAAAGATGAAATAAGATTTTGCTCCCTTATTGCCTGAAAAACAAAGTTTATTGTAGGATCTGTACTCTTTTTTCTTTAAAGATTTCAGCTCACCATTGAATCACAGGGATTTATTTACAGGAAGGTTTTTAACTATGAATTGAATTTCCTTAACAGATACAGGGCTAGTACAATTTTCTATTTATTTATTTTTGTCAGTATTATTAATTTATATCTTTCCAGAAATGTGTCCATTTCATCTAAATTTGCAAATTAAGTTGTATAACATTGTTCACAATATTCTCTTGCTATCTTTACTATCTTAAAGATTTGTACTCATACATCTTCTTCTATTTCTAATAATGACAAGTCTACCTAAGGGCTTATTAATTTTTCTGATGTGTTCAAAGATTCAATTATTTTTTTTTATTTTTTTCTATTGTTTGTCCGTTTTCTGTTTTATTGTTTTCTAGAGTTATCTTTTTATTTTACTTATTCTATTTACTTTGAAATAATTTGCTTTAGGGTGAAGATTAATTAGCAAAGAGGAAGGTGATGGAGGAGTTCTAATATTTTGGTAAGACTATGGATAAATTGGTGTATGGATTTGTCAAAATTCATCAAATTACATACTTAGGTTTTTTTTTACTCCACTGTTTGTGAATTATACTTTGACAGAACTGCAGAACAAATATTGAACTCTAACTGATAAGTTTGTGTTTTGCAGTAATGTGATTAACAATTCTGAAGCCGCTTTCCATGTATTCTAGACTTGAGCAAATGAGTATTTATATTAAAGATAATTAGAGCCAGGATTTTTACCATTAGAGAAGGAAGTCACAAACATGGAAAATAACAAAACCCTGTAGAGTTGGTTTGGAACTGGAGGCACAATGTCTTTTACTTCCAAATCTTTCCAAAAAATATTGTAATAGGTGTGTGTGTATCTAGAGAAAGAGAGAGAGGGAGAGATAGATATCACCTACCTAGAGAAAATGATACAGCAAAATATAAGCTATTGATAAAGAATATACAGGAGTTCCTTGTCCTATTTGCTTTCTTTCTGAAATTTTGATATAATATAAAACTAAAAAAGCTACAAAAATATATTCTGCTCTCTGAATGAATATTGATCTATTTTATCATTTAACAACCAAGAGCTGCACTCTTAGGATGATGGGACTGGCTTCGATTCATGTCTTACGTAAGCTTAGCAGTTTTCTGTGATCGAAAGGTAAAGAACAGAAGCACAGGGCACATTCTCTGGAAAGAAAATTGTTAAGATATGTTTGTCTTGAGAGACCTAAAATAGAAAACCTCCTTTCTTTTAAGAATACTTGCTGGTGGTGGCGGTGGGGAGGAGAAAATCAAACACTGGCACAATGGTGCTGGAAGCCACTTTAGGACTGACTTCTATAACCTTTCTAGTAATTTTCCATGCCCCGGACACAAAATTTTCTGCAATTTTAAGTCCTCAAAACAAATTGTTCTTTTTCCAAGAATTATGCAACATGTTCATTTCCACCTTTTTCCTTTCCTAATTTTAGAACAAAGCAAGCTGTTATTAGGTTGTCTTTTTGCATTTATCACATTGAAAACCCCTTCTGAGGGTTTTCTTGAAAATTGAAATAGAATAACTTTTTTATATATTTTTTCATGTTCCTTTTTCTTTTTTTGGAATGTGTGTGTAAAGGTAAACATTATGCATTGCCACGATATAATTTAATTCCTCTCAAAGTCTGACAATGTCTTAATAACAACACATTATTAAAGGGCCTGTTTAAGGTTCCTGCCTCCATTTAAATTTGTATCCAAGCATTTATCTATTGTGCTTTATCCCAAAGTCTATCACAAAAAAAAAAAATACATGTTACTTTGGTTCTGACCCAACAGAAACATGCTTATATAATGTCAAGGAAGGAGCTTTTCTATTTTCACCTCAAGTCTGACACTCAGGACTTCATTATCTTTTTTGCATGATTGCCATTTCTGGTAAACTTGAATGTAGTCTAAAACCAAATATTCTCTGTTCTTTAATTGTGTAGATTTCTATTGGAGGAATAGACTTCTTGTTTCTTAAAAAATAGAGAAAGTATAAATATTAATTCAGACATTACCCTATTCTATTTCTAACAGGCCATGTTTTTGGTACTACCAGATGTTAGCATACTCTTAATTCAGATCATCAGGTTCAATTACATCACCAGGAAGGGCTGTTGTGTTCTTCCTGTATTTGAGCTATTAATAAAATATGTTTTTAATTTTAAAAATTGCTTGGCTTTTGTATGGGGCATTACTCTGGGGATTTGGAAGTACAGGAAAGCAAAGCAACATATTTGGACCACTGAGGTTTTCTAAGACACACGTGAAAATAAATTTCACATATTTTTAGAGCTATTTTCCCTTCATTCTTTATGTTGTCTGTGATATAAAATTGATTTAAATGCACTCATTAGCACTGATTATGGCATTTTCACTTCAGAATATCTAACAGGTTAATGAATCCAACACCATTTTAAATCTCTGAAAGAAAAAGAGAATACGTGTGTGTGCATATGTGTGCACATGTGTGTGTGCATGTATGTGTGTGCATGTGTGTGCATGTGGGTGTGCATGTATGTGTGTGCATGTGTGTGCATGTGTGTGTATGTGTGTGCATGTGTGTGTGCATGTGGGTGTGCATGTATGTGTGTGCATGTGGGTGTGCATGTGTGCACACTAGGAAGACAGTCAAATTCTTTTCTGCAGTCCAAATCCTTTCTATTCATGACTTGAAAAGATGGGAATGCACCCTGTGGGAAGCATTCGCCCAACCTGTGCACAAATATTTTGGCTGTGAAGTAGTGGAGACATATGGAAATCATTTTCCTTACATAAAACATGGCTGAGATAAGTAACACCTAAACAAAGGTTTCCACGATCTTCAAGAGCCAGGGTAGTTCAGAGTAAAGGTATAGACTTATTATTCTACTTCTTAAATGTCAGTGATCCAAAGAAAATGAAAAACTTAATTTTTCAGTCTTATAAGAGACTTAATGGAAGATCATTATTACTTTAATTGTTTTAAACTGGATGTATTGTTACTATTGTAGTACTATTTTATTTTACTGTTTTTTTAAAAATCAAGATAAAGGTTATATTTCACAATAAAGAATCTAGAAGGCAATTTTACCTAAGTTATAGGTAAGACAGGGTATATTTTAAAAATTACATGGAAAACATCTAAGACAGAGATAGCTAGTAGGTTTCATACTGAGTGCCAATTTTAATCAATTGGTAGTAACTGTATGAAGCACAGGTAGAAAAGAAATCTGAAGTGGTGTTCAGGCTTCGTGGGAATGAGAACAAACCATTATTGATTAGTGACGTACCGGACTGGAAAGTTGTAGCACTTCTCTTGTGTATTTACTAAACATAAGCACGGTTCAATTTTGCCAGCTCTTCTTAAGAACCCTTGATATTTTAAGTATGCACTGAACAAGTATGACTTACAAAAAACAGTTACAGATATCATAATAAAGAAACATTAATTTATAAAAATAAGATAAAATAAGCATGAGATCAAAGTGAGACAAAGACATGAGCTAAACCATACAACAGATGTGTGCACTATGGAAGCATCACGGATCTGGCCCTCAACCTTTTATTTGGAAAGGGAAATCTTGGTTACATAATTCACAGTGTCCCTAGGATAAAAACAAATCATTTTTCAGGTGATTTACATGCATTCTTGATATGAAGATTGGCTGAGGTTTATGTTAAAGTTATAAAGATGAAAGAATGCCATATAGTCAAGAATACCCTTAACAAAAATGCAACACTGAACTTAATAGGCCTGTTTTTGATAATAACTTTCTATGTAATTTGATGGCATGCCACCAAAATAGGATTCAAAAGCAGAAATTTTGCAGGAGACCAACCAAATGTGCTCTCTACTGATCTGGTTAAGTTATATTTTTAATACCCAAGTCAAGAAATCTTTGAAGATTGATTCCCTCCCTCCTCCTTCCACCAAGTATTTATATAATTACTGAATAGCTGCAAGGTTAAGACTATACAATAGTAAGTATTTAGAACATATTACTTTTTTTCCAAGTATGGATCAATCTGCATGCATTAACAATCTACCGGATTGAAATAAGGGCCAATCTGAGTCTGGCCATTAAAGCCCAGGGCTGGGGCTGAAAGATTAGTGTTTCTCCCTTCCACCAGCAGGAGCTAAAACATTCAACATTTACCTTCTTGGTAAAACACAGATATGTGTAATCTGTGAACTCAGCACACAGTCCCAATTTTTCTTCTGTTTTGTTTTATTTTTAATCCACTCATAAATGCAACTGAACTTTAGTTATAAAAATAGTAGAATGTAATAATTTGACACTGCAAAAATATATTGTATAGAAGCCTAGTTGCACAAGAGTCACCCAATCAAGGAAGTTAACAAAAGCATTTGTGAATCTAGGTTGCTTCTCTCCCTAGCCTAAGAGCTTTTGAATTTGAGTTTATGAATCCTAATAGGCCAATTAGCTTAGCTGGTTAGAGCATGGTGCTAATGATGCTAAGGTCAGAGAGTTGGTCCCCAAGGAGTCAGTGAGCTTTGAGTAGAAAAAAATAAAATAAAAGCATTTCCACAGCCATAGCTTAGACCTTTATCCACAGTCATCTGTCTTGCAAAGACTCATTTTTAATCCTACTGAGAGCAGGTAGGAGCGTGTGGATGGCTCAGGGCCACCTGTGACTACCATCTGATTGATGGCGAGCTTCTCCTAAAAAGAAGAAATTCTTATGATTTCTACCTTTTGGTCCAATTAGATAGACTATTTCCATGCCAAATATACATTGATTTTTCTGAGTTAATTTCAACTCAATTCAATAGAAATAATGAAATCCAGATGTAAGAAGGCAAAAACTAACATTTATTGAACATCTATAATGTCAGGCACTTTTGGAAATCTTATTTACATGTAAGTTATTTAATTCTCACATCAATCTTTCTAGAGAATGTACGTATATATGCATGGACATACTTATAACTCTAAAATTGGGCTTTGTGTATTGGAGTCAGACAGACTTGAGATTTAGTTCCTAATTCCTTCATAATGGTAGTGTTGGGTAACCTTATGTGAGTTATTCAGCTTCTCAAACCTTAATTTTTTTGTAATTAAATGGGAATATTAATAGCACCTATCTCACATCACAAAGGTGATATTAAAATTAAAAGAAATGATATATAATAAATGCTTGGCACAGTACCTAGATATAGCAATATTCAAGGGAGAAAGGGAGAGAGAGAGAGAGAGAGAGAGAGAGAGACCTACCCAAGTAAATTAAATTGTTTTTTTCCATATTTTTGTACCTTGAAAATAAGATAACATTTCAGAAAAAGAGTCAGCAGATTTGTAAAGGGTAAGATGATTTATGGTTCCCTGCCCCCCCAACTACTCAAGTTTGCCATTGTGAAAAGATAGCAGCCATAGGCAACGCATAAACAAATGGGCATGGACATGGCTGTGCTCTGATAAAACTTTATTTACCAAAAGAGACAGCAGGCCAGATTTGTTCTATGGGCTATAGTTTGACAAGCAGCCCCTGGTCTAGAAAGTTTTTATGCTATTTGGTTACATATTAATAACCTATTCAACTTTCCAAAGTGAGACTTTTCAGTCCTAAATGAGCTTTACTTTTGCAATACTGTTAATTTTCTATTACTGCCTTTCAAAATTTCTTTGTTCAGTTAATGCAAAGATCAACCAAGTTTGGCCACAATTACAATGTTGTTAGAAATGGACATGGAAGTACGGAACAATAGCTGAACTTCAGAGAGCATCTCATTTTCTAGATTATTAGAAATTAATAAATCAATAGGATGGACTTGTTGGATTTTTAAATCAGATAACTCGGAGTAAAATCAGATTTTATCTTACCCCTGGAAAAACCCAATACTTGTGGGTTATGGAAATCCCTGGACTCTATCCTGCCACCTGGACATTCTGAGATCCAAGCTCTACCTCTGCAGTAGAAGATTCTCAGCACTGTTAGCAAGAGTATGAATGAATTTAAAATAATGACTTAGGGAATGTGAAAGGAAAAATAATGGCACAAAGATATATATATATAATTTTGTTTATAATCGACACATAATAATTGTACATGTTTTTATGGGGATAGAGTGTGAAATTTCAATACATTTATAGATCATATAATGATCAAATCAGGGTAGTTAGCATGTTCATCACCTTAAAACTTTATTATTTCTTTATGGTAATAACTTTTAAGATCCTCTTTTCTAGCTATATTGAAATATACAATACATTGTTATTAGCTATAGTAACAATACTATGTAATAGAACACCAGAAATTTTTCTTCCTATGTAACTGTAACTTTGTACTCATTGACCAATCTGTCCTCATCTCTCTTCTCCCTCCCCTCCTCAGCCTCTGGTAACCACTATTTTACTCTCTACTTTCATGAGATCAACTTTTTTAGATTACACATATTAGTGAGATCATATAATATTTGTCTTTCTCTGCCTGGCTTATTTCACTTAACATAATGTTCTCCAGGTTCATTCATGTTGTCACAAATGACAAAATTTCATTCTTTTTTATAGCCATAAAATATCCCATTATGTATATATACTGCATTTTCTTCATTCATCTGGTGATGGACACTAAAGTTGAATCCATCTTTTGGCTATTGCAGATAATTCTGCAACAAACATGGGAGTGCAGATATCTCTTTGGCATACTGATTTCAACTCTTTGTATGTATACCCACTATATTTGGCAGTTCTATTTTTAATTTTTTGAAGAATTCCCATACTGTTTTCCCCATACTATTTGAAGAATACCCATACTGTTTTGAAGAATCCCCATAATGGCTGTACTAATTTATATCCCACAGTGCATAAGAGTTCCTCTTTCTCTTATTGTGGTTTTGATTTGCATTTCCCTGATGATTGGCGATGTTGAGCATTTTGTCATATACCTGCCGGCCATTTGTGTGTCTTCTTTTGAAAAATGTTCATTCAGGTCTTTTGCCCATTTTTCAATTGGATAATCTTTTTTGTTTTTCTTGTTGAGTTGTTTGAATTCCTTGTATATTCTGGATAGTAGTCTGTCATCAGATAAATGGTTTGAAAATATTTCCTCCCATTCTGTAGGTTGTCTCTTCAATCTGTTGATTGTTTTCCCTGCTGTGCTGAAGCTTTTCAGTTTGATACAATCCCATTTGTCTATTTTTGCTTTTGCTGCCGATGCTTTTGGGATCATATACAAAAAATTATTGCCAAGACTAGAGTCATGGAGATTTTTCCCTATGTTTTCTTCTAGTAGTTTTACAATTTCAGGCATTGCATTTAAGCCTTTAATCAATTTTTGAGTTGATTTTTGTGTATGGTGTGAGATAAGGGTCTAATTTCATTCTTCTGCATGAGAATACCCAATTTTCCAAACACCATTTATTGAAGAGACTGTCTTTTCTCCAGTGAGTGCTCTTGGCAACTTTGTCAAAAATCAGTTGGCTATAAATGCATGGATTTATTTCAGGGCTCTCTATTCTACTCCATTGGTCTATGTGTCTATTTTTATGTCAGTGCAATGCTGTTTTAGCTACTATATATTTGTATATACTGAAGTCAAACAGTATATTTTGAAGTCAGATAGCGTGATGCCTTCTACTTTGTTCTTTTTGCTCAAGCTTGCTTTGGTTATTTGGGGGTGCATGTGTGTGTGCACGCTTCCATATGAATTCAAGAAATGCACAAAAATATTTTGATGTATTATGTTAACTTTGATTTATAACCACTACCATACAGATAATGTGTAAAAGTTCTCTACATACAGAGATTATTTTTAATGCTCTTTTTCTGGCCTTGACTGAAAGAGTTCCCACTAAAGATAGGAAGTAGTCACTCATTAAATAATATGTTTAGAAGTCCAATAAATCCTAACACCATTTATCTTGGCATGTTGTCAGGCTTACATCAATTCGAAAAATGAAAGAGGCTTTACAAAAAGGGAGAAAGTTTGAGATGAGAAAGAAGAGGAAAACACCAAAGTCTTTGTTGATGTTTTGGTAAAACATGTACAAATACAATAATTTTATTTGGTTCCAACTGTTTCTATTTGGTCTGCCTTATACCAAAAACACTGTACCCCTACCAGCTTGCTAACTATCATAGTCAGCAATTTTTATATTGTTATTATTTTCTTTTTTCTTGTAAGTCTGGGACACTTTGAAAGAAGAATGTTGGATGCTTCTTCTCTTAAACATCCCTAGCAGGGCCATGAGTTTCATACAAGAAAAGGCTTTGCCATTTCTCTCTATATGTTGTATTGCTGACATCAACCCCAATTAAGGTGAAGATTTGATTGGGAGTTTAGAATCTGCTAAGCATAGCACCATGTTGGTATCACTGAAATGTCTATTCCCTAATGCAAATGATTAGAAATAGGTGAAAGTGAGACTAGGTCCTCTGTGCTGTTTCATAACTACCTGAGTCTCATCTGCTTTTTTCTCCCTGTCACATGTGTTTGAGAAAAGCTGGGATATTTCTCCTTACTTGTGACAACTTGAATTTCTTAGCAACAGTGGAAAATATTAATTTAGGATAATCTTCTAAATTATTGTAGAGAAAGAAAGGCTAATTTCTGGCAAGGGCCTTCATTCATTGTATCTGAATAGACATGTTCTTTCACCCCAAACCCAGGAATTTGTTAAGAACATCCCATTTAACAGCATCTATAATGAAGTCTAAGAGGAGTCCCACTAATTCGTTCCCAGTTCCAAAGTGTCAGCACAATCCAATTGCACTGAAAATCTGGTTAAGTGTGACATGTAAGAATTTTTACCATTTCATGTGCATTGTATGTATTTGTGACATTGCCATAATGCTTTGGGAATTTTGCTCATATTATTTTATTTTAAATAATTACATTTGTTTCATATTTTTAATATCTGCCAAATAAATATAAATGCTCAAACGAATGGGACAGCATGCCTCTTCACCTCCAGCTCAAAGGTAGAATATGACTTGGATCAGTGGACATTTAGAGGAAAGAAATTCACCTGGCTGATAGACACTAGTATTGTTCCAAAATTTCAGCAATGTGGGTGGCAACTGAAATAAACCTAAAAATTGAAAGAAATTTGACTTCATCCAGTCAAAATTAGACTCCAGGACAGTAAGAATTAGTATTGATACTATACTTCTTTGAAGCCATTATATCTAGTTACTGTGGCTGAAATATTGATATAAGTAAGAAGGATTGTTGGAAATCAGTATAATTATACAGTGTGCCTAAGCCAATAAGGTCATACAGTTTTTATTATAAACATACCAAAGCACAGTGGTTGACATTTAAATTTGTTTTCCTTTCAAAACCAATCTTATGTTTAATGTCTTATTTACTTTACCCAACCCTTTGGAACCTGATTGGCTGAAGATTAGTATTTTTACTTAATGTATAAGGAAACTATTGACCAAGATGTTTCATATCACCTCTCTTCAGAGAAGTAGATTATAACAGGATTCACACTTCAACCAATACATCTCCTAAATTTATTTTTTTTCCAGCAGAAAGAGCAGTATATTCTTTTTAATAATGCCAAGAAGAAAGTCCTAATATTTTATTTTCTTGTTCATCAAATAATATTCACCTAACATTATCACTGCATAGGCAAAAGCCATATAAACAACCACAAAGACCATTTCATTGTCCAATACTCATGATGAGGAAAGTGATTTATTCATATTTTAAATTTTTCTTTGTCACGTTTAAGCTCTATGACCACCATGGATTCTATGGAAACATACAAACAAGGGAAACCAAACAGGAAATTCTCTATTTTTTTTTATTATCAGCAGGAAATTTAGCTTAGGAAGTACAATAAAACCTTGGCCATTCAGAATCCTTAGGGAATGGATCCTTCTAGAAAGCCAAGCATTGAAAATCCCTGAGGGCAAACTCCCTTAAGTATTGAAACTAGGTTATTCAATTATTTTGAACTAAAACATCTGAAAACATACTAGACATTTCTTGTATGTTAAACTGAATTGGTTATTTCTTAGTCAAAGGTATTTTAACACAAACCATTTATTGTACGCTACTTAAACGCCCTTAGATTAACCGAGGAATGCAAGAACACTTCAACAATTAAATTGTCCAAGTTTGTGTGTACGTGTTTCTGTGTTTGTGTGTGTGCATGCTAATTGTGTTTGCCTTTGGAAGATTTTTCTGGCACCTTCCTTGCAATAAACTCTCTTTCTCCTTTTCATGTGCAAAATTGAGTAAGGATAACCAAGCCTGTTAAAACTGTAGTAAAGTAAGAGTAAATAGGTTGTAGGTGAAAACCTGAGTTCTTCAATAGACATCTAGAAGAGGGCTTTATCTTATGAATTCTGTGGTGTGTTGAGAAAACAAAACAAAACAAAAATCAAGTAAGTATACTTGTGTACAAATAATTTAAGCCACATTGACATGTTTATTCCTTACCAAATTTTATTAATTTAGCTGCTATTTATTTAGTTATTTGTTCATGTCTGTGTTTATAAAGTGACTTTTATTGCCAAGAACTAGGCCTGAATTTGAGAAATTAGCGGCAAACCAAAATAGGCATGGCCCCAGCTCTTATGTTGCTAGTAAATTCTTGGAAGAGTTAGACAATCAAATAATCAACAAATATGTAAAAACACAGCATGATCAGGGTAATGTACAGGGAGTACAGAGTCCATGAAAGCACGTAACTGGGGACACTGACTTTGACTGGAATGTCAGCAAGTCTTCTGCCAGGAAGCCAACGTATAAAAGTAGATGAGTTAACCAGGTAAAAGCAAAGACTCTGGAGTTGGGGAGGCACATGTGAGGTACCCATGGAAGGATGTATGGCTGAAGCTAAGGGACTGAGCAAGAGAATGGAACAATGCAGCCACTTGGGAGGCTGGCCACTAGATAAAGGGCCTGTAAACTTTGTAGATCCTCTCTTTGAGATATTGTTTTTAATCTAAGAGTATAAGAATCCATTGAAGTAATAACTTCCTTGCAAAGAACAAGGACAAGTGTGATAGAATAGAATAATTTCATATAAAAATATGAATGGATTACACACTTTACATGAAATATAAAAGAACAGAAAAACTTCTCTAAATTCCCTCCATGACCCCTTTAGCCATTTGTATATTCTACATGGGTATACCTGGATGTGAACTCCTATGGATATTCCAGTCAATACTATGCAATTCTAATTTCTGTTTCATATTTATCTGTGTTATATCCCATCTGAGAGAGCAACACATGATAATCTCCTGATGTCAATCACTACCAAGAGTCCCCCACCCTGACTAGAGGAGAAAGATGCCCAAAAAAGCATGCCAAGTCTCTACAATGGGAGATTCCAGAAGCAAGTGTAACTGATGGATTATCAGATGAATGGTAGGGAAATATTATGAATAAACATTTAAAAGATGTGTCAGAATGTCATAACACTTGGGGAAAAATTGCAGTAGGTACATAGAAAACTGAGCAAATTTTTTTGAAAAGTTAATTATTAACTTCAGGAAAAATAAAGAATTGTGTGAAAAAGGAAACATAATCATAGGATACCTCTTGGTTCAGCAGAAGCCACTTCACATAACTATGTACAATCAGAAAGTGAGATATGTGTCTGTGTGTGGCAGAAGATAATTAAATCTTCATATTTATCTTCAATAATAGCTTATGTATAGTCAATAGCTTATGTATGATACTGATAAAATTACCATAAAATATTTTTTAAGAATATAGATTTAATTTCCAGAAAAGTGAAAAGAACTCAAAGTGATTAATTCAAATAAATGGAACTGTTAATTGCAGCAAAGAGAACAAGGGGCTATCATTTTTTAATATAAATTTTGTGGGACAATTTAACATTTTAAGTTATATAAATATAATGTTTTTATAAGCATTAAAATTATCCCTAAAAACAGGTATATTCAGGTGCTTCTCATATTATTTGAATTTATCTGATCAGTGTGAATCAAAATTTGTCATACCATTCAGACAAAATTTATGACAAGTTAATAGAAATCATTTTGGGAAGAATTTACTGATATTTTCAAAACTTTTTTCCTTTTCTACATTTCTTTTTTTTTAAGTATCTTTTTTTTCTAGATCAATTTAGGAATCGCCCATACTGTTCTTGTGGACATTTTTTGAGATGTGACTTTAAATGGAAAAGATTTATCTTGAAATTCTGCCAATAGGTAACAAGTATGGAAAGGAATAACATGGAACTCCATAACTCTGCAACAGATACACAAAGACAAAATGTGGTTCATTGAGTTCTGCTTCAGGATTCAACCTGAAATAGTCACAAAACTACCAACTCCTGTTGAGCTTAAGAAATACACTTTCAGCACCTGAATGACATGACCTCCTTTATACTTTAGAAATTATTAACATCTCTGGCTTATAGATGTTTAAAGATTAGAAAATTAAGTAGAAAATATCAGAGAAATACTACTAATTATGCCTAATTAGTCTTAAAAGGTCTGTAAGAGCACAGGGTTATTTGAAAGGCTGTTTAATTTAAGATACTAATTCAAATTCATGAATACTCTGGAGTAAAGGTCAGAGGTCAAATCCTTATGACCTGTGGCTCAATGGTGAAATTGTTTTCCAAGAAAAGTAGTTTGGGACAAAATGTACAATAAACAGTTACTTGAAATCCATTTTTTTCCTCATCATTTTAAAAAATAAATTCTACCAACAATAATTGGGAAAATTTGATAATATTAATTAATAACAACTCAAGAAATTATAAACATAAATCAGATTCAATGCCAACAGTGCCAAATTATGTATCTAATTTCCTTTTGTTCCCTGTGTAAGGCTGAGCTTTAGAACTAGTTAAAAATATTTAATAAAAAATTATTAACACCCACATGATAATCTTTTCAGAGCTGGAGGAGTAAGGATGAGTGATGGGTCTTTGTAGAACCTTGTTGTGTTAGTCAGCAGTCTCATCGCAAAAACAATATCCACTCTGCCTGGCTTAAGCAGAAAAAGAATTTATTGAAGGATATTAAGTACTCACAAAAGCTATCAGAAGCCAGAGAATCAGGTTTGGATGCTGTGCAGGAAAACCTCTGCTGGAAGTTTTGGCTACAAGAGTCAAGACAATATATGATTAGCAAAACACCATCATTCTAATATGTTGGAGCTTCTTCAGAGAAAGCACTGTAGCCACCTCCTGGGGAACACTGCCAGAGCATGGACACTGAGTAGGACTAGACACAAAAACTCCTGCCACCTCTGGCCCCTATTAATCAGACACGAGCTGGGCACATCCAGCACTTCACTGTGCTCACTTCTGAATTGAAGTTGGGAGACACAGTAACGGCCATGCTTGCTCATTTCTGCTTGTCAGCGGAATTTCACGAAGCCCCTAACTCTGAGCCTGAAGCTCTCTGGTGGGATGCTTTGAAGACAAAACAGGAGAGAGCACACAGGCCCCCATGCGTCTTGCCTGAGCCACTGTATTCCTTAAAATATAAATGACCTCAGTCCTTGTCTTTTTCTACACATGAGATAACGTCTGACTGAGTTAGTGATTATGCCTCTGTAATCTATAACCAGATGTGCTCTTACACCCAATCTTTGATGTGATTTTGTACATAATAAGCTCCTACTACCTGTATATGTGCTATAAACTAAAACACTGTGCTGGAGGAGTCTGACAGAACTTCTCCGAAAGACTTCTCCCGGCCTGCAGTTTCCAGTATATGTGTCCTCAGCAAGACTTTTGAATAAAACTAACTTTAATTCTTTAAAAGCTTGATTTTTTTCCTTCAGTCAACAATGTCTTGCCTGGATCGCTGGATGGCTGAAGTTTAGATCACATCATATGCCTGGACCCTGGATGCCAAGGAGGTGGGGCTGTGAAACTCTCACTAGCACATGTGGCTGGGGTGGGCTTCAAAATACAGGAATATCTCTAAACACGAGAAAACAGATAAAAAGTTTCTGGCCAGCCAGAACACCTGACAAATGTCTACTGTTCAAATGTCACAATAAATATAATTGGCCCAATCCCTAACTAGTGATAATCAATGCCTAAGGAGTAAATCACATCATAAAGCAAGTTATATAGTGTGAAGCTCACGCTTGCATTAAACTGATATGTGATAATGGTAATGAGATGCCCTAGAGCAATAGTATTTCATGGAATGCAATGTGGATTCTACAGTGCATTATTTTCCATAGACTTGTCATGGCATGGTGATTATAATGATGATAATGATGATGATGATATAAACTAATGTTTACTGGATATCTTCTATCTCTTAGGCACAGTGCTGAGTGTTTTAAATAAACAAACAACTCATTGATATCCTGCGACAAACACATTAGGTTGGCATCATAATGTTCCCATTTTACTGATGAAGAAACCAGGTCTTCAAGAAATCAAGGAATTTAGCAAGAGGTGGGTGGAGGTAGAATTTGAACAAAGCAAAGCTGAAGAGAGCACTGGAATCTGGAATTTAGAAAGTCTGGTATTTCAGTCCTAGCCCTAACTCACATAACATTTTGTCCTCTGAGTCTTGGCTTCTTTATCTGTGAAATGGGAATGGTGACTCCTGTCCTACCTCTTCTACATAGTTATTTTGAACATCAAATATGCTAAAGCACTTCATAAACTCCAAGTTGTTAATAATATGAAAGGTGTTATTATAACTAGTAATTCAGAAAGGCTTTATCAGATCTTGGTTACTGTTATCTATTTAGTATTGTGTTATAAGTATTTGCTGTGTTTGTTCTCTAGTTTTCATATGCCCGCCTTCAGGTACCAGTGTCTCCCTGAAGGAACTCATCCTTCACATTCTGTGTCATATAGCACGGATGGAAATGTTCTCACCCTCAGCTTCAAGAACAGGTTGTCATGGGCTTCATTCAAAATTCATATCTGATTCCATTGACCTCAATGACTGCCTTAGAAAGGAGCATGTGATCCAATCAGAACTCATGTGATATTAGGAGATGTTTGCATGTTTCTGGAACTAAGAATGTCCTCTCTCTTTTACAAAAGCTACCAGAAGAGACCTTTCTCTTTCTTTACGTAGCATAAAATGAATCTCTCAGTTCTGGGACTTTTTGTTTTTGTGAGAGAAGAACTGGGGCTGGCAGGGAGCCACCTTGCAGAGCTGGAGGAAAGGGCCGATCAAAGGACAATGGGACAGAGAGGGAGAAACTGGGACCCCAGTGGCATCACCTGAGTCATGAATCCAGCCTAGCTTGGAGCCCCAGCTTCCACTGAACATTTTGTTTACATGGACGGGTAAATGTCTTTTTTGTCTCTGCTAGCTTAAATTAAATTCTGTGTGCCTTACAACAGTATTCCATCGGCTTTTCAAAATAGCTTTTTGTCCTATCACAAAACAGCAACTATCCTTCTATCCCTTTTTACTTTTTCCCGTTTGTAAGATCCCATTTAAACAACAATAACAATAACATAAATAGCATTCAAGATTCTCCACAATCTTGGATGATTTTATGTATAAACAATGAATTTCCCATATTCTCCTACTAGATTCAAACCAAAATAGTAGAGCTGGAAGGAATCAGCCCAAGACCCTCATTATACAGATAGAGAAGCTAAGATTCATAGTGAAGTGACTTGCCTAAACTCAGCTAATTATTTGCAAAGCTAGGGCTAGAATCCAGGTATTCTAATCTTTTTTTCTTTTTCTTTTTTTGCTTATTAATTCATAACAAAGAGACTTCTGGGTCCTCTTTCTGTTGCCTTCAGATTAGAGCCTATGGCATAATCTTTTGAATCCCTTCAGTGTTAAGAAATGTCTGTCCTTTGAAGATGGATTTGATTTTGCAGAACAATCAAAAGTCATTTAGAGCCAAGTGCAACATACAAGGTGTGTAATCAAACCAAGTAATGTATTGGTCCAAAAAGGGTGTAACATTGAAGTAATAAGGCTAATTTTTTTCCCTGTAGCTCATAAACCAGCTTTGATGTCATTATGTTAAAATGGAAATTCCTTTGACGTTCATTTTGGAGTTATATTACTCACGAGTTGATTCTGTCATGTTCCCAGGATTGCAAAGGAGGCCCTGCTAGTATTCCTACATAATTAAGGTAACGGCAATGACATAGAATTTTTTCTTGGTTTAGTAGATGTAACTGGAAAAGAAAATAAATGATCCAATTTACTAATAATTTGTTTAATGCTTATATACCAAGCACTAGTGCAGACACTGATATAAAGAAAAGAAATATATAACACAGAAAATTTACTCTTAACTTCCTATTTTAATGATGAGAAGTTGAGGCTCATAAAGGTTAAGTGAACTTTGTAAAGATTCTTGATTCCCAGACCAATGGTCTTGGTAAAGAACCAACCTGTGTTAACATTCCACCCCGATATAATTAAATGCAAAATAAAAGCAGTCTTTTGCCAAGGTAGAGAGTGGATTGGCACCAAAAATTAACAATGCACACTTATGAGCATGACCCGGAATGTGTAAAGTTATAGTTCCATTTAATTTCAGGGAATAAAATAGGAATGTTAATATAGAACTTGGAAGATGGGGAAAATGATATCATCTGGAAATTATGAAGATAATGGAAATCAGAAAATCTGCAAAAAGGAATATGGAACCTTGAAAAATTGAGTGAAAGGAATGATCAGTATTAGTGTTAACCCAGCAAAGCCCTGGAAAAGACTGTATAATCAGGGTACCTAGAAAGTGAGAAAAGTTTGCTAAAACACTCTAGGGGAAAAACAGCCCATTATTCTGAACCATTGTTTATGATTCCACATTCACTATGCAATTCACATATTCATTTGATTTCTTAAATAGGTTTCCACTATAAAAGTCCCTGAGGATGGGCTTTGAGGCAGTGACAACTCCTCCCATTGCACAACTTGACTGGATCCTGCCAAAGACCTGATGCCTTAGGCATATGAGACTGGGTTCCTAGGGAGCTGCCTTACTATAGATTGAGGAATTGGTATTCTCTCTTGCCATAACCATGCCTGTGGAGTTGATATTTGTGTTCAGTTGAAGAGTAGATCTGAGTGTTCAGAACTGGGGACAGAAGTGAGCTTTGTTAAAGTGCTTTCAACAAAGCAGAGCATGTTAACTTTTCAGCAATCATTGTGGACAAAACCATCAGGAATCAAATTTATGATCTTTGTGAACAGTGACAATGTAGGTTGCTTTCCTTGATTTTGGACATTTTACAAGAAAGGTAGAAATGAGTACTCCAGTAAGGAGGAGGAAAAGGATGCTTGCTGTGTGTATGCAATATGGAAATGTGCATGGTAGTAATATTTATAAATGCACATGATACATGTGGATGATGGCAGGTGTTTGATGGTCAGATAGCTGTGTCTTCCCCCTAACTTCCCTTTCTTCCTTCCTCCTGGTATATGTCAAAAAACTCAAATGTACCATGACTTGAAAAATCTCATGGACTATTAAATTAAATAAGCTGAACCTTTAATGCATATCTTATAGGAGAAAGGGATGAGATGAACATATGCAAGACTGATATTCAGTAGTTATGCACAAATGTGGATGTACTGAGACAGAAAGTTGATTAGCTATTTTAATATTACCCCTGGACATATGCATACTGTGAAAAGTTCCCTAAAGTGATTCTGATATGTTCCTTTAACCTAGAGAATCCTAGAGGCCTCTGACTCTGTACAGAAATAATTGTAGCATGATTTTTAAAGTAAACACGTTGATCTTAAAATATAAACTCTACACTTGCTGATTGTGAATTTTTGGTAACAATCACTGTGAGCCTCAGTTTTCTTGTCTGTCAAATGGTTGTAATAATATGTATCACATTAAGATTTTGTGACTATTATATGAGAATGTATGTAAAAAGGCTAAAATAATACTATTTAATAAATGTTAAGTCGAGGGGAAGATCAGTCTTAACTTCACTGATGATAAAAAAAAATGTAGCCTTAATAAGAATTTTTGGAGGTTTAGCTACCAGACAGTTGGAATAAAATTTAGTTCCTAGTATAATAATATTATTTTCCTATTTACACTTTTAACTGTCAATACCCAAATATTCCATCAGACAGGTTTTGTCTTATGTGTCATGCTTAGAATAACAAAAGTTAAAGTGTCTCAACTACTTCCTTTACTCAAGTATGGGAAAAGGGGAGTTGGAATGCTGGGTGGAGTTAGGTAAAGTCATCTTCCACTGACTAAAAGAAAATTATCCTTGTATAATAACAACAATAAAATTTGTAACACCTTACAAGTACATGAGCATCTTTTATGTCAAAGTTCTACCTGTGACATACATGTAACACAAAAGTCTTCATTCTGCCTTTATCAATAGTCTAGAATGAGGACTGAAATCAAATAATATCACCAACTGAATTCATATTTAAAAAGTACCAATTACATAATTTTAGACAAAGAAGGATCCTTCTCTAAGGAAAACAATTATGGGATTTTCAAAGATATATGAGAGTAAATTCAACCTCAGTTGTCTTTTAAAATATAATCTGAGAAAACAAAATAACACAATTTTTATTTACCCTTACACATAATTTCTTTACTTTTTCTGCCATCATAGAATATTTTCAATGTCAATTTCTATTTTATACAAGGTATACCTAGGAAAAGAAAGAGTGATAACTACTGAGTATATTTTCTGAGGTTATGCTATGATGCAAATGGGACAAGAAGAGTATGTTTATAAGTGTCATATCTTTTTAGATATGAAGATATATCAGTCAGGGTCCCATAAGGAAGACAGAAACTACTCTGCATGCTTCAAGCACAGGGAATTCAATACAGGTAATTGGTAACACAGGTGACTAAAAATTTCTTTGGAAGGCATTAAAGGGGACTATGAAGCAACTAAGAGATTAGCAACAGCAGGAAACCAATGCTAGCCCTAGGGAAAAAGGTAAAAAGACAAAAGTTGTTTTTACTGGCATCTAAAATTAGGGTCCACACAGCAGAGGTAGGGAGTAGGATGCGTTGTCTGGTAGTACAGAGGGAAATTTCTCTTCAGAGATGGAACTAGAGAGGAGAGGTAGCCACACCAGACACTCAATCTGGGCAGAAAAGGAGAAGTCATCATACCCTCTCTTTTCCTTTTCCCCACTCTTCACCCTATAGCCAGGGCTTTGCATTGAGCATACCTACTCAAAAGCCAACGAGCCAAAGAATAATAGGTAATGTTTCCTATGATATGCAACAAAGCAGAAGGAATAGGTCAGATAGAGAAAAGGTAAATAATTAAAATTCACTTATAAACAAAGACACAAAAATTCTCAATAGAATAGTATAATTAATCTAGCAATGTATTTTAAAACATCATAATCAAATAACTTGATCAAGAAGAAGTGCTACATTTATTTAACATCACAAAACCAATAAATTTAATTAAAACAGAGAAAGAGTAAAAAACTATAAATCTAGAAAAAAATCATTTGGTAAAATTTCTAACAAAATAAAAATAAAAAGGAATGCTCTTCACCTGATAAAGAACACCAACTAAGCACCTATAACGAGCATAATAAATAATTAATGATGTAATTTTCAGTGAATTCCCAATCAATCAGGAACATTATAAAGATGTCCTCTATTTTCTATTTATTCAGCAATACAATAGATTCTTTTTTAAAAAATAAGGAAGTTTATGATTAAAAAAGAAGAGAAAAGGTATTACTATTTACATCTTTATTGTTACAGAAAACCTTAGAGATTTTAAAGATAAACCATTAGAATTAGTAAGAAATTCAATGCATTTATGGAATAAAAGGTAAATATAAAAATTTAATAGCATTCTTATACTAGCAATAACTAATTGGAAAACAGAATTGTCAAAGGAGAGATTCACAATAGCCATAAAAACTACAAAATATCTAGAAGTAAGTTAACAAAATTATATAAGTATTTTACGAAGAAAATTTTAAAAGTCGCTGTGAGACCTTAGTAGATGTTTGTGTATTCCATTTTCATGGAAGGAAAAACTCAATAAGATGTCTATTCTCCACTAAACTCAATGCAAATTCCCCCCCAAAAAAAATATCCAGTATGATTCTTCATGGGATTAACAAAGAAATTCTAACATTTACATAAAGATATAAATGAAAAAGAACACACAAGACTCTTTGGAAGAAGAGGGGCAGAACTTGTTCTATAAGATACCAAAGCTTTCTGTGCTTTAGTAATCAAGACTATATGGTGTCGGCACAGTCAGAGTCAAATATGTAAGTGAGACAGAACAAAGGGTCTCCAAATAAGTAGTACTACACACTATTATATTAATATATTATTAATAATATAATAGGGAAGAGATTACTAAATTAGGAAAACAGAATGAACTAGTCAATAAATATTGTTGTGACAACTGGCTTTCCATATGGAAGGAAATATAATTATGTTCTTGCTTCACACCATGCATGAAATTAAACTCCAGATGGATTTAAAAAATAAACAATAAAAAAGTAAAATTTAAGTTATTAAAAGAAACTGCAGAATAATATCCTAAATTTTTACAACTTAAGCATAAATGATTTCACTAGATCCCTTCATTGAGGTCTCTGCTCAAATGCCACCTCCATGGTCAAGTTTTTCATGAAGAATTCATCTATGGCCCTGCCCCCTCTTTCATCTGATTTTATCTCATTGTATTTTGTTTTATTTAAATATTTATAGAGTGTTTATTCTGTACTAGGCACTTTATATACTATATACTCATTTAACTCTTCAAAATCATTGAAGACATTCAATATCCCAAAGATATTGAATGATAATATGGGAATTTCCATATTATCACTATTCCCATATAATGACTATTCCTATATTATCATTCCCATTTTTATAGTTTTTGTAATTCCCATTTTATAAGTGAGGAAACAGAGGTTCAATAACTGCCCTCAGCTAATAGGTGGCAGAGTCAGGATACAAACCCGGGCGTGCAAAGGCTGTGCCCTTATCTGCGTTTCTATGTTGTCCTTTCTGCTTTATTTTTCTTTATAGCAGTTATCAGTACCTGAGATTAAATTTGATATGAATCAGGTTATTTGTATCTCATCTATTTTTTAAACTACTTTTCAAACCACTATATTCTCTAGTGCCTAGAAGAGTGCCTATAACATAATAGGTGTTCAAAAACTATTTTTGAATGTTACTTCCCTATGTGTCTGGCAGATGGGAGAGGGGAGGAGGGGATGGGTAAATTCACACCCAAGGGGTGCAGTGTGCGCTGTATGGGGGGATGGGCACGTTTGTAGCTGTGACTCTGGCGGTACAAAGGCAATGAACGTAACCAAAGCATTTGTGCCCACATAATATTCTGAAGTTAAAAAAAGGGGGAAAAAACTATTTTTGAATGAATAATTTAAAAAAGAGAAAGAGATTTTTTACAATATTATCAAAACTAAAAATCACAAACTAAAATATGATAAACTTGACTCTATCAAAATATAAAACTTCTGTATTAGAAATTGTACCATAAATAAGATTAAAAGGTGAGCAACAAAGTGACAGAGGATATTTGAAATGTGAATGAATCGAAATCAGGAAATATATAAAACATTTCTACAAATCAATAAACAACAAACATTTAATGAAAATAAAAACTATGAGTAGGCAACTGACAGGAGAGGTAAAAAGAGAGTCAATAAACATGAAAATTTGTTCAACCTCTGTAGTAATTATGAAATTGCAAATAAAATCAATAACTAAATAACATTTTTCACATCAGAATGCCAAAAAAAATTAAATGAGAATACCAAATATTGGTTAGGATGTGGAGAAATGGGAAGTTGCAAAACTGCTAATGGGAGTATAATTGCTACAGACATATTGAAGAATAATTTACCAATATCTAGTCAAATTGACAATGTATATTATATACCTTATGGCCCCAAATTTTCATTTCTTGGTATATACTCTCATATACAAATATCTAAAGACACAAGTGTAATTAAAATTTATTGTACATTTTTGGTATAGTTAAAAGATTAAAAAAAAAGAAAAATGAAGGCCTATCAGTAGATGAATGAATGAATAAGTAAGAGTATGGCCAGTCAATGAGAATCTTGCACAGCTGTTAAGACAAAGGAGTAAGCACAAGGCAGGGTAAGCTGGCAAACAGATCCATAGATGACAGCTATCAATTCAGGACAAAATACAAGCACAGCTCCTGGAGGGCTGTGCAGATTTATCTAAAGCCATGAGACTTCAGAGGAGAGGCAAACTTGCAGAAAATGATGAGCATAGAATGAGTCCCATGTCTTTCAGAGCCTCTGTCCCGAAAGCAGTCAGTCATGGTGGCGGCAGCGTTAGCAGCTAAAATAATGTTTAGAGGATGCAAGCAAGAAAGAAGCCAGTTAAAACCAGGGCTGCCAGAGAGCAAGAAGGACCTCCAGCAGCAGGGAAGAGGAACCCTGGGCTGTGTATGAACAGCCTACCTCTAGCTGACCCCTGAACCAAGCAGGCACAGGAAAAACTGAAAGAACCAGGAACTGAGGTTTGTTTATAAAACTTAACTGAGCTCAGGCATGACATTCAAAATATGTGTCTACCTAAGTTCATTGCTTCCTAAACAGAAACATCAATACTTTTTGGGGGAACAATATAATAAAATCCAGAGTTAACATCATGAAACATTCTCAAGGTCCTGGATAATATCTCAAAATACTCGACATAGAAAAAGCCAAGAAAATGTGAAATATTCTCAAGGAAAAAGATAATCAACAGATGCTAACATCAAGATGATGCAGATTCTGAAACTATCAAAATCTTTAATGCAATAACTATTATGATAGTCAATAAAGTGAAGACAAATAAACTTAAAATGAATAAAAGTACAGTAAATTTCAGCAAAGATACAGAAAATATGAAAAGTACTGAAAGTATATCTAAAGCTAATTTTATTAACTTTGTTGTATATAAACTATAACTCTTTATTGTAATAATATTTATTAAATAGTTATATAGGAAAATGGAGATGACAGAAGAAATTGCCAATCATCTTGAAAAAAATCAATAAAAAGCATACAATCTGATTAAAGGAGAAAAAAAGGAGGAAATAAAAAAAGAACAGTTTCAGGGACCCGTGAGACTATTTCAGAAAGTTTCATATGTAGGTAAATAAAGTCACAGTAGGAACAGAAGGAAAAAAACAGAAAATAAGAATTATTGACTGGCAATTCAAAAAATTAAATGTGTATCTATTATATGACCTTTAGTATTTCCACAAGAGAAAATGACAACATATGTCTACACAAGGACACATACATGAATGTTCATAGCAGTTCATTAAGTTTTTGATAACCCAAAACTGGAAACAACCCAGATGTCCTTTAATGGGGGTGTGGATAAACAAAATGTGGTATGTCCATGCTTTGGAATAATACTCCTCAATAATAAAGAAAAACATATTGAAACATATAACATAAATGTATCTCAAAATCAATATGCTAAAGGAAAGGAGCCAGACACAGGGGAATCCTCTCAAATTATTTAATTTATTAATATATTAAATGCAAATTAGTCTATAGTGACCAAAACAAATCAGTGCCATCTTGGGTGAAAGACAAAAGGAAAAGGCATGAAAAATGTTTTCAACAGGATGGAATGTTTATGTTCTGATTGTGCTGATGGATTCATGGGTATGTACAACTTATTCAAATTGTGCACTCTATGGATATAGCTTATTTGAATTAATGAGTGCTCAATAAAATTGATAAGAGAAAGAAAATGAAATGAATAAGATATATACATATTAATATATTCAATGAATACATAATATGGTTATTAATATTAGATAAAAAACAACATATGGAAGTTACTACATAGCTACAGTATGATACCACTTATATACAGTTGAGAAATACACAAAAATACTATGACATATAATATATTTTATATACATTATATATAATAACACATGCTATAGATTATATATTATATGTTACTATGTATTTGTTATATATGGGTTATGGATGAATATTAAATCATTTGCAAATATTTGATTACCTACTCTATTACAGTTACCAAAGATATATAGCAGTGGTCAAAATCTTTGCCCTTCAGAAGCTTCTGTGCTGATACATCAAAACTTTACACAGTAAATTTAATGATAGTGGCTGCCCCTGGGGAGGGAGGGAGAGAGGAAAGGAGAGAGACAGGACGGGGAAAAGCTACACAGGAGACTTAAACTTTAAAACAATAATTCTTATTCTGAAGCATTTGGAAAAAGGTCATATTTGTGCCTTTTGAGTGTTGAATAAATGGGTGTTTGTTGTGTTTGGTCCTTTGCAGTGTTTTATATTTGTTTTAACATATAATCAAATGTGATGAAAATACAGTAAATCAAAAGACCCAAGGGATTAAATTATGGATCTAGATTTAGCACTGATTGATAGATTAATAAAATTAAAAATACACCTCCATTTAAGCTTCATTATTTTCTTGACTTTTATAGAAATAGAGAAGGCAAGGCCATATAATCTGAGAAATATCAGAGAAAAAAAATGTATCTTATTATTTGAGAAGAGCATAAATGTATGGGAAAAATCCTGAAGAACACATAACAAATATTAAGAAGTTATTTGTATATACTGGAATTTTGGAAATGTTATTAGTTTTTTTTGCTGCTATAACAGAATACCTGAGACTGGGTAGTTTAGAATGAGCAGAAATTTATTGGTTCACAGTTCTAGAGGCTGGCAAGTCCAAGATCAAGGGTCCAACACCTGGCCACGGTCTTCTTCCTGCAAGGGAAAGAATCAGCAAGAGAGGGGCCGAAATTTCTCTGTTAACAGTACAATAACCTCTTAAAGGTCCTACCTCTTACTACTGGTATTGTTACAAGGGTAACTGAATACAGAGTGTGTTTTGGAAGGGACAAACATTCAAGTCATAGCAGGGACTTAAATTTTCTTTTTTTAATATATATTTTCTAATTCTTTAAGTTGTGTGAACATCTATTACTTAAAAACTGTTTAAAATCCTACAAATAATATTGGTTTAAGAATATTGTGATTACTACCTGAAGAGTCCTATTGTATTCCTATATAGTGCATAAACAATCATACCCATCTATTTACATATAAGATCACAAAAGCTGGCATCAAATAATATAAGGTAAATTAAATTATTATAGTAGATTTGAAAGTATATACAAAGTGAGGAGTTTTTATTGTGTATGTGTGTGTATATATAATAAAAACTCCTCACTTTGCATTCACACATATAGAGACCTATTTTTGCACTTATATTCTTCAGTTCTTAAATTAAATAACTGGCTAGAGAATCTCTGATTCAAAGAGTTGCCAAGTCTTTACTATTTACACATTTCCAAAATGGACATCATTACAGCCAAATCTTTTTGTTTTGTTTGTATTATTCAGTTTAGATCTTACGAGGAGAATGACTAAGTGAAAAGATAAGACATTTTCTATCTGTCTGTCTGTCTATTTAGACATTTTCTTTATCCCTATTGTCAAATTGTCTCTCCAGACTAAGGTACCAATTTACACTCCCATGAGTTGCGTATGAAAGTACTCATCTTATGGTGCCTTGGATAATTGAGCATGTTTTCAATCTTTTTTAATTTGATAAGAGAGCCAGGATCTTTTTGTTTTGACATGCTTTGGGTTAAGTCTGTGCATAGTCAGGTAGAATCCCAAGCTGCTTGCACCCCAAGATTTTCTGTCTCAGAGGTAATCCCCCTGTGTGCTCCCATGTCACTCTATCTAACTGAGATTAGGTTACTTTAGCCTTCAGGTCAGTGGAATATGAGCAACTGCAGGGAGGGGCATTCCCAGTCCAGGCCCTCGGTGGCTTGCATTGCCTTAAGGCTTACCTGTCATCCTGTGATATTCAGGGCAGTCTGGAAAGAGGTGCCAGCACCCTCTCCTACTTATCCCTTCCCCTGTCTTCCCCAGTTGTTGCTGGGTGTTAGATGTGGGATACTCCAAACCAAGGGGTCAGAAGGGTCTTTTTACCCTAGTAATTGTTAAAACTACAACGTCTTTACCATTTGAATTCCCTTTCTCCCTGGGTTGGAAACACTATATCCTCTTTCCCCATGGCTTGCCTCTCTTATTTCTAGCCTCTTTCACTACCAGAACATACAGATAGATTTTGTTTAGATGCTAGAATGTGTTCCTAGAGTTGGGGAAATCTACTGAACAATATGGAAAAAACATCCTTACAACAGAGTGTCTACTGCCTTCCCAACAGCATTTAGCACTTACTATTGATATACAATTAACATAGAATTAAATGTTTATTAGCTCATGTCTGCTGTCTTTCTCACATTTTAGATAGTGGATTCTGATTGAAACAAAGCATTGGTTCTTCATGGAGGTGCTATTGCCACTAGAGAACAATTCAGACATGTAGAGGGGCAGTTTGGAGTTGTCATAATGATGGGGGACACTACTGACATTTTTTGAGGCATGTACTAAGGTTGCTAAGTGGGCAACAATGAACATGACAGTCCCAAATAAGGAATAATCTCTTTGTAATTAACTAAGCCCAGATCTTCTCTCTCCTTGATATGTGGACACACAGTGTTATTTCCATCTTCTCAATCTCACTGAATATTTTAAGAGTGAAATTGACTGGGTAAAAGGAAGACTGAACTTTGTTTTACCTGGAATATTAGTAAGTGTTGTTCACCATTTCAGGAGATCATGACACTCATGTTAATACCAAAGCAACTCACCTACATCATTCTTCTAGCTTCATGTCTAGGTACAAGCATTTGTCAGCTCTTTTATGTCTTCTCTTGTGGTCATGCCCTAACAGGTCCATATTGAAATGTGTATATATATATATATATATACACACATATATATATAATTTTGTTATAAAATTCTTATTCTTTATTTCTTTATTATATTCATGTTAGAGCATTGTATTGATTTTTAAAAATTGTGTATGTGGAAGGTCACTTATAAAATTTATTTTATTTCAGGATAATAACAGGGGCATTATAAAATATTTATTATAAAAGAGCTCCTTTGGGTGAGATAAAGTTGAGAATCCCTTGTCTAGAGAAAGATCACTAGCCACCTGACTAACTCAGTTCCCTAAAGACAGGTATTTGTAAAATAATCCAACATTGTTTCATCCTTTGGAAAACAGACCAATTATTTGCCAACAATCAGAAAACCATCACCTAAAAAAAAGTATGGTAATATTGTACTTTATCTTTCTCTCCTTCTCTCTTTGGCAAACAAAGAAACAACAACAAAAGAACAACTTGGCAAATGATGCTCAATTTGAGAAAAAAGGAAGCTACTATTCCTCAGGCCAAAAGAGTTCTCTCCAGCACCAACAACCTTTTTACTTTTCTCTCTGCTCGGATGTCTTTACTCTTTTCCACATCCACTTAATCTCTACTCATTGTGTGTGATTTTGCTCAAGTTCAGCTCTCACCATAAAAGCCCTTCTTGGGAAGCAGAAGCCATGGACAACCACATCCCTTTGAACTTCTCAGTCCCTTTGAACTCATCTCTCCCTCTCTGTTTAGGGTTTTATCTTCTTAGCTCAATTCTAAGCTGTTTAAAGCAAAGAATGTGCCTTATGTTCCTTTAGAGTTTCAAAATATCTACTAAGTAGTGGCATTTATGAATTATTTGCTTTCTAGTGTATTTTGAAAGGTAGTGTGAGGCCTCCAGCTTTGTTCTTTTTGTCCAAGATTGCTTTGGCTATTCAGGATCTTTTGTGATTTCATATAAATTTAATTTTTTTTTATGTTTCTGTGAAGAATGTCATTGGTATTTTGATAGGGATTGCATTGAATCTATAGATTGCTTTGAGTAGTCTGGAAATTTTAGCAATATTAATTCTTCCAATCAATGAACTTAGAATTTTTTTTTCATTTATTTACATCTTTTCTGTGTCTTCTTTAATTTCTTTCATTAATGTTTTATAGTTTTTAGTGCAGACATTTTTCATGTCCTTTATTAAATTTATTCCTAAATATTTTTGTAGGTGTTATAAGTGATATTGTTTTCTTGATTTCTTTTTCACATAGTATGTTGTTAGTAAATAGAAACAATGCTGTTTTATGTTAATTTTGTATATTATAACTTGATTGAATTTATTATCTCGAGCAAAAAGAAAAAAGCTACAGGAATCACACTATCTGATTTCAAAATACACTACAAACCTTTAGTAAACAAAACAGTGTGGCACAAACATAAAAATTGACATATAGCTCAATTGAACAATATAGAGCCCAGAAATA
>VBSM01001562.1:58110624-58122176 GCA_008086735.1 Cheirogaleus medius
CTTATTTTAGAAAGGGCAAAGAACTTGAATAGACATTTCTCAAAAGAAGACATATAAGTAGCCAACAGATATATGAAAAAATGATCAACTTTTTAATAATCAGAGAGATTCAAATTAACACCATAATGAGATATCACTTTAAACCTGTTAGAATGTCTATTATCAAAAAGATGAAAGATAACAAGTGTCAGCAAGGACGTGGAAAAAAGATAGTATTGTAAATTAGTACAGCCATTATGGAAAACACTATGGAGGTTCCTCAAAAAAGCTAAAAATAGATTTGCTATATGATCCAGCAATGCCACTACTGGAATACACCTAAAGGAATTGATATCAGTATGCCAAAGAGATGTCTACACTCTCATGCTCACTGCACAACTATTCACAACAACCCAGATATGGTGACAACCCTAGTGCCCATCAACAGAAGAATAGATTTGTTAAATGTTGCATATATACCATATGGAAAACTATTCAATCATAAAATTATCCAGAAAATCCTGTCATTTGCAACAACATGGATAAAATGAGAGGACATTATGTTGTGAAATAAGCCAGGCACAGAGAGACAAATAACGTATGACCTCACTCATATGTAGAATCTAAAAGAGTCGAACTCATAGAAGTAGAGAGTAGAATGGTGGCTGCCAGAGCCTGTGTGTGAGGGAGGGCACTGGGGGGGGTGGAAAGGGAAAGGGGAGATCTTGGTCAACAGGTATAAAGTTACAGTTAGATAGGAGAAATAAGTCTTGGTGTTTTTTTACATACAAGAGGGACTATAGTTCATAACGTACTGAAAATTTTTAAGTAGCTAGAAGAAAAAATTGTATATGTTCTCTCCATAAAGAAATGATATTAATAAATATTTGAAGTGAAAATATGCCAATTACCCTGATTTGATTATTACAAAATGTATATATGTATTGAAACGCCACATTGTACCCCATAAATATATACAATTACTATTTGTCACTTACAAATTAAGCTTTAAAAAAGAAAATGATTTACCAATGAAGAATTATAGTTCTAATATTTTCCCCCATCAATGCTTTTCATATAAGCAGATTCTTAAGCCTTTTCTCAAATGTGCCTACCAGGTTTTCTCATACCTATGACGCTCAGCACCACTGGCCAGTTTCAGAGAAGGCAAGTTCCTCTCTTCTGGCGGTGGGAGGAGCACGGGGAGTGGAAGGATTGCTAGAAGTCAGCTGCATGTCTCATGCTGAGACAGAACATGAACACACAGGGCCCCTAGGGTCTAAAACAGCACTCACACACTCGGATGTCTAAAGAATGACAATATGTTCCAATTTGTCAGGAACGGTCCTGGATTTTGTCTCTTGTCTCACCGTAATTATTATTTTCAGACTTTCGTTCTCCAAAGTGTCTGAGTGTGGATGTGACATGGTGCTCCTGTGGTAGGGTCCAGGCAGGTGCCCTATATGAGTGAGGCTGGCAGGTGAGTCGGTGATGCTCAGGAGAGAGCACGGGAAAGAAGCTCTTGTCGGCGGCTGACACTTGCACTTGGCGGGCCTGTTGTTGTGAGATCATTGGATGTTTCAAGAGAAGACAAAAATATTATTTTCAAATTCTGGGAACCAATTCTGTTAAAAGACTTCTGTTTTTGTTTTAATTTAAAAAAATAAAATAAAATAAAAAACATTGTGTGGATCAGATTTGGCCTAACATGCTGGTTTAAAGTGTTTGGTAGCATACTAGGGTGGATATAGTTAGTAATAATTTATTGTATATTTCAAAACAGCTAGAAGAAAGGATTCCGCATGTTCCAAACACAAAGAAATGATAAATGTTTGAGGTGATGCATATCCCAGTTGTCCAGGTTTGAAGATTACACATTGAATGCTTGTATCAAAATATCACATGTACCTCACAAATATGTACAACTATTATGTATCCATAAAAATTAAAAATAAATTATAAAACTATTCTTTACAAAGCTCTTCTCTATAGGGGACAACCTAGATCTTGGGCCATCCAGTCCTTAAGATGTGTTTATGAGCTAAGCCCATTTTATTAGGGAAATTATAGAACTGGAGGCAGAGGGAGAGGGTCTAATCTTGGCTTTATCATTTAATGTTGTGTGGTCTTGGGAAAACCATCACAAGCTTATGTTGTCTCATCTATAAAATAAGAAATGTGGGTTAGGTGCCACCTCGATGTCTCTAAGCTCTCACATTTTATAATTCTTTAATTCTGACGTTAACCCTTGCCTTTGTTTTGTCTAATGCATACTGTCTATCTTGAGTCTCCTAAAAGAGTCATTCATATTTTCCATTTATTAAGAAATGAAATTCATTTCCTTATTTATTTCTCAAGTGTCTGGCTCCTGATAAATGTGCTATTACTATTGATTACTGATTATTTATCATTTTAGTACTGAATAGTACTAAACTATTACCTCAAAGCAGAATATTTAGTATATTAATTATTGATTCAATAATTAAATATCTCTCTCTTTCTATGTGTCATTACTTTATTGAAAATTGTGCATAGGAAAAAATTTGAAGAAAATAAATTGGTTACTTAATTTAGCTAGTGCAATTACGGGCATTTTTTTTTTTTTACTTCTCTATTTTTCTAGTTTTTGAATTTTAAATGTGATTACATTGCTTCAATAATAAAAAATATAAAAATGATCATATAGACAAATATATAGAAAAAGTCCCAGAAAGGATATGCAGCAGACTATAGAATGATGGTTACCTTATTTGAGAAAAATGAGATTTGGGAGGGAAGTATGAGTATGATACTTTAGTTCCCTATATACTTTTGTAATGTTTGAAATTTTCATACAGAACATTTATTCATGCATTATTTATGTACTTAAAATGAATTAATTAAATTTTAAAATGAATTATTTACCTTGTATTTAGAGGAATTGAGTCTTCCTTGATTGTAGATTGCTTTGGCAGATTCATGCCAAACAGAACCTTGTGCATCTGCCCCAGTTTCTGCATTTTATTATAGACAGGCTGGGAGATTATGTGACTTGTCCAAACAGCAAAGAATGTTGGAAATCACGTTTGGGCTAAAACTCAATGCTTGCCTAAATCGAGTCTGCAGCATTTCTATTTGGCTTTTTAAAATTTCTTTCCAAATTAACACGCATTTGCATTTTAAATTCTTTGATTCCTCTCTGTCCTGAAGTCCATACATCTTCTGATGTGAATTTAAGGGATTGGGGGAAACATCAATTTTCTAACGTCTTTGTTATTTAGAATGAACAGACCTGGTTAAACAGACTTTTATTTTCTCCTCTTTGAGGAGAGAAGGAGGGAAATATAGACACTAGTTGGATTATTCTTTGAATATATATCATAATTTACCTCCTTACCCATATTCAATAGATACATGTCTCTGTGTGGAGCAAAACGTGTAGGAAGTTATTGCTTGCCATTTGTTTCCCTTCAAGTCCAAAGGAGCCTAGCTGGCATTGAATCCCCCAAAAGCAAACAGCATTTGTTTTTTGTTTTTTTAAGCAGTCTGTTTCCTGCACAAATCTCTTCAAAAAAAGTCATCTATTCTTACTTCTTTTAAAAGTTACAAAAGCATCTTTCTTAATCTCCTTAATTTTTACCTTCAGTGTGAAGCCACAAATTTTACTTGGATTATATTTTTCCCTTTAAGACTATGCACTGTCCCTTAAGTTTGGAGCGCTCAGGCATCACCATGACCAAATCATAACTGGAAGGATTTGATGGGTAGCAGAGATTTCTACTTTTTTCCCTTTAAAAAAGATAATCAAGCTTGCATTTTTTAAACTTCCATCTCAGACGTTAGGATTTTTGTATCTTCAGTTTTTGTGATACCTGCTGCTCTGTCTGTAAATGCAATTTAGGCTTAGGCACTTGCCTGGGTGAAACAACTAATTTTAAAAAAATAAAATTGTACATATTCATAGGCAACTTACAATCTGTTCCAATTTATTTCCCTTAAAAACATCCCTCATCCTTCCCCTTTAGGCAGTCAGCCTCCACTAACACTGTCCCACCTGTGCCTCCCTGAGATGATTGATCCACGTAGTTGACAGGTGAAGGCCTTGCCTGCCAATTTCCTGTGGCGACTTCCCTTCTTCCTCTCATTGTCCCTTTCTTGTCTTCCTCATTCCTCCTCCTCCAGATGCCACATCGAAATCATCTCCACCCGTACCTTCTTTTCTCATGTTCTTTCATGGGGCTGCTTCATTATCTGGTACTGGTGGATTCTTTACCTGCTCTGTTTAAACTTGTTTTGAGTCTGGGACAGGTGAGGGTGCCTCCACCTCCTTATCCCCTTGTTATTGTCTCTGGCCCCAGGGCAAATGCTTCTCTTCTTTGCAAAGGTTGCACCTTCCTCACTGCCCACAATTGCTGCCTTTGTATTCGGAATCCACGCACCTGAACCATTGGAGCTGGCTGCATACCGGACTAATTTTGCCTGTGTGGATTAAAGTATTATAATGATCCTGCAGCAGTGCCCTGTGACCTCCACAGCCAAAGTTCTGTTCTGAAGCCATGCTCCAGTGGCATCAGAATAGTCCTACTTATATGAACAGGACACCAAAGGAATTTACATCCCCTCTTTCTGGAGCTCTGCAATCTCTCATTCACATCTGAATCCTTTGGAGCGGACCACATAGCTATCCCTTAAATGCATACACAAAGTATTCAGATAATTAGAGTTTTCACTCTGTAATTTCAGTGTAGGCTGGAGTCAGCTTATACCGTAGCCAGTTGTTTATTTGAAAGAATTTTATGAATCAGTTGATATTATGTTGGAAGCTTGAAATCGGCCATTGGGGAAGTGTTTACACCACTGAAATAGGTAAACACCATTAACCAGGGCTTTTTCTTCTTTTTTTTTTTTTTTTTTTTTTTTTTTTGTCCTGGAGAGCCAGTTGTTAAACATGTACCAGCATGGCTATGGCAAGCCTCTGATAAAAGCTTGAGTGAAAAACAAAAACAAAAAAATTCACTCAAAATATGACAATTCAGCTTTATAAAAACGCTTTGCATCTTATGTCCAAAAATCTTGGAGGCCCTTCTCTTTTAAAAGGTTTCTCTTGGCTTCTCTTTATTCTTAATGTCTGGTCTCTTCTGCTTCTGGCACTTTAGTAATAACAAACACACCAGTGAAAATACAACTACTAGCAATAGGTGTGGGATGTCGCTTCTCTGTTTCCATAGTTTATTTCCCATCTTGCTTCTTTGTCCCAGGCCTTCCGTTACAGCCAGGAGTCCAGGTGAATTGGCTGCAATATTGTATCAGGGAAAATGAAATTTCATTGTCTGCAACCTGCCTGTGACCTTGATCCTGCAGGATATGTCTTGTCACCTCTCTCTTTAGACCTTCCAACATCTAGTTGACTCATCTCTTCCCTGGCCATTTTCTGGAATTTCTACAGAAGCCTCTTTGTTGCAATTTCATCACTAATGGAAGTCATTTGTGAGACTTAGATTGAGCAGGAAAGAATTCAAGGTGCTGTGACACCAAGAGACGATGTCCCCAAAGAACTTTAATCAGTGACACAACCAGGGCTAGAACCCAGGTCACCTAAAACTTGAACCTAGTGTTCTTGCTAACATACAGTCATGCTTATTTTGATGCTGAGGTGCCTGCAATTCACTCTGCTTTAATTTTCTTAAACTTAAGCCAGGTAGTGATTAAAACCTTATTCAAAAAGTTCAAGCAAGTTAAAAAAAAAAGAAAATGAGAATTTATTGCTTCACACGTGAGCAGTCTTGACTCAGGTTTTCAAATAACATCATCAGGAATCTTTCTCTTCATCCCAGATTCTGTTTCTTTCCTCTGTGTGTCCCTTTCTTTCAACCAGGCTCTCCCCATGGGCTGGTAAACCCAGGAACACCCAGCTCACATCCCACAGGTTGAGAAAGTCCAATAAAAAGAAAGAAAAGTCTCTGGAAGGTTCCTCTTGGCCAAGCACAGGTAAACTGCCTCACTCCGGTAAGTTGGGGTCAACTCCATCTGTGCCACAGGGAATATTAGGGTGCTGTTATCAAAGACTGAAAAAGAAATCATTATTTCTTAATGGTAGTAGACAAACACAACAGATGTCTCATAGAGCCCCTAATGGAGAACAAAGAAAAGTTACATCTCCCATCTACAGCGGCTGCACTTGGTCATAGAGATGATGTGCGGCTCAAGAGTCTCGCCATGTCTTCCCGCCGCCTGGAGCATGAGAAGCCAGACTGGACATTTCAGACGTGAGGCAATTAGCATGATGAAAGCATGAATGTTGGCAGAGGGAAAACTGATACTCTCAGAGTTTCTCAGTGTCAGAAGTCAGCAATAAACAGTAGCTTTCTTAGCTCTTGACATTTTAGTTGAAAAATATTTCCTTCCATGTGTCCATTTATCTTTAAATATTTCACTTCTTCCTTTTTTACAATAATTTTGGTGGAAATGGACGGAACACCAGATAGTAACTCTAAGCATACAGGGGATGAAATAGATGACATCTTGGGCATCTCCTGTTCCTAATTTCCATGATGTCTAAGAGCACAAGTTACTAACACAAAATGATGCAAGAATAAAAATTGTTTGGAAGTTCAGTGCTTCCAAAGACCTGATAAGGTACCCCTGGAGCACACTGCCCCAAACCTACATATTGCCCATGGTCTGACCTTTCATTTTGGCATCTTTCCCCAGTAATGCACTGCCTTCTCCTGTGTAATTTGAGCATCACGTATATATCATGGCACACCCTGAAGCATTGTGTTCTTGAATGACAAAAAAATTTAAAAAATAAATTGCATTTTAAAGAAAAAAATATTGTTAAATAACAGGATACTCTTAAATAATAGGCTACCAAAGTGTCGTGTGTCCATGTGTTAATGTAATAATGCCTTACTCAAGGTGCACAGAGCAGCAATGTTCCTGAAGTGACTCCGGCATATACTGAACCAAGAACTCTGGGGGTGGAGCCCAGCAGGCTTTGTTTTCACAAGTCCTCTAGTTGATGCAAGCTAAGATTCCATACCCATTGGGTTTTATCTTTCAACTTCCCCAAGCCTCGATATCATTTTCTGTACTATGTGCATGACACCTAATTTGCAGCACTTTCCTGGGAATGATATTTTACCAAAATTGTTATTGTTATTATTATTAATAATAATAACATAAGAAGGCATGTGAAAGTTTTTTGAGATATGCATATAGTGCTATAAAATGTCTTCTCCTTTTCTATAATAGAAGGAGGCATAGGAAATCAACATTGAGTGACAGCATAAAACAATCAATGACAGATGACAATAAAGTGATTAGCTCAGTGCTTAAGCCTTTGCTAACTGCTTAATACATAGTATCCACTAAATTTACATTTTAACAGAGTTAGGTAAAGTAAAATCCTATATTTCACTTCCAGAAACTCTTTTCTGAGAAAAAGATAGAGCTAGATTTAAGTACAGTATTATTCTGCTCAGAGGAAGGGTAATGAACATAAATATTTCGCAAATACCTTTTCACAAAGAGACATAATCACATTTCCATTCAGTCTCAGGATTCTTTGACTCTAGGAATTAGTTTCCAGTTCTGCATTATCTCCCAACAGAATCCTATAAAATAGATGAAATTCTTTTTGACACAATTAACTTTCGTTTCATTCAAAAATCTAATGTAGACATTTCTTTCATTCTAAATTCTGACTACATGTATTTTGAGTTTCATAGCCCTGAATAAGAGGCATGTGAGAAGGAAGCCTCTGGGGTGGGGATCCGCTCCACATTGGGTTCCAATTAGCTACCTGGAAATTCATCTTTCAGAGATGTATCATCCTTCAGACACGGGCTACTTGTGAGGGAATCCCATCCCTTTTATTTTTTCCTCAGGAAAGACATTGAATTTTTACTTGCTTAGTGATTTGTAGACTCCTGAAAAATCGTAGTGAGAACTGAAGAGAACTCAGCTCAAGTGACCTCTGCACAAGGAGCAATGAATCGGGATTTACTCTTTTCTCTTCTTTTCATCTCAGACAACTGTGTTTACTTTAAGCACCAAATATCTAAGTCACAAAGAGTTGAGGCAGAGTGTAGAGCAGTGGTTTTCCGCTCTACTGAGATTCTGGCTTAGCCGCGTCGGGACCTAGTTGTCTGCGTTTTACCAAGCCCCCTCCCTGCCCTAGAGTTTCCAATCCAGGTCTGCAAATCTCATTTTCAGAAACCCTGGTAGAGGGAAAACACAATAGGGTTTTCAACTAGAAAATTTTGAATTAAAAAAGATTCAGCTTTGCCATTTGTTAGCTGGTAGATTTGGATAACTGGCTTGCTATGTGAGGCTCCGTTTCCAGGTCTATAAAATAGAATTAACGGTAATATTTACTTCAGGTGTTGTTCTGGCTATTATATGAGATAATACACACCATGTGCCTAGCAGATAGCATACGTTACGTTCAATAAACATTTGTCCCCTTTTGAGGAGCTTTTAGGAATATATCTTTATGTGAAGTGTTGCCAAGAAGATACACACAGACACACACACAGAGACCACCTTTCTGGAATTTTTTTCCAAATTCATATTGAAAGGAGATATTCACAGCATATCATTGCTACTTTTACTCTTTTACTATCTGCACTACTGTCTTGAATTGTTTTCTCATGGTTAACATGTGTGTTTACGTTTCTGGTGGGCACAAGTGGGCCTGTGTGTACAACCAGCTTACAAATTCCAGGGGGCCGGGACTGTTTGCTGCTTTGTCAGAGCTGCCTGACACAGTTTCCATCCACAGTGCTCTGCAAATCAAAGGTACTCAATAAACACATATTCCGTTAATGCATTTGTTGCAATAAATAATGCCTAATTGCTAGAGAATTGGGTAACCCTACTTTCAACTCTGACTAAATAAAAACAATTGGATCAAATAAGTTTGCCCTGGCTCAACTTGGGTCTCAGGTGAATTTAAAAATTTTACTATCCCTTTAATTTTTGAGAACAGAATAATAAGAATGATTAAGAATTAGTAGTGCCTTGGGTTTCATATTGTTCTTAACGTTTTTCAGTTGTCTTTCACAAATATCTTATGTTCATGATCAGTTACCTGATAATTTGATGAGATCATAGTAAGTTTTGGGTTTCAGTTTAGAACATCCTTGGATGGATTGTTGCAGGTACCCCCCAGAAACAGGGAAACATACCCTGACGTATTGCAAAGAAACCAAGCAATGGAATATTTTTTCTTCTTAGCTGCAGTGGTGTTGCCTTCTTTGTGGGTTATGAAAATGTAAACAAACATTGAAGATTATCTGTGTCAGCAACTTCATAATGATTCTCCACAACCTGAGTTGTGTATCCATTTCATAATAGTTATGCTGTATCCTTAACACAGAAATAGCCAAAAGCCCTTTAACCATCTCTATTCAGACCTCTAAGATTGTTCTACCCACCTGGGTCAGAAGTTGAAATATATAAACAGTCTTTCTGTACTTGAACTTGAAAGAAAAATCAGTCATCTGTACATGATCTGCGTTAGAGTAAAATGTAATTTTTCCCTCTGACAATGTGTTTATGGTTGTTAAGTTATCTTGATTGCCAAGAGAAATCTGTTTTGTGTGGCAGGCTTTTCTGACTTAAAATGTCAAATGCCACCCCCCACCCCCATATCCAGCCATCCTTTCAACTAATTCACAAATTGACTTGACTCTCAGCTAGGTTAAAAAAATAATTTCCTGAAAATTAAAAGTCTGGCACAAGACTGCACTAAAAGTCCATTTATCTTGTCTATTTTTATAAAGCTTCACTGCAGCATTTGGCAAAATGCCCACTTTCAGTAACAAAGGTCCCCAAGGACATTTGGCAAGAGAGGCTTTTCTTCTAAGACCCTGAAAATGATCCTGGGCTTCCTAATGTATGATTTTAAAAGCTTACAATTAGGATTTGTAATCGTACCTTGTGTTTGATTTCTTAAAGTAAAGAGCAAGTGAAAATACTGTGGAGATGAAGTGACAATACTACGACCATGTCTTTGTCGTCTCCATTAAGAGCTCCACCTCTTCATTGACTACATCAGTCAAAGGCTAACTGAAAGCTCAGGGTTTCTATGTTGTTATGAAAGATAATGACTAAAGATTATCTAGATGGGGTAGTGCAATGATTCACTCTTGTTTAATCAACTACAACCTGTATTAAGCTCTATTCTCATCTCAATATAAACCAGACTAATCTTCCCACTTCCCTGCAGGAAACCGCAATGGCACTTGTTTATTCGGCTCCCCTGGTATTGAATAAATCCTTCCCTTCCCTTCCCTCCTCCCCGCACCAATCAGTTGGGGAGAAAGTTTCCAGCATTTCCAATCTAAGACTGATTGGGCTTTCCTGTTGATGTCAAGATGAAGCATTCCATTGAGAAAGCAACTTCAAGACTGTTGACTTTTCTTGTGGCTCTGAGCTAACCAGATGATTGCGCCAAACGCACCCCTCTTTCATGCATTCAAAGAGAAACAGTCTGTGAAGAATTGTTTGCGTGGAATGCTTTTTGAAGAACTGAACATTTGTGTCGAAGGAATGGCAGACGTGCTTTACCCAATTTGATATGAGGTTTCCCCCTTTTTTGACCACAGCTCCACTTACCAGATCCTTCTTTTAGCATGGGATATGCTAAATGCAAAGCCACTTTGTCAGTTCGGTGACATTTGAATCAATAGTCATTTTGCCTCAGTGATTTACCCTCAGTGTTCCCCATAAACCTCAATGTCATTTCATCAGTGAACTCCTTACATTAAAACTATTGATACCAAATTCCAATGTGATTATACAATTAGGTCTTTTCTTTTTTGCTTTATTGCATTTGGAATATTGAAAGGGTTTTTTTTTTCTTTATTAAATTAAGTACTTTAGAAGAGTTTAAAAGTCTTCTGAGGCATGACCAAAGACACAATTCCATCTGTTTTGTTTTTCTTATTCATGACATAGATGATTTTATTTTAAACAGTGCATGCATTTCACTTTAATTTTTCTTCATGTCTGTCAGAGCACATCATCTGTGATGTGTGGATAGTTAACCATAGCGCTTTGCAAGAAGATTTAGGCAGAAAGTGAAAACAGCTTTAAAAAATAAAGACGGCTAGAAGTGTATGCTGATGCTTTGAATACTTACGGGGTTGCTGTATGTCCATTCTGTATGGAGCAAAAAATTTAAGGACAACCTCTTGGTGCCTGAAACGTTTTGGAAATTGTTCTCATCCAATTAGTCAAGGTTGTATCTCTTCCTTCTGGACAAGTGTTGACTGTCCCAGTGACTGCATGCAGTGTCTTGTGTCAGTATTTTGTGGCTGGGATGGAAGCCAGGGATGGAGCAGCTGTGTAAATGGAGCCCTCCTCTGGGCATGCTCTTTGGTCTCCACTCATTAGAACTGAGTTGCGCCAGCGCAGAAGCTTTCAGCTCTGAAGGCTTTGGGCTGCCCTGTTCACCACGCTTCCTAAACTAGGCTACTCAGACAACTTCCTCACCCTCACTGCCACACACAGTAGGGTGGGATTCTGGGGTCCTCTGGATCTACAGGTATTTCTTCTTAGACATCAGTTTTGCTCAAAGGTAGGAA
>VBSM01001562.1:58122276-58174733 GCA_008086735.1 Cheirogaleus medius
CCCAGAGTGCTAGGATTACAGGCGTGAGCCACCGCGCCCGGCCGGAAATTTAAAATAAATTTAATACCAAAGCAAACATAAAATACCATTGACTAAAAAGTAAAATTCTCAATAGTTCAATAACAGAGGCTTCAAGGAAATCTGTCTGTAGTTGTAGGCACCTTGGACTATACCCTCAGAGCACTTTTTGACTCTTCCTACCCCTGCTAGATGGAAAAGATTCATGAAGTTCTATTGCATGCTCTAAATTATCCTTCAGAACATATTTGCTGATATATTTTCAAGCATTTAGCTCTCGAGTACTAACAACAGTAAAATTGACATCACCAAGATGCCATATAGCTGAATTGCATTTAGGTTAGTTTGGTTATAACACCCAGCACTTTCTAGCCATTAAATTTCTTTCATGCATTTCTTAAACCTCCATCCTAATAAAAAGTGATCTTGTGGAAAATGTTTCAAGCCATTATGAGTTCAGGTTCACATGAGATGTATCTGCAGGTTACAATATTTAATCAATACTCACAGAACACAAATTACAAATCCTGGAAATAGTATGGGGTTAGCTTTATGATGTTGTACCTGGTAAGATTCACTAACCTCAAACATTTTGAAAACTATATTATAGATAGAATTAGGAGGGATTTTTTGGCTTTATTGTATTTAGAATATTGAAAGCTTTTTTTTTTCTTTATTAAAATAAATACTTTAGAAGAGTTTTTAAACTCTTCTGAGTCATGACCAAAGATATAATTCCATCTATTTTGTTCATGTGAAGCATATCTGCAGGTTATGGTATTTATTCAGTACTCATCTTATAAAATATAAAAGAGGAATTCTGGAAACAGTTTGGGATGAGTTTTATAATATTGTATCCACTAAGGTTCACTAGGTCAAGCATTCTGAAAAAGAACTAGCTTCCCAACTCATTACATTATGATTAAATACTGAAATACGTGCTTCAAGAGTTTCCCTGTCCATTCTCTTTCAATGCAATTATCCTTTTTCTATCTCTACTTCCAAAATGAGATGCTCATGGAATTAAAAAAACTCAACTACTTTTAGGGGCCAGGCAGGACACACAAAAGAATAAAGCTACTGGCTAAAATATTAGGTGCTACACTAGTTCTGTTTTGATCAACTGTATTATCTCCCTAGTTACATAAGCTTTCTGCAAGCCAAATCAAACACACGTAATAGCCAAATTTACCCTGTCAGCCTCCAGCATGCAGCCTCCACATGAAATACTTCCCTATTTCTTCTACAGGTGGCTTCCTCTTCTTTCTAATTTTTCATTCAAAATCCACTCTCTTCACAAATGGGTCTCCTATTACTGGCACCAGGGCCATGATAGCGTGCCCAGCAGGCTCCCACCCACGCAGTGTAAATAGTACCTGGTAGGAGCATCAGCTTACCTAACAGGAGACACAACTGGACAGAAACAAGCCATGTAAGGTGCTATAAGGCATTATTCTGTGTGATTCTTCTTACCTGGTCTGCCCACCCAGATACCTGACTCATGATTGCAGTTATCATGTGGAGTTCCATGCACGTGGATACTATAGGTGTATCTTTTATAACGATTCTTGGAGGTATTATTCATCTCAGGTCATAAAGATAATAAAAGACATCATTGAGAATGAGAACTCACATGATAGGCATGAACTGCAATCAGTTACTAATTGGTTACCGGAAGCATAATCACTAGTATCTATCAAACAAATTATGAATGAAAGACATAGCTACTTCAGGTATATATTAATACCTCTTACTTCTCTTCTCTACAGAAGTGCTGGGGCCTTTAGTGAGTATGATTAAAGGAAATGATTTTTTTAGTCTTCTTTTTTTGTACCTCTTTGATATTTTTTGTGTCCTCTACTACCTGCCTTGGGGTTCTTGGATTAGAGATTTTAAAACAAATTACAGACAATTCTTTGTCTTTCTGCTTAACTAGTATTTAAAATTCACACCTTAAGGGCAAGGCCCAACCATGGGAATCCTGACAAGGTGAACAATAGCCTATAAACAAAGCAGGCTCAGGACTGTAGCCATAAGGCTGGCCCTGCTTGGTCTAGAGCCCGTGTGCAGTACACAAACTGCCCAACCATATATGGCATACCCGAACCTTGTATTTCACTTTAACTGTTTCACAGTAGCTAATGAATTTTATATATGTATTTTTCTTTAGTATGTTTTCTTTTCTTTTTGATTTATAATACTTAATTGAATTCATATCAAAACACTATGCCTTGAAGGAACTTACAACCCAATGAAAAAAATAGACTTGCTCACTGACAATATATAGAAGTAAGGGTCTGTTGGGACAAAGGAAGAACAGGACTAGATGTAGATCAATTTTAAGGTGCTGAAATGACCCAGTGAACCACGCTATGTTTTACTTTAATTCCTGAAAATTAAAGTGTGTGATTGGTGATAAGGGACCTTATCTTAAGTGTCTATGCCATCCCAGAATTAGACTGGAAGCTCCATAGTGGCAAGGACAAAGGCTCTGTCCTCTTTGGTTGTCCTCTCCAGGCTTTAGTGGAGCCCTCAGGATAGGGTAGGTGTGAAGGACTCACCAGCCTGACCCTTCTTCTCACATTCTAAACTAGTCACAGAAAGTTTGCATCTATCTTGCATTCTGTGTTTTCACTTAGGTTTCTGTGACATATTTTATGCAAAAGAACACAAATGCAAAAATCTAGAAAGTTAGCATATAGCCTTTCCCTAAAAATAGGTAAAAGTAAAATGTTTTCCTCCAAGGAGCAAGTAAATTTCATTATGTCACAGTTGGAAAACTTGACAAATGCATGGGAATTGTTATGTCTCTCATCTATCCAATTTTTTTCATGTCCCCTTCCTTTCAGTTTGAATTTTCAACATATTCTTATGCCTTAGAATACCCCAAACAGTATCACATCTCATTAAGGAGATGGAAGCCTTTTGCCAACACAGCGTTTTCATCTGTTCCCAACATGAGCAGGTCATGTACACCACTGTTGCGTCAAAGTCTTTCAAAGTAATAAATTAATTGAATTACTGTTTTGCGGTGAATGAAGAACAGCAGAGGCCTCACTGCCACGGCTGCTCCTTTCAAGTGAATACTTAAATTTCCTGGGCACGGAAAGGAATTCCCTATAAACTAGACAAATGATCCATCTCTGTGTGATACATCTATTTTTATTATACCTGCAGGTAGACATTGATGTACCCGTTCTTTCTACCCTAAAGCAGAGACATTAATGAACAAGATGAAGTTATAGCTCTCAAAATGGAGTGATTTCTTACCTGAATGACTGTCAGAATCTATGCCAAGTTCAGGAAAGAGGAGAAGGAAACGAACAGAGAAATGGCATCGACATATTCCAGAAAGCTCTTTTGAAAGCCCTGATTTCTTTGTTTTGTTCCTAGAAATCTTCTACCTTAAGCTATATGGTTTCTGGTTTAATGCACTAAAAGAATTGCTAAAAATTCTTTTCTTCCTTAAAAGAAAACTTAAAAGCTATCCTGAATTTTCTACTTAGTTTACAGCTGGGCTCTCTATGGTAATTTCAGCAGGATTTTGACACTTTGGAAAAAAATATTGGAGACATCATCACAAAATGAAATAGTGAATACTTTGGTAAGAAAACCAGCATGAGTCTGACACGGATATGTCTAGTCTGACCAGGCTGCTATCCTTGTGGGAGTTCTGGTGGACCAGAGGAAGCCAGTGAGATAATCAATCTTAAGTTCCAGCAGGGTCTTTGATTCTGCCCCACACAACACACACATCAATTAAGTAGAAAAACAAGGTCTGAACCACTCAGTTATGAGGTGAGTGGAAAACCAGCTGGAAAGTCATACCCAAAGAGAGGTTATCAATGGATCAGTGTCAACCTAGGGACACACAACAAATGGTGCCACGGTTCCTCCAGGGTCAGCTCTGAATCTGTGGTCGTTTAACATTTCTATCAGTGACCTAAAGGATTCAACAGAGAAAAGGTTCTTATTAAGCTTCGAAGGGTAAAGGGGAAGGCCAGATTACTGGGAAGAGGCCAATAAAATCTAAGACAAAGGAGTAAATTGTCAAAGAAATCAGCTATAACCAAAATAAAATTTAATGGAGATGAGAGTGAAGTATTAAAGAATAAATTTTCCCTAATAGAAGATAGGACAGGGAAAAGTTTGGTGTATGTATGTCTGGCAGTAAAAGTCATTCAAAATTCCTGCCACAGATTCCTATTATTTCCTTATAATCAAAGCCTTCTTTTTCTCACCCTTACCCAAAGATTGCAGTGCTGAATATGCAATATGTAAAGGAGTGTGATGAGACCAGTGTCAAGTTGCTTTTTATTTTATTTTTTTTGGACTTGTGATGTTCTTAACTATCTAAAAATGAGAAGTCTCCCAGAAAGAGGATTAGCTTTACTCCAAAAATTCTACTATGCATTTTGTACAATATTTGTAGAATATTTATTTGGGGCACTCCAATCCCACATATACACAAACGTACACATTCATGTCATCTTGCGTTACCAGAGCAAGCTCTGCCAATAATTTGCTCCAGAAAAAAGCCATATCCAGTAGTCTTTTCCCCCTAACTACAGGAAAGGAAACAGGCAAAGAAAAAAATAGGCCTGAAACTTAAAAAAAAACCAAAAAACAAAAACAAGTACAACATAAAGACACAAAAGGTAGAAACCATAAGATCAGATCTTTTCTCTAGCATCAAACTGCTTGGGAAATCTGAAGAAAATTTACCTTGAAGCCATAAAAATGGACAGTTAAAATATGAAAAAGATGCAGGTTCTGAGTTTGATCAACATAGAATAAATCCTACAGGAAGATTTTACCTTAAAATATGAGAAAAATGCTTACAAAGACATATTAAAATTATCTGCTTTTTAACTTTACTAAGAATATGAGGGCAGAAAGAAAAATGGGACTCAACTATAAAATGAAAAGATAAAGTTAGGTGTAAATAACAACTTCCAAAATGTGGAGATATATATTATATACATATCATATATGTATATATTATGTATATCTGATATATATCATACACATATGATTATATATGTTCTAAAATAGAGTAAGGCACTTGTATTGGGCACAAACTTAAGGGGACAATATCAAAATTTCAATAATGAAGATAAATAGTGTTTTCATGTAAGATCTTTAAAAAATAAAAATTAATACAAAAATTTCATAATAAATAAAATATCAAAATTTTAAACAATGATAGGATCCGTATTTCTCTTTTACCTCAAGCTCCCATATGGCTTGGCAAAAACATGGCTGAGCTAACTGCTTAAGTTGCTATCTACAGGAGTTTGAAAAACCTGTCTTCAAAGTCCTGGAGAACAACTTGAATTTTCATCCAAATATTTGGATGTTGTGAGGTATTCATCTGTAAAGGCAAATTTTTTTAAAGCTAAGGTATATTATTAATTTTCTGGATAGACTTTGAGTTTGCCTTTACCTTGTCCAGAAAATTTACCTAAATGCCATGCCTACTTTATTAAAATATTCCTAATACAAGGATGAACATCGTGATATGTTCTCCTAATTTGCTGCTGAACACAAAGAAGAAAAGAAAAAGAAAGTGCTGTCTGTATCCCAACATTACATTATACCCAAGTATACTGAAGTCTTTTTTTTCCTTTTATTTTAATGTTTAGGTCTATGTTTTTGTTTGCATTATTTAATCTTATAAATGTCAGTTTATTCATGTTATTGCTAGGAAGGGCAGATGAATTTCTTTAGAGTTTCCTGTTCCATTATTCCTTCCTGTAAAGGTATAAATAAGTGAGTAGTCCCTGGAATCACTCTTGTCAAAAGCAGTAAGGAAAGTAAGATCTCAGATGAATACAAAAATCGGATTGGGTCTTTTATAAAAATGTGATACTATGCTATATCTGTCTATTAGACCTATGATAATTCATAAAATATCAAATGATCTACCTTAGATGTGAAATCTCAAGTGATTCTAGCATGTAAACTCGCTTAACTGCTATAAATTGAAGGGTTTTAATGGGACATTTACAAGTGTTAATAAATTTCAGTTTCAGACCCAGTACATTTCTCTCTCTCTCTCTCTCTCCTTAAACCATCACATTAAACATGTGTTCTCATGATCAGAATCATTTATACTTTCTTGATCCAAACATTCTTTAGCAGTAGAATAATTAGATATCATGTTTCTTTCATTCCTTTTCTTGATTATTAAGTGGTCCCTGGTGATAATAAAAACATAGTGCTGGGGATGACACAAATATGAGAATACTGAGATACATTTCAATGTGCTTGAAAGTAAATGATTGTTCAAATATGCTTCATAGAATTTTCATGAATATAGAAGATATTCAATTATAAGTGGCCAAGAAAAATATTGAATACATAATTAGGGGGAAACAGCCAAAACATAGTTTTTCCATTATACACATTTTTTATACATCCATGCACACATTTATACTAGAAAGTTTTGCACAAATAAATATCTGTGTTTATACCTATAAGCTGCTGAAATAGAAAAGGCCTGGGAAGGGTGCAATTACTTATGAAGACATTTTGCTTATTCACAATGTCAAATCAAATTATTCAGGCATAGGGATTTTATTTATTTGAGTTTTGCGGGATGAATGTGTTAAATCATCAGAGCTGACCAGCAGAACCACTTAGAATCTCAGGATAATACACAACCATTATTTCTCACAGATATATGAAATAAAATCTAAAATCAACTTAAGTCTGAATGTATTATCTTTTTCAGAATTCTGGTTTATACAGAATCTGAGCTGTATTGACTCAAATAGGTAGTGGGCTGAAGGGACGACCAAAGTGTCTGTAATTCCCATTCTTATCCTATAATCTGGGTTTCAAGTTCAAAAGAATTGAATTGAAATCCTTCCTTCCTTTTGTGGTCTAGAAAATTACCTTCTGCACTCTCAAGAACTCCCAGATGACAATATAGTACATATCTCTTTTTTTAGTAACAGAAAATCCAAAGGCTTTTTGGAACTAGGGTTTGGAAAAAGAAATAATAACTACACAAGTACAGACTGGAAAGAGAGGGGGCTAACAACATCATAATTAGTGAATGATATGACATGTCTGCTCTCTTGGGTTTCATTAACAGTGGTCTAGTTTCTGGATAAAGGAAGTGATGACCTCATCAGTGTTGCTACTCTACAACCACTCTTGAAAAAGTGTGCTTCATTCAGTCCACAGTGATTAACTTAAAGAGAGTCTGAAGGGAATAGTTAGCCACCACGCCATATAAGGTTGAGTCAAAAAAATGGTGCATGTTAAATCTGGGGACGAGATACATTTACAGTGTTCAATTACCTGTAAGAGTATCATGGGGAAGAGAGAGGAGATCTGTTTTGTGTGACCCAAAGAGCAGTTATAGAATTCTCATCACTAAATGAACTTAACTTGTAAGGTTCTTTCCATTTCTAAGATCCTAAGACTATTTCTGGAATTTTATGACTTCAGTTGATCAAGTCCTTTGCCTTGAAACCAGGTGATAGATAATTAAGTCTTTCTAGGCATATGAGAATCTTTTTACTTTAAAAGATACCTATAGAACAATATTTATATAGATATAGATATATAGATGTATGAGGTCTGTCCAGAAATTATCCAGCCATGTAATGTGAAAAATGGAGACATTTATTGAAGAAGATACAAGATACAAGAAACATTGTACATAGGACAATGACACCTCAGTCCTCTTCAAGGTAGGCACTTTGGGACCTTTTTTGATTGCAGTCTGGAGATGTGCAGCATTCTCAGGTGTTCTGCTTGTTTCAGGTCTTCCAGAATGTGGATCACTTTCAACAGATTCTCGACCATTTTTGAAGTTTTTGTGCCACACTTTTATTTGCACTGCACTCATTGCATTGTCCCCAAAAACCTTCTGAATCATCCGAATAATTTCCACAAAGGATTGTTCAAGCTTAAGGCAAAATTTGATGCAGATCCATTGTTCTACTGGCTCAGTCATTTTGAATGTGAGGGCTACACAGTACATGTTCTCACTTATTGGTATCTAGCGCCCCACTGACTACTACAGTGAGGGCGTCACTGTTCACGCAGGCGCATCCCAGTCCACTCTCCTTGGCTGCCAGGCTACATCAGTGTCATGCAAACTGTTCTCATTATATTAACAATGGCTGGGTACTTTCTGGACAGACCTCATAGAGTGCTTATTTGTTTAAAAGTCTATATCCTTTACTGAGGTGGAGGAAAATATTGGCTACTCATCAAAGAAAATCAGAATACACTGTCATCGAGTATTTAAACTTTAGATAAGAGGCACACACACACACACAAAAAAAGCATGCCATAGAGGATAGAGGGACCTTTTTTTAGAAAATGTTGTAAAAAAATAGGAGAAACAATTTTAAGAAAGCAGATTTCATTAGTCATAAGGAAACTAGGCACTCCAAAGAGGGTTATGAGAAGAAAGAAGATCAAGAAAGATAACCTTTGTATAATAGAAATTGTATTTGCTGTGCAACTATAACTCTTCTGCACACATACATTCATGTATACAATTGGAGGCATAAAAACCCCTTCTTGGCTAAACGAAAGGAACTAAAAAACAAGTAGAAATCCTGAAAGATATTGAGAAACACTGGTCTTTGCAATACAATTATTAAAAAAGAAAATAGAATTTGTTGTCTTAGTCCATTCAAGCTGCTGTAATAAAATACCATAAACTGGGCAGCTTATAAACCACCAAAATTTGTTTCACACAGTACTGGAGGCTGGGAAATCCAAGATTAAGGTGCCAGAAGATTTGGTATCTCGTGAGGGTCTGCTTCCTGGTTCATAGATGATGGTCTTTTCACTACAACCTCATCATGGAAGGGATGAGGGGTCTCGCTCAAGGCCTCTTTTATAAGGTCACTAATTGCATTTATTAAGGCTCTGCACCCATAACTCAATCAACCAAAGACTCTATGTCCTAATACCATCATCTTGGGGGTTAGGATTTCAACATATGAATTGGGGGTAAGGAGAGACCCACATTTAGACCACAGCCTCTGTAAAGGATAGAAATGGAGAAGTCTTAAAATATAGTAGAAATAAAATTAATATAAAAGAAAGTCTATCTCTTACACAAGAACAAAAGCCTTCAATAAAAAATTCAATATTTTATTGAAATCAGACAGATAGGACACATATTTTAACACCATGTATTTAGATATACATGAATTGGTGAGCTGAGACACCAAGTTATAGTAGATATGTATCTTCAAAAACAGTGGTACTCACCTTGGATGGCCTTAAGATTATTCCAAGGGATCAGTTATTCATATATTCTAAGATTATATATAGAATGGTTGAATAAATAATATTTCATATAAATAAATGATCAAATACCATGTATATGTATAATATATACATATATCATATAAATACATGTACATTGTTATGTGGATATCTATATGTACTATATATATAGATACACCATACATATATATCTTTATATCACATAAACATATTAATTTTAAATATGCACAGGTACTATTCTGAATGTATAACATAAATTAATTTAAAAACATTCCTCAATTCAAAGTGGCCTTTTGCCATCCAATATTTATGATTCCACAAATAATAAAATATGAGTACTACCATGTTGGAAAGTCCTTCTTTTTTTTTTTTTTTTTTTTTTTTTTTTTTTTTTTTTTAGGAAAAGGCTCTCAAAAAAGCTAGAAACCACACTCTTTTAAAATTCCTCTTCTTACCATAGATAATGTTTCTAAGCCCTTGAAGACATACTAGAAACAAAGTTCTTAGTACATGGTAAGTTCCCTGTAAATATTAGCTAGAACTATTTATTATTACTTTAAAATACTTTTTTTCTCTTGTTATCACTTCCCAACTTGCCAGGCAATAAAAATGACACATGGAGTGGGGATCATTTCACTGTTTGGTGGGACAGATTTTGATTTTTAAAAATTATTTGCCAATGACAAATATACCATACCTGAGGGGGGAACTCTTATACTTTAATCTATGAAGATCAATTTTCGGGTCCCCTTTGTTCTTTAGCTGAATATCCTTGGAAACTTTCTACATAATTAATTATTATATATAATAGAAAAAGCTTGAATTCCTGGCTTATAACCTACCTCACCCATTTCTTAGACCAAAGGAATGATATTTGTTTACTGTGGAGTTATAATTAGAGTTCATTCTGAGTTGAAGTCACCCACAAAAAACTGGCAAGTGAGTGGTTTTTCCCCAAAGTGACTCTAAGACATCTTCTTTCATATTTTATTTCACTCAGTTTTAATCCTTGAGATATGTGTGTATTATATACATATTTTCAATATAAATATTTATTACTTAACTAGAGAATTTTCAGATCATACAGAAAATCTAAATTTTTCCTACCACTAATTTTGAGCATCTAAACATTCTTATATAGAGAGAATTAGATGAGAAATTTGACTCATATTCACTGAGTTTTATGCCATGTTCCAGTCATCATGTTGATAAAAATCCTTTTCTTCTAAATAAAATTGCTGTGCTCCTAGCTAAAAAATGCTTAATAGGTAACCAATATATTTTATTTTAAATATTATGTATAATGCCTTTCTCCAAATGTTTAATTTCCATTAAAATTCCCCTACCTATATAGTATTACACATAGAGAATGACTTTGAGAAAGTAAATCCTTTTGAAACTAATATGTGTAACTAAGTCATATGGTTCATTGAAAGGTCACAAAGTCCAACTTATTTTATGTTGAATGAACATATTTGGCAAAGCAGATGACTTTGAAAAAAATAGATGTGTGGTCTATTTTAAAATAAGTTCTAGGATAGCAAGTGGCTTGTGCCACTGGGTCATTACGTGGAGCTGGATATTTAGTAGGATAAATTATGTCCCTCCCAAAACTGTTCCTATACTAAATAAAACCCAAAATATGGGAGAAAATTTTGCCCCACAGTTGAAAGGGTTATTTAACAAGTACTTATATTTTAATAGATAAGTTTAGAAAGTGTATTTCATACCTTCACTTTTAAATACAATCTGTTGATTTAGGAGTTTTCTGCTGTTTGACCAGAGCGTTGGAGGGCGTGACACCAAACTCGGTCCTAACAGATATAATAATATCTGACATATCCACATTTAGTCGATATATTTCTCTTTAGGAATATATCACATCAGCAGGTTTATCTGAAAAGTAAAATGTATTAAGGCAATGTCCACATTTAAAATATTGTTAAAACTTGGAAGCAAAGACATGAAGTTTAATCTAGGCTGCACCTCTTCTCAAGTACATGAAATGGTAAAAAGGGTTTCATCTTAGAATCAGTCGTATTTCTGAAACTCAACAACAGAATGTTTCTGAAGACCTGTTTATTCAAAAATTAAATGTGGAAAATAAACTCATATTATGGACAATGAAAAATAAATTATATATATATACATATTGTACTTAGCAAAATCTTTTTGAAAGTATCCACTACTTGCTAATTTCCTTTCCTCCCACTAACTAGTGGAATGATCATGGGAAAGTCACTTAACTTCAGTGAGCCTCAATTTTCTTATCTGAAAAATAAAGCAGTTGGATTCTGTGATATCTAACATTATATGATTCTTAGGAGAGATAAAATTCTCCAAAAACAAAGTATATGAAAATGCACAAAATTTCTGTATACCCAACTGAATGAATATCTGTTATTTTTTTTAACATCAGAAGATGGTGACCTTCTCCTAATCTGTGTTCATCTGGAATGCTATTTATCCACACCATTTTAAAGATTAATTTACAATCAAGACCAGATGGTTCAAGGCCACCCATTTTCATATCCAGAGCTGATTATCTAATTATCAAATCTTCAACAAAAATACCTTGGTTTGGCTTGCAAATACTTGCAGAAAGCATGATTATGTACATGAAATATAAAGAGCATACAAAAATATATTTATGTATAAGTTTGGGGTATACTTACAAAAAGTGAGCATTTATATTTAAATGTCACTAGATAATGTTGGCTGTGGGACACTGTATAACAAGATGCTGTATGAAATAATGACAATGCATTAGGCTTATCCTAGCTTGTCACTTGATCTCTTTGACCTTGTTCTAGTAACTTGACCTCTTGGAGTCTTCATTTCCTCATCTCTAAATGGAGCTCTTGGCTTAAAGGAGGTCTAGGGTCTCACCCAGCTCTAAATGTTATATCTCTGGAAAGCGTGGATGTGCAGATCATGAAATCATACTAAAATATAGAGAAACCTGCCCTGTAATTTTCAGTCAGTTAAGAGTCATTATAGACTATCAAGTTGTATAAAGTTCCAGAGTACATAACACTTACTTTCAATGAAATTGAATTTTGTGGTTACAAGACCATGGGTGCTGGTTTGGAGTTTACTAAGGTAAATTTTTAGTACCTGATTTTTGGTCTCTCCCTGCCAGACTCGGTAATAAAAAAAATATGCATCTCTTTTTCTTTGTCCTTTCCTTTCCTTCTCTTCCACACTTAAAGGATATATGGGAAAAGTTCAGTTTGCAACAGGAGTAATATTTGCATTGGAAAACACTATCTAAAGAAGACAAGGAATGAATGCAAGCTAACATTGGTGAAATCCTACTAGGTGCCAGGTATAGTTTGCACAGTAGTCATTTGCTTATGACATATTAGTATTATAATTACAAAATAATTATTATGAATTATTAATTATCACAAGTCTATAGGGAAACTATTACTAATCCCCCATTATCACAGAAGAGGAAACTACTGAAAGTTCAAAACTTGCAAAAGGCCACATGGCTAATAAATGGTAGAAAAATAACATGAATTCCATCTGTCAAATTCTTTCCACACCATTCTGTCACAGAAACGAAGTTATTAGCAACTTCACAAATTAAGCCTGTACTACCAAAACAAGAGTCATGGGCATTTTGTTCAATCACTCAGCATTAAATGAAATGCCTGTTTTGTTCCAGGCGCTGTGCTAGACACTGAAAATATAGTGTGAAAAATGGCAGGTATTTTCTCTATCAATGTGGTCCCTTCATTTCTGGGTGATAGGATGGGAAGTGACTTTTATTTTCTCTTTTTGTGTTTTTCTCATTTTTAAAATAATCAATAATGCAAATATACTATCTTTTATGATCAGGAAAAAATACTTTAAAGTAACCTTTTATCTTTTACAGTTGTGTATAATATAGATATTGATTTCATTACACCTTTTCTGGGTTAGGCTACAGTTAGCAGAAGCTATGCATTTTTTTAAGTAAATTATTTTGAAGATCACTGCATCATAATGTTGCATAGATCTGTGTTCATTTCAATGTGTTGACCAAACATAATAGAAGTCATATATTAAAAATGATTTATATTAAAGTATTTTAATTGAATGCCTGAGAAGAGAAAAATGCTCATATTTATGTTTCCTATACATTATAGCTAAAGAAGCTCAATAGCCACTAACTCCCCAACCCCACGATCCTCACCTTGCATCCTCCTAAGTCTCAACATTTTTGTCATTCTCAAACTGATCCCCAACTTGTTCTCAAAATAATTATTCATTGAATCTTTCATTTATGCCCTTACTGCTCTCTGTGTTCTGTTGATATTTTCCTTTCATTCTTAACACAGTGCACTTTAAAGAATGTTTTATGTATTGGACTCTTCTAACTTGTGAGCTTTTTAAGGGCAGGGTTTAATCATTTTTTAATTATATATTTTGTACTTTTTATCAAATAAATACAAGTGCATGTTTTTAAAAGACAAGTAGTACTACATGGATTATAATTAAAAACCTCAGTCTCTAGCACAACTCTTGAATCTTTTTCAACAGAAGCAACAATTTCCACCCTTCCAGTTGTTTCTCTTTCTTGTATTGCTTTCATATTTCTTAATAATGCTTTTTTTCCCTGCCATTCTTTGATTTATCAATTTCAGACACTGGCTTCCTATAGTAAAAAATATAGATTTAACACTCAGCCAACCCATGTCTCTATTTCTTCTCTTCATCTTCTTCATATTTTATTTCATGATATTTTTGTTAAATCAATATTATGTTAATATTTTTATAACTATGTAAATATTGATCATTGTAAGGCTAAATAGTATACTATGATTATATTCTCTTTTTAGTAGCCGGTTTTGTTCCTTGGGGAATAATTGTGTCCTTTAAAAAAAAATTTAGTTTTTATGTAACTATCATTAAATTTTCCCAAACATTGTAATTAAATTTTAAAGTTTCTCTTAATTATTATTTTCCACACGGTTCAAATAAATCCAGTATTATACAAGAGTTTATTTTGTTTTTGTGAGGTTTTTCCTCCCTGGAATTCTCTGATGCCCCTCTGTCATCTGTAATGATTGCTCTCAAAGTTTGGTGCAAACTATCCCAGCCTTTCACTGATATTCGCTTTTGTGTTCAGTGCCGTTTGCTACATCTCATTTTGTTCATCTCTCTTCATTTATGTTAGAGTGTATCACTTAGTCAGTTTCTGGAAAAAAGAAAAGTGTATGGTAGGAAAGTTTTACAGGCATTGAATCTCTGAAAATATCTTTATTCTACCCACTCAATTTATCAATATTTTTGTTGGGTGTAGAATTGTAGGTTGAATATCAGCTAGAATTTTAAGGCAACATTCCACTTCCTCTAGCTTCTGATGCTGCTATTGAGGGCCAATGCTACTCTTATCCTCATTCTTTTCCACATAATCTTCTCTACCTACCCCTTCATGTAGAAGTCTCAGGATTCTGTCTTTACCATCAGTGTTCTAAAAAGCACACAAGGATGTATTTTGTTACAGGTCTTCCTCATTTACTATGCTGGGCTCTCAGTGGGCCCTTTCAGTCCAGAGACTTGTAATTTTCAATTCTGGATAATAAATTTTCTTGTATTATTGTTCAAATAGTTTCTCCCTTCTCCTCATTTTATTTATTCTCTCTAAAATTACCATTGTTTTAATTTTGAGCTCTCTAAAGGAACATTCTAATTTTCCTATCTTTTCTCTTCTTTTCTTATTCACTTGGAGTATTTTCTTCTACTTTTTTTGAGAATTGTCTTCCAAGTCTTCCATGAACTTTTTTTATTGTCTGCTGTCGTTTTTTTAATTTCTAAAACCTCTTCCTTCTTTAAATGTCCACTTATGATAGCATGCTTTACTTGTTTTATTGATGGCATATATTCTCTTATTTCTCTGAGAATGGTGAATACAATTGGAGTTGCTTGTCTTTGGAAATTTCCTTTCGATCCTTGCATTGACTCTGATTTTTCTGTGGTCTTTTTATTATTTTATCTTCTACCTTTTGTGTTGGAAGTTCTTCTCAAAATCTCTCAAGGCACTAAAAAGCTGAGTACAAATTGAGAACAGGAGATATTTCCAAGTATAAGGGTCTTGACTATTTTGAGATCCCCAAATGTTAGTACCTATTCAATTTTTTTTCCCCCCAGAGCTATAGGTTTCTTCATTGACATATGCCTTCTTTCTTGACACTTGGGGGCAGAAAAAGGTTATAGGTCTTACCATTTAGTGTGTTTTTTTAGAATACAGTGCTGTGAGAATCTCTACAAAGCAAACAGATTCTCTGTTTAATGGTCAAGCACATGCAGGAGAAAATGTAGGAGATATAGAATTCCAGGTCCTCCCTCTTGAAGAATCACTGTGTGCACTAGTTTAAGAAAGGCTGCCTGCAGGCATGTAATTTAGAAATACTCTGACCAAAGTTCCTTTTATCCTTTTCTTTTTTCCTCTTTTTATTGTTGAATAGGGGAGAAAAGAAGGATATTTGGGATTGCATATCTTGCAGGTAGGAGAATATGTACAATTGTATATCACCTACTGACATCTCATGACCATGGAACACACTTTAAAAAAAAATTATCTGGGTCACAGCTATTCAAGAAAAATATAATGCCAGACACAAATGTGAGCCAGAGAGGTGATTTAAAATTTTTTGTTTGTTACATTTTAAAAAAGTAAAAAGAAGAGGGTAAAATTAATTTTAATATTTATATTTTATTAAACTAGATATAGCAAAAATACCATTTCAACATGTAATCAGTATGAGAATTATTAACAAGGCACTAATATTTTTTGTACTAACTTTTGAAATCCAATGTGTATTTTACACTTATAGCATATTTTTTTTTTTTGAGTCAAGGTCTTGCTCTATCCCCCAGGCTGGAGGGCAGTGTCATGATCATAGCTCACTGCAGTCTTGAACTCCTGGGCTCAAGCTATCTTCTTGCCTCAGCCTCCCAAGTAGCTAGGACTACAGATGCACACCATTGCACCAAGCTAATTTTTTTTAAAATTTTTTTTAGAGACGAGGTATCACTATGTTGCCCAGGCTGATCTCAATCTCCTGGGCTCAAGCAATCCTCCTGCCTTAGCCTCCCAATGTGCTGGAATTACAGGTGTGAACCACTGTGGCTGGCCACTTATAGCAAATCTTAATTTGTATTATCCACATGCCAAGTGCTCAGAAGCCACGAGTAGCTAATGGCTACCATATTGGACAGCATATATAAAATCAAAAATCTTGACCTAGTGGCTTAGTATATCTATAAAGTTTTGTGTATTTGTTTGGGAGGATTAATTTTGCTTCATTTTGTAGAGAAAAAACTTTTAAATAGCAGACTGCACATGAACAATTCTAGATTTCTAGATGTTCTTAAAAATTGGGAGGTTTGGGCAACATGGGCCATTTGGCAACATTCTGCATTTGGTAACTGATGATTGGCTGGAGCTCAGTAATGGCTGCTCCTGCCCAGTTGGTCACACTCATTTACAGAACATTTCACACATTGATGTTACCTGTCTGGCCTCATAGTGATCTGAATTTGCAACTCCAAATCTAAGCCAACCTGTTTTTCTTACAGATAATAAAACTGAGTTCCAGATAAGTGAAGTCATTCAAGCTACGATGGCAACAGAGCTAAAACTAAAAGCTGAGTCCATGATAATTTTTTCTAGGGACATCACAATATTTTCTTAGGTGTGAACTTAAATCTTTCCCATTTTCATTAGGTTATTTCTCCTTTTTTCCTCCACAGATGCGTAGAAGAATTGCTCAGAATCCTTCCTCTAAAAGCGGCTCACATACAGTACTCACAGATGCTCAGTTTCTAGCTAATCTCACCTCCTCTTACTCTGATAAAAGCAAAGTTGGCTTTAGAACAATGAAAGAAGTGCACTGTTTTTGAATTTTTAACATATCTATGGCTCTTTTATAGTCTTGGTATGGTTTATTTAGGATGAAAAAACTTTCCAAAAAATTAAGTGCATATCACATCACAGAAATCTTTAATAGCAGTATAACTAATACCAAACATGGAAAAATTACTTTGCTTGCTATTCTCCTCAACAAACATTAGATTGGCATTAAAACTATTACCAATTTTATATGTGAATCCACACACAAAACAGTACATATGTAATTCAATTTATATGAATTTCAAGAACATGTGAAACTAACTGATGGAAATAGAAGTCAGAGAATAGTGGCTACCCCCTAGAGAGGGAGAGGTATATTCATCTGGAAAAGGCATAAGGAACCTTCTGGACTGTAGAACATATTATATATTTTGATGTGAATGAGGATTACATGGAAATATATATATATGCAAAAATTTATCACTTGAGATTACTGCAGCTTTATACTTTATTGTATGTATGATACACCTCAATTTAAAAAAGAAGAAAATTGCTTCTTTTATTGATTCATAAGTTTGTTCTAACTTCCAACTAAGATGTATAGAGCTTTACATACCAGAGTGGAGTCAAGTAAATAAAGTTATAAGTCACAGATCTCAGAGAATCCAAGGACACCAAAAGATAGAAGAGGAGCATAAATATATACTCAGGGATGCTTGCGTACTAATGTCAGGTGCTCTGCAAAAGAAGTGATACGCAATAATCAAAACTTATCTTATATATGCTAAAATATACAATCATCTAGTTTGGGATATTTTCAAATCAGATTTTACATCTGCCTGTGCCCCAGGACATTCAGAGGGTGACTGATGCCAGGAAGCCTAATGTGTGATGAATATAGGCAAATTGCATTTTTTCTGGTTCATTTATTTTGTTTAAATTGTGTTAAGTACTTATATAATTAGTTTAAACACGCTCAAAGCCAAACAAAAGTAAAAATATTGCAAAGGAAAAGAGAAAATGTGTTTGCCTTTATTCTTAAACCAGTGGTATAGTGCATGGAATTTAGCATGATTGACCCTTGTAATTTATTTTTCTGGAATGAGCAAGAACCATATCCCCGTTCCTCTGCCACCACAAATGCTAAGCAGTCACCGGAATGTCTCCCGTGGTATATTTGTGGGTTTATATCATGTCACTTCTACTAGAATTGTAATCATTAATTGCTTAAGAGTTCATTCAGTTTAAAATATTTTCCATCAAAAGCCCATTCTGAAATAAATACTTAGAATAAAATGAAAAGTAGTGTGGGATTTTTAAAGTGTAGTGATTAAAAAGCAAAAGTTAACTGTTTCATATCCTAAAAGTGCCTATTTCAAATCAACTTGTACAGATTATTTTTATTGTACAGATTATTTTTCATGTACAGACACAAAATTATTTCTTGATCCCATACCATTTCATTCATGTTGATTTAGAGTACTTCAAACAATTTTTAAAAAGATATTAAAACAGAAAGGCCTCATGGTCTTTGGCAGCTAATCCAGAAACTTCCTTAAAGTAAACCTGCAGGGGATAGTTTCCAGCAGGAAATTGCTTTCAAGCAATAATTTTTTTTCTGATGATATTTCAACAATGTAGAATCAACCAATTTTTCAAGTTATATGAGGAGAAAAAAGCATAACATTGTTAGATAAATTTCACTCTTTACATCCAAGTCTGTAAATATTAAAATTTTATTTTCTTTATTCTTGCAGGAAGTAATAAATTATTACCTTCTGATAGAGGGAAAGAAACAATTGAGAAAAGCTAACTCTCCATTCCCTTGGTAATTGATCTCCTAATATTTAGAAGCTGCTCACATAAATGGGGTGTTTGCTTTTTAAGCTTTATTTACAGATTTTGCCAGATGAGGATGTACCCTGTGAACTATAATTATGGATTTCCAGCTGTTACCAGAAATGTTGGTATCCACAGCTTTGGAGCCCGAAGCATGTTTAAAAATCAGCTACTGGTAAGCCTAAAATAATATCAACTATTAATGATCACTAAACCTACTGAGCAAAGGCTGCTGATTCATGAAGAACACAGAATTATAGGGGTAAACATGCTCTTAATAAACCCTCCCATTTTTTGCTCCACTTCAGGCTTGAGTCAACTATACTTTAAATGAGCCTAAATGGAGGAGACATTCTATATTTTAAAGACCAACCATTAAAGTAATTCAACAACTCCCTTTAGGAGCATACTACGAAGTCTTACCACCCTTCTTTTTAGAATATTTTTTTTTCCTTATTTGTAATCAAAAACCTCTGGTTGCAGTTGAAATTTGATCTGGGTCTGATTTTTCTACTTTTTGCGGAAGTAGAATATTTTCTGGTCTTGTTTGTCATGGCCTGGAACTCCAACCCCTAAAACAGAGAAACCTGCAGAGGGGTAGAAGAGGTGACGCTGATTCCTCTGCCCACAGCACAGAAACAAGCATGGTCACTTTCTTTTTCTGTCTTTTTCTAGGCATGCCTACACAATTTTATTATTTTATTCCCAAAACGTATCTGAATGAACTCTCCCTGATTCCTGATTTAGGAGAGAAAGACTAGTAAAAGTTAAACCAAAATGATCTGGGCAGTTGATAATGCAGTTTCTTTGACCTTCTATGTAAGTAATGGTCAGCTCAGGAAGTGGCAGGGCCAGGGACCTGTCGGGAGCTCAGTAATGAGGACAGGGCACGAAGACCACTGAGTTCCCCAAGCTGGGCCTGAGGTAGTGGCAGACCACTCCCAAGATGGATTTAGTCTTGGGTCTAAGTCTGAAACAGTAAAGTTTTTTAAATGCTGTCTCTTGCTTCAGGTCAGAGTTGGTACTTAGAATCAATGGTACAACAAGCTTGTTAGTAGGAATGCTACAGTTATTATGTGAAAAGGGAGAGGAGGGCCACATCTAGAAACCAGGCCAGACCTAAAAGAACTTCCTTTATTTATAAAGTAGCAAAAATATTAAATATCCAGTGAGATTATTGTATATACTATAACAACTCAGTAGAATATTATGTAGTCATTCAAAATCATGAGTCTGAATATATAGCATCATGAAAACATATTAGGGTCTTAAGTGGTTTAGTTTGCTAGGGCTGCCCTAACAAAATACCACAGACTGGATGGCTTAAACAATGGACTTTCATTTTCTCACAGTCTGGAGGCTGGAAATCCAGGATCAAGATGTTGGCGGGGTTGGTTTCTTCTTAGTTTGCAGATGGCCATCTTCTTCTCCTGTATCTTTAAATGGTCTTTTCTCTGTGTGGATCCAAAACTGGTATCCAAATTTCTTCTTCTAATAAGAACACCAATCAGACTGGGCCCACCCTGACGACCTCATCTTAACTTCATTACTTTCTTAAAGGCCCTATCACCAAATAGTCACATTCTAAAGTACTAGGAGGTAGGGTTTCAACATATGAATGTGGGGTAGAGGAAGAAACAAAATCCAACCCATAATATAAGGAATGAGAAAGGAATGTACTAAAATTAGGCTAAGATGACATGGGCTCAGACATCTACCACTGGGTGAGACTTCTTATGTATTAATTCCTTCAAATCTTGCAGGAATATCAGCCACCATTTGAAAGAAAGAAAAGAGACTCAAAGAATGAAATGATTTTCCAAAGGACCCACAGTTACAGATATAGAAACTGGAATTTAAAGCCAGGTATGTATAATTTCAAAATGTATATTCTTTCTACCATGCTAAGTTGACTCTCAAGTTGATGGGCTTATGATAAGTTACAATAGAGTTGTATGATTTTAAAAAGTATATATCATTATAGTGTTCTTTTACAACAAATAAAAGAGAAAGAAATAAACATATATAGTTGAGAATTAAATGTATGCCAAGACACATTGCTAGGTGTCATAGGGTCATAGTAGATTGTTGAAAAAGATAAGATACAGTCCTTCTTTTTAAGGAGATGGGAAATTGCATGTTCAAATGAATAAACAGCTGCAAGTTAGGAAAATAGATGTGATAGCCACATACATGTTAATTAAGAAATTAATCTCTTATTCATATTATGCATATAATTAAATTTTTGTAAAACCATCCAAAATTTCTCTTTATTGTGTATCTATATGCATTCATTAATTAATTCACTTGATTATATTTATTGAGAGTCTATCATGCTTCATACATGAGTATATAGCCATGAACTAACCAAAAATGATTGCTTGTAGCTTCCAAGCTAAAGAGTGTTTTTAAAAGTAAGATCCTGAAATTATATACATAAAAACTATCTGAAATACTTGTTTAAAAACACAAATTTCTAGACCCTATTCCAGACCTATTGAATCAGACTATCTGAAGTTGGGAATATCTATTTTTGAGAGTTCACCATCTAAAATCTGTGATCTACTAGCCTATAAGGAGAGTCAGTAAATGTGCTGAGTCCTATAGTAGTTATCTACAGCTGTTTAATAAATGACTCCAAATTTTAGCAGCTTATAAAAACAAATATCTATAATCTCATGGCTCTGTGGGTTAGGATCTGGGCACAGTTTAGTGGGTGCCTCTGCCTCGAGGTTTCTCACAAGCTCCTGGGACTGAAATCTCCTCTAAAGTCTCGTCAGAAGGACCAGCGTCCGACTCACTCATGTAGTTGTTGGGGGATTCCCTTCCTGATGAGCTGGAGGACTGAGGGCCTCAGTGCCTCACTGGCTGGTGTCCAGAAGTCTTTCTTAGTTTCTTACCATCTAGGGCAGTTCACACTGTGACAACTGGGAGCCAACAAGAGAGGGAAGCAGAGAAAAGCCAGAGCCTTTGTGCACTGTTGGAAGTATCCTCCCATTCCATTCATTTGAAACAGGTCACTAGGTCTAGCCCAAAGTCAAAGGGAGGGCTACACAAGGGCAATAATACTCAGAGTTAGGAATTACTGGGAGCCATGCTAGAGGGTGCCCACCTCAAGTCCTTCACCCAGACTTGGAGGATCAGCAAATAGCATCTAAGCTCAGACCTGAAGGATGAGTCGCCAACGTGGGAGGAAAGGGAGAGCCCAAGACCATCCCAGAGGATGAGGAAGACCCTATAAAACTCAGAGGCTGGAGAGAATTCAGCACATTCAGAGAAACCTAAACACCCTTCAGATGTCTCAGATGTTTTCAAAAGTACAGTCATTGTGCTTTTTTCTAGAAACTTGAGAATAAAATTTCATTCCTGCACTATCAGGACCTAAGGGATGTTTTCTTCCAATAAATGAGATTCCAAATTTACTAAAATCTTTCATGAAATTTAAACCTGCTTCGTATGGGTTTTCTAGTTATGTGATTCAGTTACATGTTTTTATTAACAAAAAATTAAAACTGGAGCATTAAAATATTGAAAAATATATTCAGTAGAAATAAACTGGGTTGTTTTCTTTTAGTCTGTCTTTGTTGTGGCAGAAGTCTTTCATTTACAATGAATCTTGCTTTCTTTGTCCCATGTCAGCCTAATTCTCCATCATGCAAACATGGTCCAGGTGTAGGACACAAATTTTAACAAAATGAATGAAATAAAGAAAAAAGAAAAAAAAAACCAAATTACTAGGCATTGGAGTCTTAGTTGCTGACTGAACAAATTCCTCTCAACAGAAGCCTAATACTAATTTAAGTGACAGTGTGGATTGGTGTAAATTCATTTGAATTTTTCAATCTGTGTCATATAACCCAAATTTAAAGTGGGGAATTGTGGTATCCTAGAAAATGCTCTGACCTCAGCATCTGAGAGAATACGGTTTTGCCAGTCTTGGTTTAGCCACTAATGTGATGAGTAAGCATGGGTAGTTCAATTAACTTTACAGGGCCTGTTCCTCAATCTGGTAAATAAAAAGTCTGAGTGAGATCAGTGTGGTTCTCAAAGTGTGGTCTTCAGATCAGCACAAATCACCTGAAAACTTATTCAAAATGTTTGGGGCCCCATCCTAGACCCACTGAACCAGAAACTCCAGGAGTGGGGTGTAAGACTAGCTATTTTAACAAGTGGTCCAGTTCATTCAGATGCCTGCATAAATTTGGGAACCACTTAGGAAAATAATCTCAGGTCCTTTCTAACTTAAAATCTCTTAAGATTCTAAAACTTCTAAGCGGGAGCAAAAAACAATAGAAATGGTAAAGTTTTTCAATAAAAATTAATGTTGTTTTGGGCTACCTAAATAAAGTAGATGCTATCACATAATGTTCTATCACACAGTTATTAGGAGAGATAAATCAATGTAAACTGTATTTAAGCCCCTATATTGTATAGACAAGTAAAACTAGGCCAAGGTAGATCATACACTTATACTTAGGGTTACAAATAATGGCAAAGCCAGAATTCATATCCAAGAATCCTGATTCCTGGTTTGATATATCTTCATCCACACAGTGTATTACTACCTCTATTCCAATACATTTGGGTTTGCTCCCACATATATTTCCTAAATGCAGAAGGCAAGAATTATCTATCTGTGTGTATTTTGACTCAGTTTCACCTCTAATTTCAATGGTCATTTTTAAAGGACATATCACTATAAAAACAAATATATGAGTATCTTGAGAAACAGAGATGTATGTGAGTTACAGTGAATTATTTTCTTTTAAGTCTCCTAAGCATAGTATTATAATTCTACTTTGGCTGGGTGCCTACAACTAAAGTTTCCTGAAGTTTTCCTTCAAACTTTCATCTATAAAATTAATAGTGCCATTAAAATAAAAGGACACAGGCAGTAACTGTTCAGTAATTACTGACTATTAGATCTTTCGTGGTACTTGAAAAACATCATCCTCCTAAAAGATATAACAGATAGTAATGGATAATGGCCTAATTTGCTTCTAACTTTTATCAATGAGTGGTAATAATGGTATTAGAAATATAATAAACAGAAATCTATTTTGCAAGGCTTGAGGAAGTCCTCAGCCAAAATAGATTTTCTAACCCCTTCTATAAATTGAAAAGAATATTAACCAGACACTCATGGCCACTGCCTCTCATTTGTGATTCTATAACCTCTGTCATAAGGCTCAAGCTGTTAACCTCAGTGACCTGCTAAATTCCTGCTTTAGTAATTCAATTTTGTCTACCTAAATCTCCTTATAATTTACAGTAAGTAAATGATTCTCCACTTCCCCTTCTAAAATAATATTATAGTCTTATAGTTTATTCCACCAGCTCCTGCTTTTTAGTTCATTCATTCTCTCTCTCTCTCTCTCTCTCTCTCTCTCTTTCTAGGGGGTTAATGAGTACTGTTCTATACCACCTCCCTTCATCTGAAAGTAGGAAATAAATGTTCATAAATAGAAATACATATGGTCTAATATAGTGCTGGCTATATGAAGCCTTAAAACATCATGTGTAGGAGAAAAATACTTTACAGTGTCATCACTTTATTTTAAAACATTCTTTTAAGATCTAATTTCTTTGATCTATCTTTAATTTCTTATATTTTTAAACATGGCTATCTATCATCACTTAAGTCCTCTTCTATTTTTCTTCCTAGGTCACTGCCTGGAAATTTATTGGCATGTGCAGTAAGGAGACATTGCTGGTCTTGGGGTTACCATGCTAACAAGTGAGATCAGCCCCTGCATCATGCAGGAAAGGACAGAGGCAGTGTGGATTAGAAATCAGGTCATGTGGCTTTGATCTTGGCTCTTAGTTCTACCAATAACTTGCATAGGCCCTGGCCTAAAGCATTTAAGTTCCCTGGGTATCTTCATCTATAATTCCTTTTAGCTCTGACATGTCATTAATTTTATCCATTTGGCCCAGAAGCAAACTTGGAGTCCAGGGGCTTCTTCAGGAAGCTTCACAGACTCCATCATTGAGAAGAATGCTTACAAAACAATGCAATGCCAGGGTTCCAAGTCCTCCATGCGCACTTTCACATCACCAGTTTTGTTGTGTCTCCACCTCCATCCTCATTGCATAGGAAGAGAGATTCCACGTAAGATTTATTTGGGGGAGAGTGGGAGAGGAATTCTAGTGCTAACAATCCTTTTTGAAAACGTTGTGCAATGGAATAAAATAGAGTAGGATAGCATATTGCAATGTAGTATAGAACTCATTCATTTCATGGTTTTCTTTTAGAGTCAAGGTTCCCTTTACTACAAGAAGTCTTGTAGTTCCCAAACTACAAGAAGTTTACCACTGTCATCTATCCTAGAAAAGGGGTTGGCAAATTTTTTCTGGAAAGGGCCAGAGAGTAAGTATTTTCATCTGTGCTGGCCTATGGACTTGGTTTCTGTCACAACTAGCGTGCTGTTGTTGGGTGAAATCAGCTGTAGACGATGCCTAAAGCAAAGTACATGGTAGGAAGTATCGGACCCATGACCTCTAGTTTGCTGATCCCTGATAGAGATTAAAGAATTCACCTGTTAAAATGTTGAGGTATGCTTACTTGTTAGAGAAAATTATTTAGAACTATAATAAAGATTTGAGACTTTTTAAAAAATGGCTATAGAAAATATTGTTTTATGAGTATATTTCTTTTCTCTTAAAAGATAATATGTGAAATAAAAATTATTATTTTATCTTCCATGCTCATTCTTACATTCTACACAACTCACTTTTTAAAAATTTTGGAATGCATGAAATAATGTTGTTATAAAAATGTTTTTAAATTTATAGTTCTACCTTTCAATAATAATCTATCATTAAATATCTCATATTAGACTTATGTATCAAAATATCAACTCTACTAGTATGTATCTTAGAATTTTAGTTTATAAATAATTCCATTATTTTTAGCATCAGCTTGATGATCTTTTATTTGCTTTATTTTCTCTAATCTCTTAAAAAATCTATTGCATCTCATGGGATAGAATTTATTTTCAACTACTGAGAAGTTGCAAAGAAAACATTTGTATTTGTTATAGAATATACATTTTTTGATTCGAGATTTTTTCATATACTTTTTTTCAATCTCTATATATACTATTTTGCTTTTTTTGTTTTTTGTGTGTGTGTGTGTGTTTTGTTTTGTTTTTTTTTTTTGCTTTTGTTTTTTAAAAGATAAGGTCTTATTCTGTTGCCCAGGTTGGAGTGCAGTTCTTATTCACAGGAGTCATCATAGCTCACTGCAACCTCAAACTCCTGGATTCAAGTGATCCTTCCACCTCGGCCTCCCAAGTAGCTGGATTACAGGCACCAGCCACCACTCCTGGCTTTTCAATCTATGTTGATTATTGTATAGGACCATGATTACTGTGTGCGATGGTATCATAAAGACCTATCTAAACAATACAACTTCTTGATAGAACATTTGCGAACAAATACACTATAGTGTATGTGGTAGATAATAAATACTATTGATTTAATGCATGATAAATTTTCTAAAACATAAAATTAATCTTAAGCTGGACATAGCCAAACCAGAGGCCCAATTATTTCATTTTAAAAGTAGTTTTATTGAGCTTAGATTATTAGACTAAAGATATAAGTATATAAGAAATAAGATAAAGACTAAAGATATTAGTAACCCAAATGGTGGTATAAGGTTTTCCTATTTCAACGTAATTATGATTGATAAATAACTATAAAATTTAACATGGTCCTTATAGTATTTTGTATTCCTACTTCGGCTGGTTAATCTCAATGCCACAAATTGAGTAAAAATGGAAAAGAATAATTAAAATTGTTGAAATCTCTCAGATGGCATGTTAATAGGAACAAAGGAACAAGGCTATGTTTTCTTTTATAATGTTTTTTTATTTCAGCATATTATGGGGGTACAATGTTTAGGTTACATATATTGCCTTTGCCCCACTCGAGTCAGAGTTTCAAGCATCCAAGGCTAGGCTTTCAACACAGCAGCAATTCCATGACCCCAGTCCACTGACTTTCTGAGGTATAAGGAAGCATTGAAGTTGCATGGGAGAGGTAACCTAGGAAGGCATCTAACTTCACTTCTCAGCTCCAACCTGAAATGAATGGTTTTGTGATTGCCTGTGAGTTAAATTAAAACTATAACTACATATCACACATGAAGGTACTACATATTTGGAAACTGGAGCAGAGTTTGGATATCTGACCCCTCCCTTTCCCCCTGATGTGCCTGCAACACCGCTGTAGGTTGACTATAAAACGGATGCCAATCATTCCTCTTGCACCTGTATCTGCTCACAACTCCTCCCCTCAAGTATGGAGTCCATTTCTCCTCTCCTGGAATCTGGGCTAGACTTATGACTTGTTTCCACCAATAGAATGAAAGGAGAGTGATACTGTTCCAGTCCCAGGTGTAGCCCTTACAAGGGCTGGTGGCTTCTGCTTTCACTCTCTAGGGGCTCTGAACCACTAATGTAGAGGGCACAGTTACCTTGCCAGCGAGACCACCTAGAAAAAGAGAGGTCCCAGCCTTCCAGCTCTCCCCGCCAGAGCCCCAGGCATTCCGGTGAGGCTATCCTGGACATTGCAGGCCCAAGCATGCTCCTAGCTGAATGCTGCCAAGTGAGTGACCACAGCTAATGCCATGTGGAGCAAAAGGGCCACCCAACTTAGTTCAACCAACACAGAGAATTGTGGGAAGTAACAAATAAATAAATAAATCAGTAAGTCATGGCACTGTCTGTTACATTATAATAGAGAACTGAAAAAACATTACCTTATTTCAACTTTGCAGCTTACATTTTGATGTTGTCTCTATTTCATTCTTAAAACCATTCTGATGTATTACCCCAAATGCATTTTGCTGAAGCTTCATTTTTCTAACTCATGACTGAATTTCTCAGGTCTCATACATGTACACACACATGCACATACACACACACACATACATACCTCACAGTAATGTTTAGAATCAGCCAGGATCTACATGTACTCTCCAACGCTGTATTTATTTTCTCATATGCTGTCTTCAAGGTGTCAGTGAAGTGTCAAAGTTAACCTCTTTTGATTATTTTCAAATTGCTTTTACCATATGCCAGTGAATTCTGCAATTGCTCCAACACACCTTTATCCCTAAGCAATCAGCAGTAACATGAATTCACCAGGAAAAAAACACAACAAAAAAACAGTGCTGCTATGTTTGTGTGTATGTGTGTGCGAACTTGGGTGTAAATGTGTGTGCATTTTAACCTTCCCTCTACTATAATTAAACCTGTCCAGGCTTGTTGGAATCTTGTGACCTGGAAGGCTTAAAATAAAATTTAGCTGGCTCAATCCCCGGAATGTCTAAACTTTCCCAGCTCTAGGAAGAATGACTTTTGCACCCTCTGTACACATCTGTCCCCCATACTACAGCAGTCAGCTTCCCCCCACCCTGCCATTAATCCTTTAGGTTTCTTCTTGCCAAAGATGTTCTGCTGTTTGATAGAACACTAATCTCCGAGAATCTCAAAGTATCAGTTTACCTGTGAACGCCCAGAAACTGTCTCCATCTTTAGCCTCATCCCCTTTTATGTTTTCTTCATCTTTGAACAAATGCATTGCTTTCTGTCTGAGAATGAGGCTTCATTCTGTTGTGGTTAGGAGGTATATTGACCTAAAGGCACACTGTTCCCTCTAAACTCAAAGAAGCAAGATCAACATTCAGAATTGCTTAGTGACAAATACCAATTGGTAGAACAGGTCACCCATGCGCAGGAAACTCCAGTAAATTCAAGGAAGAATCCTTTGTTAAATTAACCTGGAGGCTTTTGCTGAACTAAAATAAGTCTCGGAGAAAGAAATAAAAGGCAGAAGTGGGCAGATAAAATGTAACAGCGGAAAAAGTTCTTTTTCAGTATTAATCCCCTGTCATAGTTCTACACATTTGTAACAGGCAAGAAGAAGTGATACAAAGGGAAAGTGCAAATTGACAGTCTTAGGACTCCAATTCAGGTCAATTTATTACCAGGAAAGAGGCTGAGCTGAGAAAATGAAAAACTCAGTCATTGAGCAGATGAAGGGTCTAACGCTACAGTATTTCCTCACTGGGAAACTAGAGGATTTAATAGAATCCCATGAATTACAGCTGAGGGTTGTGCTCCTCTATGTGGGGCAAGCCAAATTTTCAACTCTAATGAGTAGCAAGGTTCTCATACTTCAGCCTAAATGACACAGGTATGAAGAGCTGTCTTTTGCTGGAATGGCATGTTTTACATGTGCTAACCTCATGCATGGCCTCAGCAGGCCCTCAGGTGATGTGGGGACTGAAGGTGGCATAAGGGTGTCCAGCTTTCCTCTCCTCCCAATGATAGCAACACCCAGAGTTCCCTCCCCACATGCATGCTGCTGAGCTCGGCTGAAAGCCCTGGGGTTTCCTTCAGTCGCAGACCAAGATTGTATGTGGAATGTTGACTAATACATCTCAGGAAATACCATGATCTAGCAACAAGGTTCGACAGCATTTTAATGTTTGCCAGACTGTTGGTGATCAGTGTACCATATGTATCCTTCCAGGCTCTTTATGCTGATGGGGAGGTGGGAAAAACAGAGTAAGATTCATCTGAAAACTGAGAGTCAGAATATGCTAGTGGTCTATGTGATTATTTGATGATTTCCTAGAAAAATGATCTTGTTTCTAGGTCGAAGGGTGCCACTAATTTTGTAAGGTGGGGATACTCTGTGTAGTGATACGTAGCAACAGAAAAACCCTGTCTCCTAATGCTTCTCACTGAACACAAAAAGCTGGGAAGAAGGAGAAGAGAGATCTGCACTATTAGAAGGTAGAAAGGTACACTTATTTTTTGAAATGAAAATTGAAACAAGTTTAAGATGCAGTCAAGATTCTTTTGCTCTTTCCCCCTTGTAGCTCCGTGAGATTGTGGCAAGACCACACCTAGATTGCTGCACTGTGTTTTGGGTACCTGAGTACCCAAAAACTTGGACCGAGTTCAAAGGAGATGATTAAAGGAATGGGGGAATTGGAAGTGATTGACTGATGAGAAAAGATTAAAGGAGCCAAATCAAGAAACCTGACTGAGCAATAGCTGAGGGGCAAAATGATAAAAGCTACAAATACCCAGAATGTGCAAACACCAAGTAAGGAAAACATTCCTTGTTATCAATTAGCAGAGGAAAGTTTTGGCTGAGAATTAGAAAAATCTTATGAGAGAAAGTATTCAATTAGCCAGCTGATTACTAAGTAATAAGAGTAGAGGCTGGATCACGAGGAACATTTTACAAGCAGGGAGAATATATTTCCAAAGGTACATGGTAATGAACGCACTTGGAAGGCACCGTGGCCTGGATGACCTATCAGAACAAAATTCCAATAATTGAGACTAGTTAAGTTTAGAATTACATTAATTACATTAATTTGTTCAGCCTTCTAAAAGGTAACTGGTTACTATAGAGGAAGGGCGGCAAAAACCTGCAGAAATTATAGACTCAGGAAACCAGGTTTAATGTCAAACAATTTACTACAAATTATAACATGGAAATTAAATGCATAGCATCTTAGTGGACTTAATGAGGTGAGCAACAACTGCAAAGACTTCTAATGAAAAGTGAAAATAATTGAAAAAAGGCATTTCTTGTAAAGGCAGGCTCCGGTAATGAGAACCATGGCCAGCTTTGAAGCTTTCAAACAATCCATTCTGTTGACCAAAAAAGATCTCTTTTGCTTGAGGAAGTCATTTTTTAGTTGTCCTCATAAAGTTCCTAGTGTGACTTTGCTGATAAAAGTGTGCCAGCTTTCCAAAGCAACTCTCCTCTATTTAGAACCTTAGAACAAAGGTTACAGAAATCTTAGATACAATTTGCATAATCATCGACCAAATAACTTGCAGTGTTAAAACCATCTCTTAATTTAGGTGTTGGACCACGTGACTTTTAAAGATGATCCCTCCCAACCCATTCATTTTTGGGAAAAATTGAGTTCATAAAGTATTTAATGGAATCTAGTGAACTAAAGTAATCTTATACTATTTTGGAGTATAAGACCTAATGTTTACCTATTCACCTATAAGCTATTTGTTTTGTAATTGTGTAGGATTATAGACATATTGGAACTCTTTTTGATACACTAATGATTTCTTATTTGTATTTGTCCTACTTGAGCCCCATTTTTCTGATAAGCTGGACAATTCTCCCTGTGATAATTTTCATCCTCTGTCCCCATTTAACTGCACACACCCCGATTTGCTCAGTGGTAAATTTTACAAGGGTCCGCTACCAGAATTAATAATACGAGCCTGCTTTAATTTGAAATTCCAGTCCTTTGCTACAATAAACACCCCCAAGATTTCCTCCAGAAGCACTTAATAATCTGTTTAACTGTGCTGGCAGACACAGGTATGGTTAATTTGAAGTCTGGCCATTCCTTCCTGTTGCCACTCCTTTGTCCCCAACAGTTAGTAAACAAAACAAAACAAAATAGTCTGGGCATAAATATATTATTCTAGTGCATGTTATGAATGTTATTTTTTATTCTCTAATTATTACCTTCGACATTTTCCTGCCTTCCTTTCTCTTTATTTTTCTCTAAAGAAACACAGAAACCTTGCAGAGCTGAACGCACTTAACTGAAGCATCTACCACAAAGCAGTGTCTATTTCCATTCTCACCAGCAATTTCAGCTTCCTGCGTGCAGTGTGCAGCTTCATTTTACATCAGCAATGGTTCCATGCAGAGAACAAGATCTGAAAGTGAGGAGAAGCTTTAAGACAAAACCCCCCAAATCGCTGTCACATAACTTGAAGTGGAAGGGAGCCCAAAGATTGGGAAAGAAGCACAGGATCTGAAAGCCAAATGGGATCAGATATACCGTATTGGAGAAAGTTTTCCAAGATCAGGTTCCTGAAATGACAATCATTCATCCTGCCGTGAGAGAGAGAAGGCGCACGTGTGCTCACAGGGGCCTGCTAAAGGGTGTAGGGTTACGCAGAAACATTTCCTTGTGTTTTTTTGTACTTCTCCAGGGAATATTTCTGTATACAGAACTCTCTTTTTATTACATAAAAATCCAGTAACGTATCAATACATTAATTGCCACCTGTGACTTGCCCTTCCTAAAAGGAGTAAGTCTAAAGGAAAGGACATATTTTTGTTCTTTTTAATTCCAAAGCTATATGCAGAATACCTTAACTTGTTTTTATTACCTTTAATTAGCTTAATAATCTTCACATTTCCTTGTTGAATAACTGCTAACTTAATGTGTTGCCATAATGCATTTTTAAATTACTGCTTTAAAAAATTCAGTGCTGATTTCCAGTTTCCGCTCACTGTATTAATTATCTATAAATATGTGTGAGATTTCCTTCAGCAGATTTTCACAATCTCCTTATTATCACTATATAGACACTTTAAAGTGCTACAACAATTCAAAGTTCACCATCCCTGTAATTTACTCAGCCTTATAATTGATATTTATAAGCTCAGAAAACCTGGAAGGGAAGAAAAATATTAGCCAGCCCCATTCAAGTTCAGAGACCTTTAATTTGGGTGTGATTGTGGGATCTTATTTTTGGAGACTAACAGGCCTGCCCACCTTTGTGCGCAGATATGTGTGCCTCTCGGGACACAGTTTCTCCTTTTAAGCAAGAGGTGACTTCCCTGAACCCGTGCATTCCTGCAAGCTGGAGTTGAAAAGGAAAAGTGAACAAACCAGTTACGAGGCTGTGAGATGGACAGATGTTGGACTCTCGTCAGCATTAACAGGGTAGAATTAAAAATAAAATGCCTAAGTCCTAGTTCTTGCCATACAACCAGGAATGTGTCACCTCCAGTCACAAAACCTCTATTTTCTTATCCATATGATGGAAAGTAAGATTTGCCCAAGATAAAGCCCAGCACTGTTGTCAAGAACTGAGGCAATATAGACACAGTGCTCCAAAAACAGTGAAATGCTATAAAATGTGAAGATATAATCATTAATGTACTAATTTACAAGGCGGGGGCACCTAGAGCAGTGGTTCCCAAAATGCGCCCCCCAGATGAGCAGCATCAGCATCTCCTGAAAACTCGTTAGTATCTACTGCACCCAAAATTCTAGGGCAGGCCCAGCACTCTGTTTTCACAGGTCTTCCAGGTAACTCTGATGCATGCTACGTGGGAGAACCAGTGACTTTGCCCGTATCTGAGATCTTTCAAAGTACTTTTGGGTTAGATTCTCTGTTAAGAGTCATAAAAGGGTCTAGAGCACATGAAGGGAAAAGAAAAAATGGAAAAAGCTATTCTCTCCTTCATTTCTCCTAGGCAGCAGGGGGAGGTAGTGGTTAAAGGTTTGTGTACTACAATCAGATTTGCCTAGAGTCAAATCTTGACTTTACTAGTTGGGTGATTTTTTTGGCAAGTTGCCTAACCTCTATATCTCAGAGGCTCACCTGAGGATGTTATGGAGTGAAAAAGTGAATTAATATGAAAGACAGTGCCTACAACACGACAAGTACTCAAATCATGTTAGCTATTGTTATTCTCTAGGTTTGACTGTCTGGCCGGCTGAAAATAGTGTACTTGAACCAACTAGTTATCTGGCTGTGTATGTAAAATGAGAATAAAGAAAATATACACTGTTTTGGGGTATATATACATATACAATGTGTATACACAAATAGACACACACATACACACACGGTTCTTCCATGTGGACCCAGGCAAAACCCAAAGGCAAATTCACGGAATAATCCCAAAGAGTCTCCCTAGTACACAAATATCCCAGACCTTACCTCCCTTTCATTTGTTACTCAGATGCTGCAGATTTATTACTCCCCGTTGTGCCTCTCTGCAGATGGAAAGTGTTATCCATCTACCTTCAAGGAACGAGGAGGCAGAGTTGAAGGAGAAAAAGAAAGCCTCGTCGATTATTTTTATGAACACATAGAATCAATTTCAAACAGACACAGAGAAAAGAGCCTTTAAGAAATTCACCCTTTAATGGAGAGAAGGTAGTCATTAATTTCATTAAAAAACATACAATGTATATTCATTAATCTATTTGTGAGGTGCTCAGAATTTTCCAGGTGCAATGCTTATTACTGGCATTAAGTGTACTGCACTTGCCAGAAGCAGACAGTGAAATAATACAAATAAATCCGTGTGTATGGAAAAAAAAAAGCCTTGGGAAATCTGTCAGACACTACAATTAAGGCGAGATAGACAGCGACTCTTCTGAAAAAGAAGAATGAGGGAATCAAGAGCTTTCAGTGTGGCCTCATGCAGGATTACTCAAAGATCTGAGGGCAAAAAGAGAAGCCCTGCAGGGAAAATGGGAAATACAGGCTGGAACCAAAGAGACTAGAGGGAGGATACGGACGGAAAAGGAATGTCAGGGTGTATCCTCCAGGGTTGGAAGAGGCTCAGTGCAGTACTGTCCTAGCAGAAAGAAGACGACTTGGTAGGAGAATTGCCCCTTAATTAATACAGCCGGCTCTCAACATACTGCTAACCAGATCCTTAAGTTCATTTGTAAGTCAGCAAGTTAAACGCAGAAAACATTTTCCTATGGAAACATTATTCATAGTGGTTTGGCTTTCTGGACAACCCACAATAGGATATTTAGCCCAAAATGAAATTGAATATAGAACCTAATCCTTAAAAATATGATTTCAACTGTGTCTAACCAGCATCTTTAACATTTGGGCTTTTAGAAAAACAGAATTCAAGTTCAAAGATGGGATGCATCAACTGAGTCCTGGGTCCGGGCCAGCAGCTTGGCCCATGTCCCCCAGATGACCACAAGACTTTACACAAACAGCACATTCTCAAGGAGGTCATTCCTGACCATCTTATCTGTTATAAAATCTCAACACTCTCTCTCCATAGCATTCCCTAATTGTTTTCCCTGTTTAATATTTCTGTGTGGCACACCATCTAATACACCATGGATTTACTTGTTGATATGCTTATTGATCTGTGTCCCCTGGGAGAATGTAAATTCAGTGAGGGCAGAGACTCTTGCTTGTTTCACCAGTAATGAACCCCCCGGTGCCTGGAACAGTATGGGATATAGAGTAGGCACACAATACATATTTGTTGAATTTAGTTATTTATTTGTTTATTTATTAATTATAGATTGGAGAGCTGGGGCTGGGCCAGAGACCAGGTAGATTCCCCTGGATCCATGGCAATACACAAGAGAAACTGAGTCCCTAAATCAATCTTTCCCCAAATGCTCAGAATTGGAGAGAGAAATGTGTACATATTAGGGAAGTGGGTGGGAGTAGGGCAAGTGTTATGCATGAAAGATTCCTGGCCTGGGAGCAAAAGCGCCCTGGGTTCTTCTCTTATTTCTGATACTTACTAGTATGTGACCTTGGACAAAACACTGACTTTCCAGAATCATCTTTTCTCACTGTACAGCAGAGAGATCATGCTCTGCGTATCATTCAGGGCTGTTGATGGAGATCAACTAGGAAAGATCAACATGTAATCTTCACACGAATATCAACATGTGAAAGTGCTCCACAAACAATAAAGTGCATCCCCAGATAAGAAACTAATGATGGTGAAAGGGTGATGTTTACAAATAAATTGGGAGATTAAATCTGTAATGATCCTCTGTGGGATGATAGGGCTGTATTTTTCTGAATATAGCTATCTATTAATATAATGCCTAGCTCAATAGTTATCATATGCAAAGTAAGCAGGAAGACTGATAAAAATGTAGGCATTCTTAACAGAACAGAAGAGAAAAAGTTTATGACAATATTCAATGAAATATGATGCTAAAACATTTTGAATTGGAAAGTTATATCTTAGTTCAAATATAACTTTCTCAGAGAAGATTTCCCAGAGGTAGCCACACCTCTCACCCCTCTATGCATCAAAAATTTAATCTTTCCCTAATAACCTCTATCACAATGGGTAATTATATGGGTAAAGCATATAATTTATTTGTTTACTATCTTTACTAGCTTTCGCCACTATTCCTATAAGTTCCATGACTACAAGACCATTTTTGTCTTGCATGCTAGTGAATACCTAGAACCAAGTATAGTACAAGCCACGTTATAGCAATAACTCAATAAATTTTGGTTGGGCAATCAAATGAATAAGTAGGTAAATGCATGAATAAATGAACAATAGGTGAATGAAAACATGAATGTACACACATGTGCACACATACGGGCCTGAAGGTCAAGGCCTTAAAAAGAGAACTAACTGAATCCATCTGGCGATTCCTTCCATGCATGAGCTGATAAGAAAATATGATGTTATAGTATTCTGTTTTAGCAAAGAGGGCTTTGCTGGTAAAATAGTTAACTAGTGCCTAATGAGAAGAGCTAAAATGGTCTTTGAGCCACTGATTTGCTCCTACTTTTCATTCAAGCTTTGTCACTGACACAGGAGCAAGCAAGTCCTGCTTGACTGGCTAAAACCTGTCAGGTAAAGCCCTACTTAATTACAGGCAGAGAACCCTGGCACATCATTTGCAAGTCTGTCTTTAGACAGGTTTGTTCAACAAGATCCATATATGTGTGTCTGTTGTACTTTGGCTGGTTGGTCTGCAGTGGGAGGGCAGAGGCCCCATAAGGAATTGAAAATTAGTTAGAGTGACGGCCAGCCACAGAGCTCTCTCCCTACAAATTTCCAAGACATGGATCTGACTCCAGTGACCACATACGACACGGGAACCTGGCACTGATATATGAAGGAATAGCCAGACAGTGATAAAGATGAGGCCCCAGGGAAGGACATCCAACGAGGTCCCCAAAAGTGCAGATTCCGTCTTTTCTACAGTACAGCCTATTGAAAAGAGCCCTGGCTTGGGAGTCAGCTATCCAATTGACTTGAGGCTCATTTACTTACTGTGTTATTTACAATTTTCTGTTTCCCCATTTGTAAAATGTGAATAAACATACCTACACTTCAGTGTTGTAAAGGTTGGAAGTATATGTATTTGGCAGGCATATAGTGAGAATTCAAAAATTATAGTTATTATTGTTATTTCCTGGATTATATGGTTGTCTCATAAGTCTTATCATACAAATAGTTTGCACAGAGGTATCTTTCTCTAGCTCAGCCTTGGCTGTCCAACGTGGGTTATCTGGAGAGCATGAAAAAAGACTTGTGCCTGGGTTCTACCTCCGGAGATCCTGAAGAAACTGATCTGAGTTGCAGCCTGGGATTCCACATTTTTAAAACTTCCCTAGGTAATTCTAATGGGCAGCCAATGTCAAGGACCACTGCTCTGGCGGAAGACCTCTCCAACCCAAAACTGACACCAAACAAAACAAAACTCGTTCTCTCTACTCCATGAAACACTAACGCCAGAGTCCTTTGTTACAGAAAGTCAGCCCTTTTGTTCTCCCACGAGTTTATGTGGAAATACTCTTGGAAGAAGTGACTAACATAAGTTGATATTAGGATATAAAGAGTCTTTCTCTGGAGCAAGTTTTGAGAAGAGAACATAGAACAGGGCATCCCGCGGGAAGAATGATGCGGAGAAGGGAGGCTGGAAACAGCAAATGCGCACTAAACCTACTTCCCAATATCTCGCCAGCTCTTTTTTGTTTTTTCCTCCAGGGCTATTAGCAAACTCAGAACTCAACTTTGTACTCAACTGCCATAGCCGTATCCTTAACCAGAGTTTCTTGATGTTTTTCTCTTTACCCCTTTTTAAAAGTATTGATCATTTTCTTTTTTTCTTATGACGATGAACTTTGGGTTTATTTTGCCTGTTCTTTTATTGTGAGACTGCATAAATTGTTTTTGGAAGAGAATAGGTAATAAATAAATGAATAAAATATTTCACCATTTTGCTGAAAGTTTGCCTTGCATTATTTACTAAAAATACAAAGATGCTACCAGTAAAGTACTGGTAACCAGCAAAATCACCAGCAACTCAGACTAATTCTCAGATATAGTAATATAATAGTGATAGTTCTGGTGGTAATTATAATAACAATAATAAGCAAGCAAAAGTAATCACTTTTGAGCATTTACTCTGTGCCAGACACTATTCTGAGTAGTTTGCACATAATTAACTCATTCGGTCCTCACAGTAACACTATAAGCTAGATGATTCCCATTCTGCATATGAGGAAATACAGGTATTAAATAACTTTAATAAGTTTCAATAGCTAGAAAGTAGAAGAGTTAGGAGTTGCCAGAGAAATCATACTTAAATTTAAACTTTTGATAAAAAATAGTATTTTAGTCTTATTATGTCTTAAAGAGCAATAGGGTAATATATTTTTTTTAATTTTTAGTAATGTAATTTTGGATATATTGGTATAGCATAAAAGTTATTCATTGTATATCTGAAATTTCAATTTCACTTGATGTCCTGGGCTTTTATTTGCTAAATCTGGAAACTCTAGTTAAGGGTCAAAGCCCATCTGATTCCAGAGTACATACATACTCCTGCCATTATGATTTGCTGTCTCTGCCTTCAGGAATGATGACCGACTGCATGGTTCTGGAGACCTGGAAACAGGAGTCGAAGTAGAAGATTTGGCTGCCATGTACCAGAGCCAGGCTGGCTGTCAGACTCTTTCTCGTCTCTCCCCAAGGGGATCACTCAGTGTGTTTGCAGGCTCAGCCTTGCTCCCTGTCCCCAGCCTAACGCTGTCCCCAACTTTGGCCCTGCTAGTACTGACATTTTAGGTGTCAGAATGTCTTCTTACAGTCAACTCAGCTAAAGCGTGGTATCCTCGATCTAAAAGTGGTTCTTCATTTTCTCTCCAATCATCAGTCCACTATGGACCCCCATATCTCAAGAGCTGGACTTTGGTCTTGCTACTACTGCTCTGAGTAGACCCTTAGGTAAAAAGATTAGTGCATCTGCCCTTGCCAATGCTGGCATCCTGCCTCGTTTTTGTTATACCTTCTCTCAGGGACTGTAGTCCTGCCCCCAAATTTTAGCCTAAAAGCGTTGCTACCTGTTGATAATCTTTACTGATCCATTTCTTCTTTAAATTTGGGCATACTATTCACTCCAGCTTCCCCACTGTTGAGTGACCCTTACTTACTATGACACCCCTATTCTTCACCTTAAACTTTTGTCTATCATTAATTACTTCTTAAACCTCTGGCCGTAAGCTATTAGATTTGGCTAGCCAGACAGAACCTCCTCTGTGCAAGCTTACTCTTTTTATTCCCCTGCCAACCCCTAGACTGTGCCAGTGGATGGTTTGGGTTCTAGGTCTTAGTCCTCCCCACCTGTCCTGTCCAGCTACGAGCAACCAGCCAGGCGGTCCTGGCTGGATCCCCAGACAGGACAACACGAACAGTCTCTTCCCTCTGGAACCTTCCTAACACTGTGCTTGATCCCTTTTTAGTGGCATTTGAATTCACCATTCTGTAGACTTGGACCCCTGTCTGAAAGTTTAAAGTGCTTGTAGATTCTTGGGGGTGGTGGCAAGAGGAACACACAAAAGCTTTGTTTATCTCCCGAGAAAAAGAACTACATGGAATCCAATAAACCCTGAAGCGAATATTAGGAGAGGAAAAACTACCCAAATTCAAGAACTACAGGAAACTTGGGTTTATTTTTTTAATAACAAATCATGCCAGACAACCTAATTAGCATTTTGATGGTGTTATGACATGACTAGTTAATGTAGCAGTTGGTGGTAATATCCTGGATCTTTCTTTTAATGAATCATTTGATAGCATCTCATGAAATTTTTACTCCCTGTTATCACTGTGTAGTTTGTTGCAATTTTCTCAATGCCTCTTAATAAACATACAGACAAACAAGTCCCCTGCCCAAGGGAGCTTACAATCAACAAGAAAAGTCAAGCAGAGAAGGGGTTCTCACAGGAAGGAAAATAAAACCTCTTACGGCCAACACAGCCTGCTCTAAATTACCAAGTGCACTGGCCGCATCATCAGTCATCTTCACAAACACTTATTAAATGCTAATCCGCACATGGTGATGTGTAAGGATCTAGCTCAAGGGAGGGAAGCAGGCGCGGTCCATACCCTGCAGAAATCGACAATCCTGAGAGCTGGAGAGAAGAGATTGCACTACCCTTCTTTTCCCCACCATTGCCTGGTTGCTCGCTGACTAAGTGTTGCTTTTGCCTGTGAAATAGTCATTATGTTTGTAAGGCCTGTTTTCCTCCCTGTGCTTGGGAATACAGGAGTTGACCTCTTCAGCTTCTGAACATTTTTCCCTTAAAATAAATTAAGTTTACTTTTTGACTGTTTGTCAAATCTGAAGTCCTTCCATATATAACTAGGCCTCCTTTTAAAGATCTTTCATTTTGGATTCTTACTTAATTCTTAACATATGTTCGAGTGTGCTCTGCTCATCTTTCAAGAGCAGATTTCAAAAGAAACTTTATAGTAAAGTATCCCCTTTCAGATGGGGCATTAAATCTTAATGTAATTTACATGTGCTTCTGTGTATATGTGTGCATAAACCTCTGTGTGAGCACCTCTATCCTTAATTACATATAATACACAATATGAATATGTAAAATAACAATCAGGATTTATTGGGTACTCCCAAAATTTTATGTATGTGCTGACATACTAATCTTCTCATTTAATTTCACAAACCTTATAGAGGAGGTAAAATTATTGTCTATATTTTATAGCTGAGAAAACGAAGGCACAGAAAGGGGTCACACAAAGGTGGGATTTGAACCAATTGTCTGACTCCAGATGGAGGCTCATAACCATTACATTGATTGCACTTTTATTTTTAAAATTTCTATTTGTAAAACTCACCTCGGTGATTCTGAGGTTTGGCCAGTTTGAGAAACAATGACACATAAAATGCTGTCACACCATTTGCCCCGTTAAGATAGGCCACAATCGCTTCTAGAACAGACACTAGTTAATCGCCTCTGTGGGGCGTGAGGAGGTGCTAGCCACACATCCCACCCTGGGCTGCTGCTGCACACACGGCCCCTTGGCTGGGTTCCGCCTTCAGTGCCATCTCCCAAGCCACTAGTGCTGGCGACTTTCACCTTGAGAACGTACCCTTCTCCTCCTATGGCAATACATTTCCAAAGAATCCTCAAACACAACACAATTTACTTTTCTGTGCTAGTGAAGATTTATGAGGGCACCAAGTGTATACCAGCAGGCAATTACAGCCCATTCGAAAATGCCTTCGCAGAAGGCTGAAATCTGATAAGGAAGCAGGGTGAAATTCTCAGAGGGAGCAGGCCTCCAAATTCTGCTTTTTCCAAGTTTAAATCATCCCAATTTGGAAACATAATATTTTTTAACTTTCACAGGTCAACTTTTGTGTTTCAATACATGGTACACTTAAATATTTTTTTTCCAGGAGCATACATAGTATTGGACCTTATGCTTCCTGGATCAGACAGGTCCAAATGTCCTCCAGCCAGCCTGCCCACATGAGAGATCTTCCACAGCTTCCAAGACCCAGGGTCTAAGTGAAGGAGTTAAAAACAAATAAGTCATCATGCTTTTCACTCTCTAACACCACAATCCTTGCCACAAGTTGATTAGACCAAGATTATCATTTGACCCAAAGCAGCAATTTATAGGGTGCCTAGTGATCCACGAAACAGCTGTATGCAGGAATTCCACCCGACAAAGTGCCTTGTGTTGGATAACTATTAACGAACCTGACCAATTCCTCTCTCTCTCTCAGAGAATATAAATGTAAGAAACAGTAGAAACCGGAAGTGCAAATGCAAATAGAGCCAGGAGGTAAAAGTCAGAAAGAGGGAGCAGAGTTGAGTCCATTAGTTGGTAGAACCAAGAGCAGTAAAGCCGTCACTATAAGGGCTAGTCTTGGAAGTAGAAACCTCAGATTCGTGTTGCTAAGGTAGAGACATGGTGTAACCAGAGACATGGTGTAACCATTCACAATCCTCATGTCAGGGTTGGCTTCACGGGTGTGGAACCTGCGCAGGCTCACGGGCTCTAAATGAAGAACCCCCTGACCCTGCCCACTGTTTAATGCTCTGTTGCTGCCATCTTGAAATTCTCCATGCAATCTGAACACAGAGCCCACCTGTGTATTTTGCACTGGGCCCAGCCTTTTGGGACCTGAGATTCTTTTCTATCTTTTCCAGTGGAATATCCAAGCCTTGTGGATCCTGAAGCGTATGTAATCATGAGAGTCCCCTTAAAGAAAAAGGATACAAAATTCTGACTGTAACAGTAGGTCTGAAGTGAATATTTATCTAAATCGGAGACATAAATTACAACAGACACCACAAACATTACAAAATCCAGAAACCTAACTGTCTGATGTACCTCTATAATGTTTCTCATATTTTTGCAGCATTCTGTTAGGTTGCTTTTTATATGGCAATGATTTTAGTATTTTTTTAGGTCTTTCCTGTAGTATGGTTGGTAGAAAATGTTTTTAAAATTGAAACGAGGGAGTTTAAATTTCTTTCACAACTTGATGTTAGTAATATCATGTACAGTTTTGTTGTCAACTTTGTAAAAACCCCTTTGTATGTGAGTTAGGCGTATTTCAGGATTCTTTATGCAAAGACTCGCCTTAAACTCCCTTTGAGATAGAAAAGTCATTAACCAATTTATGTGCAATGTCCTATATTGTGGCACCAGGTAAGTCATCAAAGGGAATATTTCTGGAATCCATTCTGGCTAGCACTAACTTAACACTATCTGAAAGTGACAGCTCCCATCCAGATGTTCCACTTATCCCAAACCAAATGTATACCCTGCCCAGTTTCTCCTTAGTTGAATCTCAAAAATACCTGCATTCCCATTCCACCTACCAGAAGGGGAAGTGTAATTTAGAAAATGTTGGAGTGAAAGATGGTTTTCCTGATCGTGGTTAAAATATCTTACTTTTGCACATTTTACAAAATCATGTTAATGCATTGCTATGGTCTCTTTGCTTAAGCTTCTCGGGCTTCTGAGCACACTTAGAGGACACTCATACTGATATCTCGTTGCTCCTTGTAATCTGAAAGAAGCCAACTGGCACCTAAAAAAATATGCCTCTAGGTTGTACAGAATCCTGGGATTTCCTGTTCTGCAGTTTTACTGAATGAAAACATCTTTCTCATTCTAAATTCCTTTTTAATTATCAAGACACCAATGTGTTTTGTTTATCATGATTTTTTTTTTTACAGTTTGAGCTATTTCCATTTAACACATATACACAACACACCATTAACACTCTCTACTCCAGAGCATCCAAAAGGGGAAATTTTATCTGTCTCAAAACTCTACCACATAGTTCTATTCTTAGAAATTGATTTAAATGTAGTTGTCCTTTAATATTGTAGATGTGAAGTGGGAGAAGATTGCAAACCTGTCTCAATTTCATCTAGATCACAGTTTGATGAACTGACATATGTGAAAGTTCTTAGCACAATATCCTGTTCATAATAGAAATTTAATAAATGCCTATACTTTTTTTGCTCCTCTAATTCAAAGGTATGCAAAATATATGGAAGATTAACATTTTAAATGTTTTCTGAAGTTTCTTTTCTTGAAAAAAAAAATGTGACCCTACTTTCACCTATAAAACTGAGTGATGATGTTCAAAATATTTGTCTCATTTTGATTTTTTTCTCTAAGTTGTTTCAAAGCATAATTCTTAATTCTAAAATGTGCAGGGTAGCCTTAAATTAAGTTAATTGTTGGAATTGGTCGAAATATATCACAGTCTCTTCCAACTATATTATGGTACTCTGGTTTTAAAGCAGTTAATAGTTCTAGAAAATAATGTATTAGCAAAAATATGAATCAATGATATTGCTCGAATATCATTTCAGGAGCAACCAGAATGGTTGAATTAATAACATCCGATTATTTTATTATTACATAAGAATTTATAGCTATGCTGACACCACACTAGGACTAATTCGCTCCTTTATTGGATTTTATTAGACAATGTGTGGCAGGGCCTTCCCTAGTGTCCCTGGAGAACCCCACCACGACCCAGGCAAGGTCACTTTCTTAACCCTCACTGAGTAGTTGATCATTCTTTTGTCTTTCCAGGTTCACACAAAGTTCATGCATAAAAATACCTGCCTAAATCAGAGGTCAGCCAATCAACAAGGTGGCACCTGAACACTTATACTTAAAGTGCAACTTGCATTTGATAAGAAATATATTATGGGCTTTCCATCAGCAACTAGCTTTGACACAATGATCTATCTTTAGATTTATGCTTTGGAACATCGACCACAGCTGATTTTGTATGGCTGTACTGAATCCAAATTTGCTGACCTACAGGCTGAAGGTATGTGGAGAGAAGACTTCAATGGATTATAAATTAAAGAAAGAATTCTGTTCAATATTTCTTTCTCAGCATCAGAGTTTAAGGAAGTTTTGAATCTTCATAGGCTCAAAAGCTCATCCCAATTGCCTTATATTGTGGAGTAAAATTTAGGTTTTGATCTGCTATTGCTATCTGCAACTACAATAACTTCTTGTGGTCCAAGCATTGATAACAGAAGCTGATCATTCCAATTACCATTCATTTGAATGATATTTACCAGCCAGGTACATTAGCTCATGCCTATAATACTAGCGCTTTGGGAGGTAGAGGTAGGAAGATTGCTTGAGGCCAGGAGTTTGAGATCAGCCTTATAATAAAAAATAAAACACAAAATAATAATAAAATTTAGCTGGGTATGGTGGTGCATGCTTATAGTCCTAGCTACTTGGAAAGCTGAGCCAGGAAGATTTCTTGAGCTTAGGAGTTTAAGGTTTCAGTGAGCTATGATCACATCACTACACTCTAGCCTAGGAGACAGAGCAAGACCTGGTCTCCAAAAAGAAAAAATGATATTTATTGAGCACCTAATATACACTAAATATAGTTCTAATATCAGGGACTCAACATGGAACAAGGCATTATTCTCCTGGAGATTATATTCCAGTCTTTCTCCCTGATCCACAGATACAATTTATAGGGCATGACCCTGTCTTAGCCAGAGATAGAATAAGGAAAGTTCTGATGCACTCTTTTCCAGTGCCCCTTGGTTCTAACTTAATAGGGAGCATTTTTTGTTTGAAGTTCATAAGCCATTTATATTCAAGTCTCCCCTACACTCCAGAATAGAGCAATGTCCACAAAAAACGTATAATACTTTACATATTTAATAGAGTTTTATTCATGGAAGAGAACAAAACTGGGCATGTGTCATTTGGCTATAATAAAATTTCATATCCAAGAGAAGAGATGAAGAAATTCTTGTGTTCAGCTCTACTAGCATAGATTTCTTTCTACACTTTTCTTTTTTTATTCTAGGGTGCTAGCTCTCAGGAAAATATTCTTGTGTCTTTCCAAGAGACAAGACAAGTAAATATAGAAGAGACTTTGTGAATCACCAATCCAAGACTTTTAATTTATGTGGGAGAAAATAGCCTTTGCTTGTGCTATTTCCACTTCTAGGATGCTGACGCTTTTCAATGGCAGACACCATATGTCTTTGTTCATCTCTGTTTCTCAGCCTGCAGGAGAGACCCTACAGGGTCTGTGAAACTGATGTAACCTGCTAAGTTTATAAAGTGAACTAACAGCAGATTCAGGACTAAGACAGTTTTCCCAACTCACGGTCTTGGATTCTTTTTACAACACCACACGAAGGAGTATGTGGGAGGAGAAAGGCTCATAAATAGAAAAGGGTAGCCTTTGAACAGTTCTCTTTAAGCCAGATTAATGACATTAATGGGAGCTTTTGCCCCAGAGCCTGTGCCACCCACATGATCCTGTGACTAGTCTTTAGTTGTTTAACATGAGCAGCATTGGCACCAATGGAGGAAAGGGAAAGAAAATCAACATTTATTGAGTATCTTTTACGTGGCAGGAAGTTATCACATACTATCTCATCTAAAGCTACTTTTCTGTGGAATTATACCTTCTGATTTGTTTTCCTTTCATCTTTCCTGGTAAAACTCTGTTTAAATAGTTGTAAAGGGGGGAAAAAAGAAATTAGACCAAAAGTGTTTGGGAGATCCAAGGTTTCCTAGTAGCCTATAGAAGTGATAATTGCCTAATAACCTTCTAGAGGCTTAACTGAAAGATGGTCGAGCTGGAATACATGGCAATAGAAAAACCACCAACATGGTAAGGACACCAGGTAGACCATGAAGCTCTAGCTTCACCTGGCTTACAGGCCTCAAACAAAAAACAGCAAATCGGTAATAGTGTTAGTGAAGACAGCCTACAACTTTGTGATTCACTTGGCTTTTTCTTCCTGTTTATCACTCCATGACTTCCTGTTTATCACTCTTGGCTACCCTAGAGCCGGGCACCTCAACTTGTTCAAGATAGAAAGTGAGAAGGAGACATGCCAGCCACTTTTATGCCTTTTATTGGGGTATGCAAATTCAAATGTTCCCATTAGGTTATTCTTATATCTCCTGAGTCAGAACAATGTCACATGATCACCCCTCCCTACACAGTAAGCAGCAAAGACAAATATCTACAGCAAAATGTGGAGAGTGACAAGGACATTGGGAATAGCTGTTGGGTGTCTGCCATAGGCTCCCAGAAGTGAATTGAGGTTAGAGATACCTAAGATACCTATGAGTTTCTGTAGGGGAACATTTGGTAATTTCCTCTTGGCTATATCTTCAGGACAAAGTGGGATTTTAATAAATGACGTATCAGTCATTGGATGGATGGGAAAGCACACCACAGATGCCTGAGAGGAACTGGGCTTGAAATAGGGATTGAGGGCTGACAGTACTAATGGGGGGTACTCAGAAGTGATAGGAAGGTGGAGTACTCCTCCATCAAATTCCATCATGACACAATTTTGTTCTGTCACCAATTTCCTGTGCCATCAGAATCTATCCCTTGCCTACAACAAAAGCAACAAAAAAAGATGACACCTGTTAGCATCTGGAAATGCACGTTCTGTTCTTGGACCCCTTTTTCAGTGACATTTGAGATGTTTTTACTAGTTGAACTATAGAACCAGTTAGAAGTTTCTAGAAAGCCTGAAGACAAATTTTGTCTGACATTGTTCCTTCTCTTCTCTATCCCCAGCCACACACAAGAAGTAATTATGAGTATACACCTTAAAACAAAATCTTGGTTCTTTCTTTTTTTTTAACTATATAGAAATGTGCTTAATTGGGCTTTGTCATTCAGGGAGAGTGAACAGATGGAGGAAGAAAAATTGTTAACTAAAATTTCCCACCTCATTGATTGAACCATCACAGAGAAGATTAGAAACCTTGGGATTTTTATCATGCTTTAGAATATGATCATATGATCATGTAAACCACCAAACAGTTTTAGGACTTCCTAAACAAAGCTATTTAATTATCAGCATGACCCATGTCTCCAGTTTGGGGAACAAAGAAAGTGCATCTGATATTATTTTTTTCCTTCAAATTGATTTGCTCAACCCCTCCTTCTCCCATTCCTTTATAAATCTAGTATTTCTCTATAAGTCTCTACTCACTGCCTGAATAACCAAGAATCAGAAGGTTACCGCTTTAGTCCAAAGTGTTCGGGCCTGTTTCTAAATGCCTCCTGGAGAGAAGACTGAGATGTCCCAGATATCTACAAGTGTATGATTCTCAACGTTTTCTTTTTATGTCAACTGCTGGTAAGAAATTCATTTTATTTGTGGTTCGCACCTTGATGTTTTCTATTATATTCTATTTAATTCCAAAAAATGTTGATTATAACTTATTAAAATGATTTTACTGTACTTCCCATTGCACTTGGGACATGGGGGGTGCAATTTTCAGCTGCTGCCATCACACAGCATTGCTGTTGACAGCGAGCCCAACGCTTCCACACCAACTGCCGCAATGACACCATCTATCACTTTCCAGAACATGCACTGACCACGGTGCTTCTCCACACCTTGGACTCGCACAGTAAGAGCTCTTTCAACGTGTTATCTCTGAAATCCGAACACCATGCTGTGTGTGGGAGGAGGAGCAAGGTTGGTGGGCATCACAGTAAGCGCCCAGCCTTAGTCAAGCACGGGACAAGATACCAGCAGTTTCCTTACATACTCTACACGTGGGCTAGGTCTAAATTCTCATTCCAGACTCTTTCTTCTTTCATGGTCAGTTTCCCCCAGGGTACCCATAGGAGCCCTTTCATGACAGCTGTAAAGCCAGAATAATATTCAACCTTCTATGCATCCCAATATTCCTACTATTTATATGACAAAAAGGAGATTGTTCAAAATTATAAAATGACAGTCTGCTCCATTTATAGTCTCCACCTAGATAGAAAAAGAGCCAGTCGCATTTTATACTGCAGCTTCACTTGCTTAAAATAATTAGAACAATAATGTTTCACCAAACCAGGCCCCTGCCTTGCTTTACTGCAGAGATCTAATCAAGGAAGAACCAAGACTCAGGTCTGGTTCTATTCAGAATATAGACTAATAAGCTGAGTCGTGTCAGTCAAGTTGCCTCATCTGTCCACATGGCTGTTTCTCCACATCTCAGACAGAGGTCATACCATCTTCCTTCCCTAACTTCAAATTCATTATGAGACTGTTGAGATATCAAATGTAGTGCTAGAAAATGTTTTAAAATTGCCTGGATACAAATATAATGTGATCATCAATGTGACCTTAAAGCTCTCTAAGGAAACTCTTCCACTGAAAAATTGAAGTACGTATGGAAGAGGCCGTGTTTCTAAGAACATACTTTGCTTAAAGTTGAAAATCACCTTCCTAGCTCTGAGAACTCTAAAGATCTCATTACTATAACTTTTTTTTATTCTGGAATCAAAACTGCCTTCTCTGCTCACCCTTGAAGCCACTTCAATAAAGCCTCTTCCTGGTGGGCACTCAGAGGAAGTCATTTGTTTGATGTATATATTTAATTTTCTGTACATTTTTGCGCCTCATCTGCAAATCCCACTTTCAATATTTATCTCAAGATCCTCTAAGGGCCTGCTGATGTAGACTCTGTCCTTTCAAGAAGAAAGAACTTGTGGACCCAAAAGGAGTTTTTTTAAAAAAACAGGGATAAATAGTAAATAAAAAACAAGGTCAAAGTCAAGGGTAAGTATCATCTTATTGCCCTTAAACCTAAACTTACAGTCAAGGCAAAATACTGGACTGATTTTCTTTCCTCATGGATGACTTCATTGCTGGATTGGATATATAACATCTTTGCTTTGAAAGAATGAATGCTTTAGAACAAATTTTCTCTAAATCATTTTTCAAGATTTCCTGTTACTTCATCTAAAGCTGCTTCCCATTAATAATTCCTCAGTACAAAGCATCTAGACACACAGACACCCTAATTAGGGGGATTTCAATTACCTATGTGAGGAGGCAGGTAATTGACAATCTAATTAGTCTCATTTCAATTACCATTTTTCTCTTCATTAGAGCAGTTAGTTGGAGAGTGGAGAAGGTTTGTAAAATATTCCAAGACCATGCATTTTTTTTTTCAAGCTAGATATACTAAAGATTAAGGCTGGACTTTTCTAAGACCAAGGGAGTCTAAGAAATAAGAAGGCAGGGGCCAAGACAGCAGCTGTGGGGAAGAACTAGACAAGCATATTGGAAGTTCATCAAGAAAAACGTGACTCCATATCCTGCGGTAGAGGCTGACCAGTTCAGATAGGACTCATTCACTGTCCAAAGGAGGAGCTACTGATAATCACTCTCATTTACTGAGTGCTTGCTATGGATCAGACACCCTGTAAGTGCCTGACATGGAGTGTTCCTTCATTTTCATACTCACATCGGTTCTCTGAAGTTATAAGATTAGCATCCCCATTTTACAGATGAGGAAACTAAACTGACAGGGTGATTATACAATTTTCCACATCCAGATATCCTGACCCTGGATCTCATGCTCTGAAACCCCTTGTTCATTTTCTGACTTGTAGAAGAGAACGTGGCTTAGGATTTCAACAGACCTGGGGGCAAATCCCAACTGTTCTACCGACCAACCAACTGCTCTAGTCTGGGAAAGTATTTGAGCTCTCTCAACCTCGGTTTACTCATCTATATAATATAATACTCACACTCTTGTCTTTCGGTGAGAACTAAGGAAGCTAATGTTTACAAAGTACTAATCAGGATGCCCAGAACATAAAAACTCCCCAAAATATTAAGTTTCTCTTACCTTCTTGAATCAAACAACAGTTGCCTTTTTCTTGCTACTGAATAAATACATTATATATATTGTGTATATATGTGTATGTGTATAAAAATACTCACATATATGCATATAGAAAATAAAAAGCACCTAAAGCACAAAAATAAAACTTAAAGGCCAATGGTGACATGGAGCCTCTTAGAGGAAATTCCAAGAGTAATCCAAGCCTGTAGCATCTCTTCTCTGAGCCCTCCTCCTCTGTTGGGTGCTTCTTGCTCCTAATTATCTGGTGCCCTGAGTGTCCCCTCTCCCATGTGTCATGCTGGCCAGCCTCATCTGTGTTTCTCAGTCCCCGTTCCCTTTTCCATCATGACTTTCCTAAGTCTTTCCAGACAAAGTAAAAAAAAAAGTAATAGATTTTTACTCAATGTGTATGGCTAGCAGAGAAATATTAGTTTATTTCTAGGAAATATTAATGGCTTAATCCATAAGTCATTAGGGCCTCTATCCACAGATTGGAAGATAGTCTTAAAATAGGGAAATCAGGTCACAAAGCTTCTGGGCCAGCATAGGAAAACAGAAATATAACCAAAGCCATGAATGCAAATCATGTATAAATTCAAAATTTCTAAAAACCACATTACAAACATAGCAAGAAGAAAAAGGTAAAATAATTTTTAAACACTATATAGCTAAAGTATCATCATTTTAATATGTGATCAATATTAACGTTATTATTGAGATACTGAGTTTTTTTGGACCAATTCTTCACACTTTGGTATTTTACATATCAGCAGGTCTCAATGCAGAAAAGCCCCATTTCAAGTGCTCAATGTCTAGCTGAAGCTGGTGTCTAAGTGTTGGATAGTCCCAGGCTAGACTTCTCATGAATCTTACTCATCTCCCAGTCAATCAGAGCCACCAGGAAAGTCTCCAGCCACTCCAAGGATAGGGTGAGCCCTTCTGACATAGGATGAAATTTAAGCCTAAATTCAGATGAGGCAGGCTTGAAAACAAAGGTGAGCATCTGCAGAGCTCCATTGCCTTTACAATGCGTTGGCATGCTTTATTTCACTTGACCCTCACAGCAAACCCATATTTTATAATTCGCCTTTCACAACTTAAGTTTCCATTGATTATTGATGGGCTCAAATGTCACATTCTAGTGATATGATTTTAGACAAGTTACTTAACCTCTCTGAGACTCCATTTCATGTCTATGTAATAAAAAAAATAATTCCTGTTATGGAAGATGATTGTGAAGATTAGAGAGAATATATACAAAGTGCCACAGAATAAATGCTCCAAAAAGGTAGTAAATATTCAAACTGGGAAGACTGCAAGTCACATATTCTTTGCCCAAGATCATGCTGTCTGCATGAACACACAGGTCTGGACAATTTCACTAAAAAAGGGAGAAGAATCGCAGCATCTGGCAGAGCAATTTCTCATCCAGACAATGCCGTCTTTGATGCTATAAGCCAATGTTTTCTAAAAGTCCTTAGTTCTCAACTTTTCTACATAGTTCCTCACCTAACTTTGTAGATTCTCTGGCATGGATGACTTGGACTGTGACATAAGGGTCTTTTGGAGAGTCCCTCATTTTGACATGAAGCTTGATGGACCTGGATGGGTCAACTTTGTGAGTGTTCAATTCTCTTCCTTTTCCTGGATCCCTGGATACCTGGACTTTGACCAAAAACCTAGAATCCTGAATTTCTTGACACTACATTTCCCCATGAATCAAGGCTTCCCAACTCCCTCCAGAAATCAGAACTCTTAGGAGGGCTGGTCATCTCAAAACAAGGAGTTACCAAGGTAACGCTAGATGGGTGGTAAAAATGTTTATGTACTTGAAATATTGGCACTGTTCATATAACCCTATGCAGGTTCCTGCTTATTTTAACTGCACATGAGTCCTGTTCTGATTGTAATAAAAACTCTGGCCCCAGGCTTGACTCCCTCTGTTTTTACCAGAAATAAAAATTTTACCCTGGGTGAAATTTATTTGGTGCACATAGTTCACACACTTTCATTCCTGAACTTTTGACAGTCTTTTCATTACTCTCACACGCAGAAAAAGATGCCAAAATGAAGCAGGTTTTGAACCTTTTTATTTGTAATTCTAAAATGCTATCCTGTTTATCATAACAGCCTAATCATGGGTGGCAGTGGAGTGTGAGTTCCAGCGGTAGATGGGATATGAATAGATTTTCAACATTGGGGGAGCTACTAGAATAATTTGGAGAACAAAGTTAAGATTCATAGTAAGCAAGATTAGGGTACAGGGACCCATTGTATAAAACATGCAGGAAGTCAGAAATCCAGGTGCTCAAGATGAAGGTTAGGTAATATTGACTCTTCTGCTTCCTAGGTGAACTCCAGTTTTTCTCTTTCTTATGCTACTGTTGTTTCTTCTTTTTCTTTTCTTTTATTTCAACATATTATGGGGATACAAATGTTGTTAAGGTTACATATATTGCCCTTGCCACCC
>VBSM01001562.1:58174833-58186236 GCA_008086735.1 Cheirogaleus medius
CAGGATAGTATAAGCGGTGCTAGCTCACTGTTGTTTCTTAGAATTGAGTAATATGCCATGGATAACATATACCAAATTTTAATTATCCACTCATGAATTCACAGGCACTTGGGTTGTTTCCATGTCCTTGCAATAGTGAATTGTGCTGCCATAAACATTTGGGTGCAGATGTCTTTATAATAGAATGTCTTATGCTCTTTTGGGTAGATGCCTAACAATGCTATTGCTGGGTCAGTTGAATGGTATTTCTATATTTAGCTCTTTGAGATATCTCCAAATTCTTTTCCACAAAGGTTGCACTAATTTTCAGTCCCACCAGCAGTGTAAGAGTGTTATTGTTTCTCCACATCCATGCCAGCATTTGTTGTTTTGGGATTTCTTGATATAGGCCAGTCTCACTGGGGTTAGGTGGTATCTCATTGTGGTTTTGATTTGCATTTCTCTAATGATTAGAGACATTGAGCATTTTTTTTATGTTTGCAGGCCATTATTCTGTCTTCTTTGGAGAAGTTTCTGTTCATTTCCATTGCCCATTTCTTGATCTGGTTGTTTGACTTTTTCTTGTTAATTCTTTTGAATTCTAGATAGATTCTTGTTATTAGACCTTTATCAGAAGTATAGAGAGCAAATATTTTCTCCCATTCTGTGGGTTGTCTATTTGCTCTAATGATAGTTTCCTTGGCTGTGTAGAAGCTTTTTAATTTGATCAGATCCCATTTGTTTATTTTTGACGCTGCGGCGATTGCCTTGGCCAATGTCTGATAGGGTTTTCCCAACATCTTCTTCTAGGATTCTTAAGGTTTTATGCCTTAGGTTTAAATCTGTTATCCATCTTGAGTGGATTTTTGTGAGAGGTGAGAGGTAGGGATTCTGATTCAATCTTCTGCATGTAGCTATTCAGTTTTCCCAGAACCATTTATTGAAGAGAGATTCTTTTCCCCATTGCATATTTTTGTCTGCTTTATCAAAGATTAGGTTACTGTATGCAGATGGTTTCATCTCTGGAAATTCAGTTCTATTACAAATATCAATGCTTCTGTTCGTGTGCCAGTCACAGGCTAATTTAACTATTATTGCTTTATAGTACAGCTTGAAGTCAGGAAGACTGATGCCTCCCAGTTTGTTCTTTTTACTTAAGATTGCTTTGGCTATACGAGGTTTTTTCTGGTTCCATACAAAGTGAAGAATTATTTTTTCTAGATCTGTAAAGAATAATGGTGGTACTTTGATGGGGATTGCATTAATTCTATAGATCACTTTAGGTAATATTGACATTTTAACAATAAGAACAATTTAGGAAATGAATGAAAAGTTCTCCAAAGAAATTGAAATTATACAGAAAAAACAATCAGCTTTTTCAATGCTCTAAATTTTTCTCAATGGACTCTATCTGTAAGGAGCATAACCATTCTTTACCAGGTTGTGTTTTGAATAAGAGCATATATCAGAAGTTGTTCACCCAACCTAGCACCCCTGAGGGACTGTTGTTTCTATTAATGCATTTTTGTGGCCATGTTGATTCTGGATAATATCAGGGTTCAGATAATTGGAGATCTCTGACCCCCTTTTCGACCAAGAGAGAAAGATAAAGCTACTTGCTGTCTGCATGCAGAGGCTTGAAGTTGGCTGACATCAAGCTGTGACCTTGACTGCGGAAGACTTCCTGAGCTTTCAAAGGATCAGCATGGATCTCCAGCTACTGACCATGGCTCAAGCTAAGACCATCAACTGCTGAACTAGTACAGTTCCTCTCTCAAGTACAGTCCTGGAACAGTTACCTAGTGTGCATTAGATTTCCAGTGTGCTTTTTAGAATATGCTGTATATTATTTTAAAAATGTGATCGAGCGGAAGACTTTCTTCCTTTTTAGAAACACTTCAAAAGTGGAGGAACAAAAAGAACAAATCCATCCCCACCAACAAAAAGACAATGTTCAGTTAACCTTGTTCCTTCAAATGCCCACGGCTTCTTTGGTTCACCAACTGTCATAAATTTGCTCCCTCCTAGCACAAAAGCTTTCTTTGAGGTTCAGAGGTTGAGTTTTATCTGCCTCCAGGGATATAGGGCTGCTCTCCTCTGCATTGGAGGGCCCTGGAGTACTGTGGTTGGCCTCTTTTGAGACGGGCTTGGTATTCTAAAGAATGAGTTGTGAAATGAGTTCCAAGGCCCCTAGGAGACAGACGAGGCTGCCTTGTCTTCCCGAACATCGACTGCATCTGTCTATTGCACATCAAAGCAAAACCAACACCTAAGCAAATCAATCCATCCCTCGAACTTCTGTAAAACATTAACTCCCAAAGCAAGGGAAAGAACAGGATGGTGGGGTGATGCACATTTTCTCTGTTTCCCTTTAGGTAAAGAAAAACAGTGCTCAGTTTGCATCCTGTTAGAATTATTTTCAGGTGGCAAATTCTTTCTATTATTTATTATAACCAAGCCAGGCTAAGATCAACTTTCGGTTAAGGATTCAACTTTTCAAAGGCACACTGGGAATGCACTGTGATTATAAATAATCAGGTTAAAAGATGCAGTTTCTTAGGTAGAATTTTGTACCATCAAGTGTGATTGCCAAGAGATTCATGTTCTCCAGTATTTTTTTCTAAATTCAGTTATAAGAAATCTATAGGACTATAGAATTAACAATTAGGGAAAATCCTACTGGGAATATAAGCAGAAGAGAACCTTTGGCACTCTAAAAGTTCAAGTTCTTTTTGCAAAGATATCTATCACTGAAAGTCATAGAAACAGAAAAAAAAAAAGTTTTAATCAAACCATCAAGAAAGAGAAAGGATTGTTCACTTGCCATTCCCAGTAGGGACTAGAAAATATTTGAAAACTGAAATGTTGGGATGTGTTGGTCTGGGCTATAATCTCCTATTCTGAGCTGTCATTAATGGACTAGATCCACTGAGCTCAACACTTAAACCATGTTTAACATTTTCCAATTAAATGCATTTTGGACAGAGTCATAGCTGCCAACCATGAAATAGATTTGATTGTTCTGTTTTGATAGCTAAAAATAACAGGAACTAAACATGTGCAATCAATAGAGTTATTTTGGTCATTTTATCAACCATGTGACTCCCCATTTGTTTCACAATAGCCAATTATCACAACTGAAAGAAGACTGAAATCCCCACAGAACGGTTGCTTCCAAACTATCATGTAGGAAAAGTTCAATTTCTTTTTCTTACCTGATTCTGCAAAATAAAAGGCATTCAGTAAGCACTGTTTTCCTTTTCTGGGAGTGTATTGAGAGTGTCTTTTTATCAAGCATTCTAACAAAGCTTTTCAGCATTTTCCATGGCTTTATTTAGTTTCCCCTTTATTATATAGAAAAATTTCTATCAGGGGGACAAAGACGATTAAATATCTTATGCTTTTCCTTATTTTTGAGTAATAAGCATCAGGGTTATTATTTTTTCTGGTTTCCATGTTTTCACTCTCTTGCTTTAAGATACCTCTGTAAACTTGGGTTTGGCCAGCTCTTCTGCTAAAGTATAGGCGTTAGAAGAACCAGAACCATTCCCCACTCATCTCTGCACAGAAAGCCTCACAGCCCCTTGAACCCAGAATAGAGTCCCATTTTTGTTGGATGATTGGGTGGATTTTCAGCCTGAACTGATTTTCACCAGAGAATTCCATCTAATTTCAAAAGAAAGAATGATAGCATTTGGCTAAATGAGTGACTGTGGGATTATCTGGGATGAATAACTTTCCCCAAATGAAATGACACCAGAAACCTCTCATTTCCCATCAAAACAGAGAGCAATACTTCAAGGCATTCAATAAGCACCTTAACCTAGTACATATATGTATATCAGCATGACGCAGGTATTCCTTCTTGGGCAGAGACTGGCTCTATAAACTAGGCTCTACTTTGGGAGGCATTTTAATCAAGCATAAGAATTATTCTTAGAGGACTGACCATCCTATTTTAAACAATGTGAAAATATTCAGGTGACTACACTGGTAACAAACCTCCATGATTATATTATACACAATCAATTATATAAACTACAAGTGTATCAATGAAAAGAATATCAAGTAAAGCTCCACAAACAAACAGCTGTCTGTGTTGATGAGGTATTCATCAGTTCCATTTTCTCATAAACTTTAATCTACAATTTTGCCCTATAGTATCTGTGTCTAATACAAGCAGTTATAAACATTTTGGGATCTTGCCTACATAGTACATACAATGCTTATCCATCAAGCTAGAACCTTAGCATATGAAGGGTCTGATAATTCCTGCAGTTAAAGAAACAATGTTCCTTGGTATCACTAAATCCCCAAATGTATTCAACTTAGAAACTTTTTTTTTATTATATATATGTTTAACACTTATGAAGCACCATTCTAGAAACATTTCGTTTGATACCTACTCTATACCAAACACTCAGCTCTGTGCTGGTGATGTGGTATTGCATAAGATAGACAAGTTCCTAAACTCATGGGTTTTACAGTCCAGCAGGGAGAGACAGGCAACAAAAACACAAGCAAGTCCTTTTAAGGTATTGCTAAGTGCTATGACCTCACACAGGGTGACATGAGAAGGAAGAAAGTGACAGAGGGGCAGTGGGGACAAACGTCAATCTTAGGAAGGAACTCTCTGAGGAAGTCACTCATCAAACAGACTTTAGGATAGGCTGCCTTATATTACATACCTTAAAAAAAGTGATTCAGTGGAGGATAGAGACTGTAATATACGAAGGAAATCCTGTTGACAGAACTCAAGGCATGCCAGCGGCCCAATAATGTCAGGAACCCTGTGTTCTAAGCTCCTAGGAAGTATTTGAAGTTGAGTTTTCTGAAATCTGAATGTCCTCTTACCTGAAAGCCTCATGTGAAATGTCTTTTCCTTCTTACACCTTCTCAAATGCTTTGAAGCTCAGATGAGTTCCAGTTCTCTTATGATTTTTTTTAACTTTCCATAGCATTTATTGTTACATCATTTATGGCTCAGATGATCTTGCATGATAGCTGTTCTGTGTGTTGCTTCTAAAAGAAGTTTATGAACCCTCCTATAGCTGTCCCTGCTGTATCTCCTAGCAGGGTTAGAAAAATTTTCTGTAAAAGGATTAAATAGTAAATATTTAGGTTTTGTGGGCTACATATGATGTCTGCTATATATTCTTCTTTGATTTTTTTCCCAAACCTTTATAGATATAAAAATTATTCGTAGCTTGCAAGCCATACAAAAACAATCTGTGGGCAGGATTTGGCCCATGGGCCATCGTTTGCCAACCACCGCCTATAGCACAAATCGTGTAGTAAACGTGTTAACATGCATTTGTCTATTGAGAGCATGTAAATTTCTAGAGTAATCTGTATATCAAAGAGTTTTCTAAGAATGAAGCTTGTCTAGGAAAGATTCAGCACTCACACACACTCACAAAGTCATTGATGCACACTCACACACCTACCATAGAGGAATTCAATCTGATGAGACAGAGAGCACAGTGGCTCTCACCCCTGGACATACCTAAGAATCACCTGGGAAGCTCTTTAAAAATGCCCATGCTCAGGCTCCACTCTAGACTAATTGAATCAGAATGTTTGGATGGGAGCCCAGGCATCTGTATTTTTTAAAGCTCTCCAGGTGATTCTATTTTGCAGCTTGGTTAAGAACCAATGTTTTACAACTGTGGCTCTCAAACTCTTGTGTGCATCAGAATCACCTGGAGGCTTATTAAACCCCAGATTGGTACCATGCCTGCAGAGCTCCTGATTTAGTTTCTGGGGTGGAGTCCTAGATTTTCATTTTTTAACAATTTCCCCAGGTCTGGAGACTACACTTTGAAAATCATTGTCATAGAGAAAAGAAAATTGATCCAGGTGAGAGCTTTCCTCTAGCTGAAATTTTCTGGTTGGTTTGGTTGGTTGATCTTTAGTTGGTGCTTTAGTTTTGTTTTGTTTTTCCCTTAACTTAGAAGTTTCTAGGTTTTAAGCAAAAGGAATTTAAGAGAATAACTTGAAGGCAAGGACCATGTGAGGACACAGAGTAAATTCTTAACAAATATTTGTTTAATTTAGAACATGGCAAGGTCTACTAGGAACAAGAGAGGAACATGGTTTCGTTTTCTTAGTTGAGAAAGAAGAAACACTGAATAAATAGCAAAGACATTTCAAAGACTGCTTTGGACATATCTCCTAACAACACAGAGACTGTCCATGTTGAGGAAAACCTATCAAAGCCAATAATACCAGTCAAAAGAGTCAGTTGATTGGGCCAAATATTTTGGGGAGCTTATTCAAAAGAGAGAATACGCCAACCTTCAAGAAGTTGGTGCCATGAAAATCGGCAAAACTGCATTTCCCACTGAAATGTTCAGACTTTATTTAACAAGTAGAAAATCCCAGATATTCTACATGGTTTTTGATGCTCCTCTCTGCAACCACTGCAAGAAAGAACCTAATAAATCCTTGCTACTCAAAGTATAGTCCCTGGACTAACAGCATTGCTGTCATCTGGGAGCTAGTTAGAAACAGGGCTTCCTTATGACATCCATGGCCCACAGGCACTTTTGCATTCGTGGGCTCCTTCTTCCACAAAGAAAATTTAAAAATATATTTTATGATTATGCTAATATAAAGACATCTACTAATATTAAGTATTAAAACTTTTACTTGAATCTAAATATTCAGTTTTTTCTTTTGATTTTAAAAGAAATTAAGACATTGTCATGGGCCCCTAAAAGTATTGTGGACCCTAGGCATTGTACCCCTGTGCCTTGGCCCTGGTTAGAAACACAGATTCTTAGGCTCCACTCAGAGCTACTGAATTAGAACCCACATTTTAACAAAACCCAAGTGACTCAAATGCACATTAAAGTTTGAGAAGCACTGTGTGTAAAATTCACTATAGCTTAACAAACAAAAAAAGTAATTCTGAAGTTTTCATACTTTCTGAATCCCAAAAATATGCTACCATGTACTCTGTGCTGCACAATCAAATGTGTGTCTCCAAAATCCCCATCAGCCTTGGTGCTGCACTAAAAGTATCATACACAGAGCTCAACAGCAGGATGGACACAGAGGATATGAAAGGAATTATGTCAAGGTTCTTATCCTTTAACATCATTGAGCAGCCACAGAGGTACTGGATTCTAGCAGCCGCTCAATACATTTGACTGCCTAGAGCAGATCACAGAAACTAGTGAAATCCTGGCATTATTTTCTAATAATTTTAGTCATTATGGACATTGTTGCATGATAATACTGTTGATTATAGAAGACTTATGTATGAGTTGAGGCGCCCATTTTTCCCTAACCATAGACTCGACTAGGTAATACGATCTAAGCATTTGCACTCTACTTTTCCAATAACATTCATGAAGACAATAAAAAAAAACTGTATACTGGCATTGAAATAAAGCTTCACATGCAAGAGCAAAAATAGTGACTCAACAGGATGGAATTTGTCACCAGTCTTTGGGATAGTTATTCTAAACTTTATCTCAGTGTTCTTAAACCCTTCCAGCAGTAAAATGACTTTAAAATTCTGAACATTAAAAATAAATAAACAAAAATTAACTCAAAATCTGAAAGAGAGTATAGGAGAAAGATCTAGATGATCTTGGATTTCATAACTTTTTATATATAACATCAACAGCATGTGCCATGAAAGAAAAATTTGACAAGTTAGACGTCATTGAAATGTAAAACTTCTACTCTGAGGAAGACACTGTTATAATAAAAGAATAAAAAGATAAGGCATAGATTGGAAGGAAATATCTGAAAAACACATAAGTGATAAAGAACTGGTATCAGAAATATACAAAGAATTCTTAAAACTCAACAGTAAGAAAACAAGCAACCCAATTTAAAAATGATCAAAATATCTAAACAGATACTTCACTAAAGAAAACATACAGATGACAGATAGGCATATAAAAATGCTCAACATCTTAGGTTATTACAGAATTGCAAGTCAGAACAATGAGATACCACTGCCTAAAATCCAAAACACATACAACACCAGATACTGACTAGGATGTGGAGCAACATGAACTCTCACTCATTGCTGGTGAAAAGGCAAAACGATACAGCCACTTTGGAAGACAATTCAGCAGCTCCTTGCAAAGCTAAATATAGTCTTACCACACTGTCCAGTGATAGCCCTGTTAGGTATTTACCCAAAAGAGTTGAAAACATATGTGTCCACAAAACTTGCACACAAATGTTTGTAGCAACCTTATTCATAACTGCCAAAAATTGGAAGCAATCTAGATGTCCTCCAATAGGAAGATGGATAAATTGTGGTAGATCTATACAATGAAATGTTATTCACTGATAAAAAGAAATGAGCTATCAAGCCATGAAAAGACATGGATGAAACTTAAATGCACACTACTAAATGAAAGAAGCCAATCTGAAAAGACTACTGATTCTAACTGTATGACATTCTGGAAAAGGCAAAACTCTAGAGACAGTAAAAAGATCAGTGGTGGTCAGGGGTTTTGGGGAGAGAATGGGAGGGATGAATAGGTAGAGCACAGAGAAATTTTAGAGCAGGGAAACTATTCTCTATGATACTGTAATGGTGGATGCCATTACGCATTTGTCAAAATCTATAGAATTACACAATACAAAAAATTAAACCCTAATGTAAGCTATGAATTTATGAATAATGTATCAATATTGGTTCATCAATTGTAACAAATGTACCACCCCAGTGCAAGATGTTAATAGCAGGGGAAACTGTGAACGGTGAACTCTGCAGGATGGGGTTGGGGGAGAAAGAGTTTCTATACAAAGAAACTCTCTTTACTTTCTGCTCAATTTTCTATAAATCTAAAATAGTTCTAAAAAATAAAGTCTATTAATTTAAAAAGATAAAACAGCACTGCTGGGCAAGACTGGGAAGCAGAAGGCTCAGAATCTTCCCCAGTAATCCCTCCCAGAAGCCATCACTCCATGCAGGCTGAACTCATCAAACTTTTCATAGTAAAACAAAGTGAAAATAACTGAAAATAGCTGAGTCCCAGACTCTATTCTTGACAATCTCTGGCCTGGACCACATAAACAACTATTGTGTAAGAAAATCCTAATGGATGCAGCAAGAGTAATCACAGCCATTGCATCATACTAGGAAATGTACCAACCACTTTGCATCATTTTATTTAATATTCACAATAATGTGTGACATGGTTGTAGGGAAAAAACAAAACAAAACTCAGAGAGACGATGTGATTTCCTCAAAGTTACATACCTGTTTCCTGTGAGAGCAGAGTTGCTAACTCTGATCCACTGCATACCAATATTTACGTTCTTCTCAGTATGTAAAATTTTTTCTCAATGCTATGGGAATTCCCTTGAGTTATAACCGCTGGGCTTTTGTGTGTGATATTTTAGATTGGTACAGCGTACTTAACACATTTTTCCAGCAAGATATTTACATATCTTCTCTAAAAATTAACATTCTCACCATGACTGGCTTGTTTGTTGCTATTAATAATACATTCAAATGCAAACTTGTCAACTCTCAAATATGCCCCTTCTCCAACCAAACATAGCCTGCATCTTGTTACTTTAGGTCACAAGTAGCAGCAGGCCTCAGTGAGCACAGGAACAAGATACAGTCAGTATTTTGAAAAGTCAGCATGGTCTGTCGAGGATCCAAAATAGTAGCATATTTTTAAGGAAATAGGTGTGTGTACAGGAATCCGGCAGTAATATCCAAAAAGTAAGAGGAAAATGAGGAATCAAAAGATCCACTGACAGCATGAATGACCGATCCAGAAATAAACACAGGTAGAGCAAGATGAAGACAGAACTCAAACCAGCAGGGAGAAGCACTGAGCTGCTCTGAGCCACTCTGCCTCATCCTCAGAGCTTTTATAGGTTTCCTGGGAAGAGCAGATTTACAGGTTGAAATATATGGAACTCACCTGTCTGCAGTGAATGCATGGAGAGGAAGGTATAGTTCCTATCATAGTCTTTTATTTTCCTAATAATATGAGCAATGATATTTTTAAGATTTAACTATGTGGCAAGCACTATGTCTACACTATAATACATTATCTCAAATAAGTGTCAAAGAAACTCAATGAAAACGATAACATTATCCCCGTTTTACAGAAAAGGAAGTGTGGCTCTAAAACCTTCAACCACTTCTTTATAGTAAGTTTGAGTCAAGATTCAGATGCAAGCCCTATCTTTTCCAAAATAACATACTGCCTTACTGCTACATATTGGATGGCGATAAACTACTATTCTTTGACATTTTTTGAAAATCTGTTTCATTCATTCTGATAATATTTATAGCCATAATTAAAATGGAATGGCCCTTTATTGGGATGAAGCTTTAAGCTAGTGGAAAGCGTGGCAGAGTTGCGCCAGGCTAGTCGAGCCTCTATACGATGCAGTACAGAGACTGCTGGCCTTGCCATCCACTCTGGCACCAAAGGAACCTCATCTTGTCCTTTTGTGTCCCCAGCAGCAAGTACCTCACCTGAAACTTATCAAGTGGTTAACAGATGCTTATAAAGGAATGATAAAGGTATATTCATTGGCATTACAGTTACAAGAGTAGGCAAGTCAAACATACTAGTGTTCAAATCCTAATTCTACTTATTCAGTGTATGACCTTGGCCAAGTTACACAATCTCATTGAGATTTAATGTCCTTGTCAATAACAGGGGCCATCATAATACCTACCTCATATTGTTGGGATGATTACAATGAAATTAGATATTTAAAACATTAAGTACAGTACCTGCTCTATGGAACATAATAAATACGCTTTTTTGTTTTCTTTTCTACATAACCTATTGCACTTTCTCATTAATAGACTAGAGATGACAGTAGTTTTAATATTGAAATATATACTCCTCTGGTTGATAACAAACATATCTATTTTATTTAGGGCATTGATTTTAGAATACAGTAGATGATTTTCTCAATGAATGTTATTTAAATAGCAAAAATAATCTTCTTTGCAAATTAGCATTCCTGTCCCACAAATCTGATATCTGTTCATCCTTTGAATTCCATCAATCCTCAGTTCTTCAGGCTGTGGCTGTTTTATGGAAGTCACAGCAAAACAGGGCTCTGATTTGTCAGTTACACTCCACAGATATGAGAGTACACAGATAAAAATCTATTAGGCCAGCAGGGAAGCCATTAATGTTCCAGTGGCAGTAATTAAATCCGGATGGAAAAATAACTACAAATATTTTCCCAAAACTGAACCAGATGTTTTGGCAACTGGATGAAGGCTCAAACCTGAAAATCTCCACATGCCATGGGCAAAGACTCTTCAGAAACCAACCTTCTGTGAGCCGCAGACTGCACACTGTCTCAGCCTGCTGGCGATGTTAAATAACAGAAAAAAAAAAATATCCCCCTTTGTGCTAACTGCAGTCCATCTAAACACACAACGAAACAACTGGAAGAACT
>VBSM01001562.1:58186336-58197417 GCA_008086735.1 Cheirogaleus medius
TTTTTTTTTTTTCCTATCTTGCTTCTCTTAGACATCTACTCTGGCCTATTTCCCCTTGCAGTACATCATTTAAATATCTTTACAAAATGTTTTCCAGCGAGGCAGAGCTCATTCTCACCCTGGCATGTATATTTACCGTGAAGCTGTCATGATATCCTGTCGTGAAATGAGAGGGGAAGAGTTATTTGATCTGCGGAGACTTAAATTAATAACGGTGGCACTGGTTTCCATCAGCAAGGTCAGCTGCAGTGGGTGAGAGGAACCCTGGACCAGCTGGACTTTAAATCAGTGCCGTGCGCCTTGAACTTCAAGAAGGGAGGAGTAAGAGCTGCTCCCAACCCCCAGCCATCGCGCCTACACAAGACCGTGGAACACACCAGGGTGACACCAGCTACTGTCTCCTTATGCTGGCGAGTTTCATTCTGTCAAGTCAATTGCTACCCTGGTACCTCTCCTATTAGCGTTAATTTATCTCCAGTGTTAAGGAGGTTAACGACACTGTTATTTTCCCTGCTACTGAGTTTTCCTGCATGTCTGTGGAATAATATTCCTAGTAACCTCATCAGAGGAAGGAATCACAGAGAGGACCTGCCTGGACAATAAATAACCTTGAAAAAATAATGTGTCCTTCAGAAAGAGGAACTCGAGCCACGTAATGTTAATTGTGGAGATTACGGAAGAAATATTTTTTATCCATTAAAAGAGACAGTATAATGGTTGCACATTCTGTAAAACACAATATCACACAAAATCCTACAGAAAGGACTGGAGCTATAATTTCAAGCAGTTCTTACCACTTCACATTGAAACTCTCTCAGGTAAGAGTTGCAGATATTTTCTAATTAGGATTTCATAATTCTTCTTGCTTTATTTTTCCATCAAACATTCCTTCGTAGGCCCGAGTGTCCCACAGTGGTGAAGCTCAACTTAGGAGATAGTTTCTTAACTCTCTCAGAACCAACAAGCCATGTATTCCAAATCAAAGAATTTCCTCAAGTGGTGATCAGCCGTATGCCCCCCCGTCTCCCTTCAACTCACGATTTGTATTATGATTTGTTGATCTGGTAATTGCCAACTTTCTAAAATTCATGTGTATAAAACTCCATGCTGTTATAAGCACAATTTAAATGTTATTTTAAAATTATCACCTAATACAACTAGAGAGACTGAACTGCTCTGTAGCTCTATGATTTGATGATTCTGGTGATTTGAAAAGACTGTTCTTGAAATTCTTTGGGAGATGATTAGTTCATTATTATATTTTAGAGTTAGCCTTCCTTTTTCTTTACAAAATTTGACCCCTTGGCATTATATTAAATTCAACCCACAGAGAGAAAAAAAATGTGCTATTCATGACCTCTTGCCAACCAACAAATTTCCGAATACTACTACAGCAAATGATTCCCAACATAAACTGCAATGAAAATGTGAATAAAATTTTAAATAAGCCCTCAGTCTCTTAATATTCTCTTGCTTGAGAAACAGTTTTGAGCTGGCTGAAGCAAGCACTAAAATGTTTTCATGCAACCCTATGTCCTACTCCTACATAGAATATATGTGGAACTTTACCCACAACCAGTCCAAGCTACTGCTGAGGTCAAATTCAACTCTTTAAGATATGTTTTCTTATAGAGAAAAGCAGATATCTGTTTTTTCTTACATCTATTCATTCTCTTTTGCTTTGCATTCCTTGTCCTCCTCTTTTAGAGGTGCTTTCCCAAGAAGAACCCTTAATTTGATCACCTCATGAGAGTTACAATGTATAGAAGGAGTTAGAAGAAAATCACAAAGATGAGCTGAAATGTTTATGCTGAGAAATCCACTGAGTTTACTCACTAGCTAAGTGGTTTGCTCTTTTGTGCCACCCTTGCAGAATACTGTTCAATCATTCATACACTTTATCAAAACTATAAAGTATTTTGTGTCGTGGATCTCTAGGACTACCTTTAGATAATCAAAATTATAAATATTATAAAAATTATAAATATTTCCATAAATCCCAGTAGCCACACAGAGACACACATACATATAGATATTGATAATTTTTTCTCCTGGCCTTTTGATGGACAATTGTTTGAGTCATCTATTTCTTTATTATCCCCTCAGTATGGGCAATGGTTTTGACTGAATATGGTAATTAGTAGAAGTTGTAACATAAGAGGAAAGGTTTGGGCACCAATATTCATTCAGTATCTATCAGGTACTTTAGACTCATGAACTCTAATTACAGCTAGAAGAGTATAGGCATTTACCCCCACTGAACACATAAGCACACTAAAACTAAGAGAAGCAGGGCAACTGTAAGGATTGCACAGCTGTTAGTGGAGAAAGAAGTGACCTCAAAGCTTGTGCTCTTTGTACAACACCTCTCTGCCTCCCAATGTTGTGCACTTGTGTTGACATGCCCCATCCTGGAAACAGCCAACATCTCTGGGCTAAACATTAGCCCAGACGTAAATGGCTCATCCATTTTGACATTGGTCATTAACTCTGAGCACCTTAAGATGTCTGTTCAGGTTGTGAATCACTGTTTTGAAAACCATCCACATGGCCCTGGTAAAAATTAGAGATAAAGATTAACTTAATGATTCCCATTAGTACTATGGCTTATAGGGTATATTTTCCTCATTGTCCTGTCACGTAAATATGTTGTTGGCTGCAAGCACAACTACCTGAGAGTTAACTTAAGCTCTAGTGATTCAGAAGGGTAATTGCTAAACAAATTGAATGGACAGGGTAAAGAATGAGAACTGGCAAACAGGAAGCAGGCAAGGAAGGCGAGGGATGGGAATCTGGAAGGAACGTCATCACCACTGCCCCTGTGCAGGTCTGACACCACTGAATGCAAACTCCATGGTGTCATCACTTCTGCTGGGCTATGTCTTCTCAGAATAAGATCACTTTCTTGACATTCAAAGTCCTGGGTGAAGGTATTAGATTGGTGAAGCCTAGGTCACCTGTACTTCCTCCCATCTGGTCTCCAGGGGATGGGGAGAAATTGAATAAATTCTGCAGTGAAGTTGTAACCTGGACTCCCAATTAAGACTTATACAGTGGAGTCTCAACAAAACAAAGAACAAGAAAGGGGATTCTTTTGCTGAACATCAGAAAAAAAAAAAAGAGGCAAGTGTCCACTATAAGTAGCTCTGTAAGACTCTTTCTAAAGTTTCTATTCACAATAAATAAGATTTATAGATATTTAATGATTTGATTGGAAACACAGGGTGATGAATTGTGCTCTCTTTAACTCCCAAGTCTCTAAGTTTGCTTGTTTTTATTTGTTTTAAGTATATGAATACTTAGTTTTAGATATTTTTTTTAGTTAAAATTACAACTCATAACCAGTGTGATATAGGAAAGAATCTCTTTCAATTCAATTATACCTCTTCTCATTATTGCGACTTAGAATCACGGAAAAATATTGCTGTTGAAAAAATTAGCTGTGGAGGGAAGGAGCTCTGACCTGGCAGAGATGAAGTCAAGAATCCTACTTTCCAGTCATCTTCCTACCACCTATTCTCTCTGGACCCTGGCTACTGGCATCTCTGCTGCAAGCCCAGACACTTCATATGTGATTTGGAGCCAATGATATCCTGGCAGGATGTCTCTGAGGGTGAAATATGGTAGTTCCTGGCACATAGTAAGCACTAAATGACTATTAAATCTAAATGCTTATCTCTTTACAAGATTTCATCCACTAGTTATAAACTATTAACCATCACATTTTCCTACCATCACTATTTCGTGCTGAAAAGGACAACTCTATATCTTAAGTACTTCTAAACTGGCAGGTCTGAGTAAGGTTGCCTGTATCGGGTTCTAAAACTTAAACCATAACCGTAAACCACATTCCTCTCAAGCATGTTCTCCTCCAACCTTTATACTATTGAGATTCTCTCTAAACAAACTCATTTTTCCTGGGGAGCTTTGTCAGTTCGGAAGTTATCATGGTCAGGGTACCTGCTATGTTCAAAGCATTTGAACAGGCTAATGTTGAAGGTGGGCACAGGAAAATGTAAAGCCCACTTTCTGCCTTCTTGGGAGCTTACAATTCAGTTGAGGAGCAAAGTACAAAGGCAGAACAGACGTTTCTATATTTATACCAATAGTAAGTTAGTTACACGTTTGAGTACACTACCCAAGGAGGGCCGTTAGAGCTCAGGGATAGAGTGATCACTGGGGTGAAGCACCGGCAGGGAAGAGGGCGGTGAGAGTGCTTGGAAAAAATTTGTTCTTGAGAAGAGGATTAAAGGAAGAATATAATTCAAATGGGAAAGTAAAGAGAGAGAAGTCTAGCCAAATAATCTAGGATAAAATGAAGCAGGATAGAATAAGAATGCTTTAGTGTGTACTAGAAAAAACTATTCTAAATATCTAGAGCTTTCAGTGAACCAAAGAAATCCATAGATTTCCCCTATCCCACCTCTCTAGTGAATTCCCAATCTTCTTCTTCACTAAGCCACCTGCAAATGAGTAGTGATGTGTCATGTGGTCCCACAAAATTCCCTGTAACCTCTTTCATCTTGAATTTACATACTGATTCTCACCACCAAACTATTTTTTAATCAAATTACTACACTTTATGTAAACCCTCTTTCCTGGTTTCATAAAGACATGTCTCAATTGTTTATTGTTTTAAAAATTATTTCCCTGAAAATGGTTCTAGAATCCCTGGAGACGTTCCAGGCATAGTCTCCCTGGGGCTTTGCTAAATCTCTGAGCTTCCCCATCCACACAGAGCAGGGAGGAAGAATTCCAAAGGGAATCTTACATTAACAATATGGAAGGTAGCTAAGGGATTATAATTTACATGCCAAGAGGGTTCTTAACAAAACACATTTTGTGAGCCTCTGTTTGAAATGTTATTTTTATGATGCCAGCTATGGTAATTGTGTTGTCCCTGAAGTATCAGAGGTAGGTGGCTAATTTTCGTAGTGATTCAGGCCATCATTGCAAGACTAGGTGTTTACAGTCCTGATCTCATCAGACGACTGCTGATTCCTTTTCTGAATAGCATCATAAATGTTTTTACGTCTCTTGGTGGATTTTATTTTCCACATACTTTGGTCTCATAGTACTTCACGTCTGCCTTTATCCCGTGTCCTGGTTATATTCACACTGAATGGGCTTGGGCTGTCTGAGTATTAATTCCAAATCTTTCAACATTTCAGTCGTTAGTTCTAAACTCATTTTAACACTATTTATATGTTTCTACCTTTAAAAATTGGTTCTGTGGAATAATTGTGCCCATACCACCCCATGAATTAATGAAATTATAAAACCTCTATTAAAATGGATTTCATAAAGACTTTCAGGGCTTTTGCTACTGTAGCACAGAAACACTTAAAAGATGTAACAGACTTACTCTCATGGCCACAGAGCAGATGTAAATAATGTACTACAGTTGCCAGAGACCCTCTTGGATGAGAATAGAACCATAGCAAGGTTTACTGACTTCACACTGGCGATAAAGGCTCTGAGGCTGACACATGGCATTGTTCCCTAGCTCTCTCACTTAATGAACTCCAAGGAACCTGGAGTAAAACAGCTGTATTCAGAGTTCAATTTGCCCATGGCCACCAACATACATGGAACAACAGTGAGTAAAACATGAGCAAAATAGGTGTTAGAGAGGAAAGAAAACAAAGAACAAGAAATTGGGTTGCTTTCATTTTAAATACATTTCCAAGGGGTTCCCTGATCCTTTTTCTTTTTTATGCTGAGTTATTTTCCTTCTAAGTCAAAGATTGGCCATCTACTACAGACAGGTAGAAGGAGAAAAGATTTGCTTGCCTTCTATTATTATTTATTCATTTTTTCCACTTAATCAGCAAACATAAATTAAAGGCTTCTATGGTTCAATTGGGGCCTCACCCAGTTGTAGAAGGAAAAGACATAAGAAGAAAGATGATTGAGTTTAGGGATGATGAACAATAAGGTAAAATGCTTGTATATCAACACACAGCTCCTTAAAATTTGAGAAATCATGCCCAGAGCAGCCCAAGATGTAGTAGTTATCTATTGCCACATAATAAATTACCCCAAAACTTCACTGTATAAAATAGCAAGCATTTATTATCTGTTGTTTCTGTGGGTCAGGCATCCAGGTGCAGTTTAGTTCTGTCCCTCTGGCTTAAGGTCCCTCTAAAGGTCACAAATTGTTGGCTTGGATTTCAGTCTCATCTGAAGTCTCAACTTGGGAAAGATCCGCTTCCAAGCTAGCTTGCAAAGTTGTCAACAGTCCTCAGTTCCTTGCTAGTCATTGAACTGAGGGCCTCATTTTCTTGCTAGCTGTTGGCCAGAGACCTGCCTCTATTCCTTGTCATATGAGCCACTCCATGGGGCATATCACAGCATCAGGTGGTTTCCCTCAAATCATGTAAGCAAGAAAGAATGTTTAAAATGAAAGCCATGGTCTTTTTATAATCTAATCTTGAAGAGCCATTCCATCACTTTTGCCATAATTCTTTTCCTTATTAATGAGTCACTAGGTCCAGCCCACACTCAAGGGGTGAGAATCCCACAAGGGGATGTATACCAAAAGGTGAGCATCACTGGAGACTGCCTTATAGGCTACCTATGATACCTACCTATAAGCTTGGAGATGTTGAGACCATTTGCTTTACTCATGTCTTGTCAGCTAAGAGGTATGAAGACTAGAAATAAAGTTCCTGAAATTATCTGTCTAGCTGAGGTTTCCATATGTTCTGGTTTGCCCAGGGCAATCATGGCTTAAGCCTGTTGTCCTGGTGTGATTATGAAGAATGTTCCCACTTACTTTCAAAAGTGCCTAGGTTTAAATGATATAGTACATTAGAGCTGGTAAATAAAACTTTTTGTGCTAATAAAAATGTTCTGCATCTATGCTGTCCAATATGGTAGCTACTAGCCATGTATAGCTATTGAACACTTGAAACATGGCTAGTATAATTGAGCAACTGAATTTTTAAACTTTATTTCATTTTAATTAATTTAAATTTAAATAGCTACCTATACATAGTGACCTACGGTCTGGGACAGCATAATATTATATGGTTACTCTAAAAACAATCATCTTCAATGGGCTAGAGAGTGTGAGATTAGAACCTATTTATAATAGTTTAAACTTCTGTTCAATGTGGTGATCCGGAACACATTGTTTTAATTCTCTGGGGATCAAATGAGGAACCCTCATCTATAAAGGGAAGTTAAACTTGGCAGAAGCTTTCCTTTTTCTACCTGTCCAAGAAATACAACAATCTTGATGGATCATGTCAATTCTAACTCCAAGGTGTGTCTCAAATCAATTCATTTCTTTCCATCTCTACTTCATGCAATAAAGTCCAAGCCTCATAACCTTATCCATCACAGTTGGTCTTGAGGCTTCTGCTCTTGCTTTTCTCCATTCAGCAGAAAGTGATCGTTTTCACATGCAAATAAAATCACTTCACCTCTTAAAACACTTTAAAATGCCCCACAAACTAACAGGGGAGGCAGAGTCCGGAGTCTGGGGCTATATCTCATGCCATTCTCCCTGACCTCCAGCCAAAGATCAATTCTTTTAGTGCCTCAAATACACTAAGCCCCAGAGTTTTTCTTGGTCTATTTCCTCCGCTTGGAGTGTCCTTTCTTGACTTGAGTCTCCTCCTCTCTCTCAGGTCTCAAGTATCAACTTGTAACATCACCTCCTTATAAGATCAATCTAATTTATGTGCCTGCTTTTCTTCCAGAATATTCTGTTCTTTCTTTCATAACATCTATTATAATTTAATAGGCTCTTTCATTTAACATATGAACTTCTCCTTTAGAATGTAAGCTCTATTAATCGAGTATTTTTGTCTGTTTTGTTCCACATTGTACAAAATGGCAAGCACAGTGCCTGGCACATACTAGATGCTCAATAAATATTTGCCAGTTGAGTAAGCTTCCTTCCATAATGTAGGACACCATTTGGCATTTGCCTCAGAACCTATTTAAAATTCCTCTTAGGATAGTTTAATATTTTATGCTCTTTGCTGATTCATCCGTGTTCTAATCAAGCCTTTCTAATCTATTCTTAACTTCTTGGCAGTCCTCATGTTTGGAAAGTTGATGTAGGTTCTCTGGCATCTGGGAGGATAAAAAGGGAAAAGCAAAGGAATTCAAGCTGGGTCATGGTCAGACTGTGTTCATGGTTTTGTCTCTTTAAGACCATGATCCTGGCTCTAAGAGAATCACCAATCAGCTAGTAAGAGTAATGGTCTATGTACCTGTTAAGTTTGTGAAATTAGTTCCCACTCACCTGTCAAATTCATCTGTCTCTTGTGAATCTGACCATCCCATTCCAGGCTGGACTTCTGTCCTTGCTTTTATTGACTTCCTGAACAGTGTGGTTGATTCTCTTGAATATAGACTTTGCTCTTTTATATGCCCAGTGTGACTAGTTTGAACCTAATAAAGGACACACAGACTACTTTGACATAGCTTCAGGATCCCCCACCTGTCTGCCTCTCTCTCCACCCTTCCCTAGCCCTCCTCACAACACACACCTAGTGTGCAGCTTTTGCAGGCGGCCTTGACTTTTTCTGGTACGGCCAAGCCCTGCCTTTCATTGCCTAACCTCAGAAGGTGACTTAAGCATTGCCTACAAAATTCTTCCTCGATTATATAATGCTTTGGGTTTCATTGGTTCATGGGAAAAAAACTATAATTCTGCTGGAAAATCTGAGTAATAACCCATCAATTAAGGGTATAAAGAGGGACACTATTATTTCCAGCAGTTAATAGTACTCCCCAGAGAGTCTTTGCTGTCTGTATTTTTGGCATTCTCTGATCACTTGTAGCCATCCACTCTGGTGCATGTCACATGGGCTCGGTGTTCACTGTCCACAGAGCCTCTGAGATCCTTCTCATCTTAATCTTTCTATCTGCAGAAGCTGACTCAGAAGACTCTGGAGAAATCCACTGCTTTATTGCTATAATTTCTTGGTGTTTTTACTATAAAGAGCAAGATCTTGCTTACAGAATGCTTCTAGAACAAATCCTCATTTTTCTTTTTTATATTCTACTACTGTAAAACCATGTTTCTATAAAAATATATCCATATGCACATTTGTTAAATATCCCATGAATGCAAAAGTATCTAACCAGCACACGTATTCTATTACTCAATGTGATTAATGTGCTTTACAATTCCCTGCACTACTGAGGCCTCTGCCCTTTAGCTAATGCCACCGTGTTGAGATCTCAGATGGACCAAGTCACAGTGTATCACCATGCGACCTTGAACAACTCACTGAAGCTTCCTAAATCTCAGTTTCCTCATCTATGAGATGGGCATAAATAGTAGCAGCTGCCTTGCAGGCTGTGGGTACCACTTGAGAGAGATACTGAAAACGTATGCTAGCCTCTCTTATGTCTCGGGATGGAGACCAGATCATGCTGAAGCAGACCTTCTTTGTTCTAGGAAGAGTCTCCTAAACGTCTGACTTATACAAATATAGAGTGAACAGAGTCCCATTGTCTGGGACAAAAGGTATAACAAAATCTTACATGACTCAGTCAAAACTGCCTTTTTTTGAGACCTCTGATATGAAAATCTGCTCATTGTAGAGGAGACTCTACGAGGTGACTGTGTCACCATCGTACCCTGGGAAAGGACAGGAAGGGCGAGTGTTTGTAGCAGCAGTAGGCAAGCCTTATCTCTGGATGTGCATGATCAGTCTTCAGAAGAAACGCTCTGGGGCTCCAAGAAGCAACAACAATAGTAGATGGTTGAAATTTTCATTCTTTCTCCTCCTCTTCCTCCTCCTTCTCCTCCTCCTCCTCCTCCTCCTCTTCCTCTTCATCCTCCTCCTCCTCTTCCTGCTCCTCCTCCTCTTCCTGCTCTTCCTTCTCTGTCACTGCCTCCTACTCTCTTTGGCACTTTAAAAAGTACCAAATCCCTTTGTACTAAATAGTCTCCAGTATTCTTGAACTATTTTGGGGTGTAGACCCCATAAAGAAAGTACCAGATTTTATGTGTATAGTACAATGAGAAGTAAATAATTTAAAGATATACAGAGGTGACTATATATGTACTTTGAGTCAGTAGAGAATATCACACTATTGATGATAGTGAAAGAGTTGTATACATGGATGAGTTTTATAAATAACAATATTCTATAAAAATTATGAGAGGGCTTTTTTTTCCTGCTTCTGCCTGCAACCTTTCCCTGAGGCCCAGTGTACTCCCGAATTGTCCCAGGTTGTCTGAAGGGCTCCCAGAGATCAACCAAGATCTAGAATGAAAATGAACCTTCTGAGAAACGACTGGGAAATCTCCTTAACCCCGAAATAAGAGGAGGATGTAAGAGGATGTTTGAGACAAATTTAGACTGAGTAAGGAGTACCATAAACCAAGCAGCTCTGAGTTTTCACAGAAAAAGCTGTTTCGAGGCCTTGGTAACAATTCCCCAGTTCCTATAGTAGTAGGAGATAGTAGAGAACAACCCAGATACCACTGGCCCCAGGGTCCTATACCTCACCCTTGATGTGCAGTGGCCGCCACCTCCTACATGGTCAGGAAACAGATTCTACTTTGAGATCTGGAGATTTCTGTTCCTCATTAATTTTTTGGTCTTCAGTTAGCTCCTTGGCTCCCTCTCTAAAAACATACCATAGAGACCACCATCCTCTGGCCACCTGCAGACATGATCTGTTCCTTAGGCATTTGTCACCCAGCCCAGCACACCACCATTTCTGTCCCACATAGCAACAGAACTTGCATCTCCTTTTCACTTTGTGCTTTCATTGTTTTCTTCCTCTTGAACCACAACATGATAATTCAACAACACTTCTCTTCCATTTTCCATGCCTATGATCCTCAGTCACACCTGCTTCCAAATTCCAATTTCTAAAACCAACTGCCTTTACTCTGCGATATGTTCTGAAATTGCCACCATGATCTTTTCATTATAGTTTGTAATAGTGCTTGGCATGTATCACATACGCCACAAATATTTTTTATAATTACTATTTTTCTCAATGAACCCAGTATCTAAATTATCATCAGCCATTTAAGAATATTCAGCTTGTATACTCCTGGATACAGCTGGAACCCATTCTACTAAGTGAAGTATCTC
>VBSM01001562.1:58197517-58211566 GCA_008086735.1 Cheirogaleus medius
TTTAAAAAAAAAAAAGAATATTCAGCCTTGCTGGGATATTAGGCATTTTCTTCAGAGATGTTTATTGCTTTCATCCTTCTCTCTTTTTAATTGTACCTTATATTTCTATTATTGTCGATAATAATGATTGCTGTATATTCTTTATTTGTTGATTTATTTATATGCCCCTGCTTATTTGTTCTACCAAAGAACTTAAGATGACCTGCAAAAATACCTAAAATACAGCAATATGACACAAATTTAAAATAGATGGAGAAAAATATCAAGAAAACAAAAGTACAGTATAAAGGTTTTGGAAAAAAGCTAATACAAAGTTTCATATCCATACAGGTGCTCTGGGTGGATCACTAATTTGGGTCTCAAGTTCCTAGCTATCAGCTCCAAAAAAGAAAAGCCCAATCAGTTTAACACTTTATAGTGTTTGTAAGAGAAATACAAACACGTTATTTAGAAGAAATATAATTATTTTGGATATTAAGACCAGGCAAAAATGTCTCCCATGGGGGCCAGTGAAGTGTCCAGTAAACCACATGCCCATAGCAGACATATAGGGAGCACACGGTATAATAGGCCATTTGAATGGTGCTCCCTACCAAAAGCTCATAGCATCCTTCCCAATGACAGTGGAGAGTAAACATCTTGACAGGCCATGGTCTACATGATATGGTACAGACACACAGATCTCTGGTGATCTGACTTAATCCAGAAGTGAATATAATGATCTGGAAGAACAGATGCAGTACATAACTTCCAAGAAATTTTCCCTGGAGATGGCTTCTCTCAGCTGAGTTTTGATTTAAAAGTGGGTGCCAATCACTACCAATAAAAACCAGCCACTATATACATTACCTGGGATCCTCAGATCAGCCCTGGAGATGGAAATTATTATTCATATTATGTTGATAAGGGAGCTGGGGCTTTGAAAAGTTAAATAACCAGTACAAGGCCACCATAATTAGAAAGTAAGGTGATAGGGATTTGAAATCCAAGGCTTGGTTCCAAACTCATCTCATTATTTTTAATTATGAAAATTCTCAAACATTTAGAAAGACATAGAAATGACTATAACAAACAACTGTATATCCACTATCCAGATTGACAAATGTTAACACTCTCTCTGCTCTAGTCAGCACACCAAGTTTCCTCCTTTGAATGCCTCTTTGGTGTCTAAAAGATGGAAGTAGGCCAACAAAGATTGAAAGATTGCTTTTTCCTAACCATACCAGCAGAGAAAATTCCTGGTTGCCTTCTCTTATAACTCTCAAACTGCCTTTGCCCAAAATGGCTTGGGCTGCATTATTTAAAACACATTGTGCACTTTTTTGTTTTATTCTTGGCTTGCACACAGACACAACTGGGGACTAAAAGCTTAATGCTGCCCTGGAGAAGAAAAGGCTCAGCTGCTGGTTCATCTGCCAACTTCTGACAAGGGCAAGTGCCAGTTGCCCCACCTCCAACCCCAAAGAATCCCTTGTAACTCAAAACATAATGTGTGATTGGCCAATTTCTTTTTTTTCTTCAACTTGGCTGAACATGAATAAGATATATGGGAAAAATATCTATTTCAAAGATACCCCTTTCTGAGCAAGTGAACCTTTTCATATAAGTTCAATGGTGAAATTTTAAATTTAAGAAATTTAAAGTGGATTCAAGATCTCATGAGCATAGGTATGTGTTGATTTAAAATACACTCTTCATCTTCCTCCACATCCTATTTAGTATAAACTCTGGGAAGCCACAAAATGTAAAAGATTTTTTCTAAACCAAGAATGGCCTAAATTTCAAGAATAAGAATTTAAATTTAGTTGGTTGATCCCTAAACTCACTCTTTAAGTAACACTGTAACGGTTGGGCACGGCAGCTCATGCCTGTAATCCCAGCACTTTAGGAGGCTGAGGCAAGAGGATTGCTCGAGGCCAGAAGATCAAGACAAGCCTGGGTAATAGAGTGAGGCCTCGTCTCTACAGAAAATTAGAAAAATCAGCCAGGCATGGTGGCACACATGTGTAGTCCCAGCTACTCCGGAGGCTGAGGCAGGAGGATTGCTTGAGCCCAGAAATTTGATGATGCAGTGAGCCACTTTAGCCTGGATGACAGAGCAAGACCCTGCTTCTAAAAAAGAAAAATAAATAAACATTATAACGAGAGGCTGAGGATATAGGGAAGAACATTGGCAGACATTGCCAAATGTGTGTGTGTGTTCATTCTCTTCAAATAATTGGTATAAAACTGGACATGATCTATTTATTTGTCACTGCATTTAAATTTAAAAATGGTTTATCTTTACCTTTATAACTTTAATTTAGTCTGTTATGCGTGGATCACCATAAATTAAAGAACTTGATTTAATGGTCCTGAGTTCTAAATTTTCCGCTATTGGTATCTAGAAACTAACAAGAAATATCAACCCAAAGAAGTCAAATTCACTTGTCAGTGTTCTATTCACCCATCTGGTTCAATAAATATTTGAAGTCCTTTGCTTTCTTCAGCTAAACTCTAAAGATTTGTATGTAGTCAGTTCAATTTTTTAAAAGATTTTTTAAAGCTCTCCCACAGTTAGCTTGTATGACCTTAAATAATTTTCTTTTAGACCCTTTTTCCTTCCCTGGCAGGCAGTAAATGCTTAGACTTTACACCTAGAAATGATATACAGTGGCAGTCAGACATAGCATGCCTGTTACTATTGAACTAGAGACATAAAACAATTACAGAGATCTTTTAGACCAAAAATCTACTTTATTTTTTGTGATTGTGTGTTTTCTGAAAATGTCAACTTAGAATCACAAATACTTATAATTAGGTAGTCCTCAGTGATCTTATTGTCTTGGTTTTTTTTTTTCATTTTTAAAGAACTGTACACTAAAGAAGGTAAGTTTAAATGACATGTCCGTGGTGTTCAGCACTTAAAATAAACCCTTTGACTCTTCCCATCACTCCACAAAGCCTGTATCGGGCATCTAAATTTCTCAGGCAATATTTCTTTCAGTTTTCTCCCTTTTTGTTTTCTTTAAACTTTTCTACTTTACCTTGTATATGAGGACAACGCTTTGGCTCTGGTTTAACTCAAACTGCAAAGATTTTTTTTTTTTTTGTAACTGTTCAAAAAGAATAAATCTTCTAATTGTTTTAGTAGTCAGCTTTATTCCTCTAGCTCTCACAGAAGCAGCAATTGCCCCCTCTATTTCTTAGACTCAATAAAAAGATAGTCAAATGAGGCTATATATTTTTAATAGCTTCGTCCCCTCAAAAGTACATATACATCACACACATATACGCACGCACAGAGACACACACAAACTGGGGCGACCAAATCAATTGTTGGAAAGCGATACAATAAAAGAGACAAAGACAACCTTCTGCCAAGCTCAGTAAAAGTCTTATTTCATCACCAGTTTCACAATCCTGAACTCTAGTTGATCCTGGTCTAACGTCCTCCTGTTACCATTTCTTGGTGTCCCAGCTCCAGCTGGACATTGGATACAGAGCATGAGAATGTCCATTAAGGACACCGTGCCTGTAACCAAATACTAAGACAATATTATCTCAGAGTGAACAGAGGGTATCATTTTCTTGCTCTTCTTAAGTATTCATAGCTAAATGATTTATGGGCACACAAATGGATATAATGTCCCATAATATATAACAGGACTAATATTTAATGTGTTTCTTTTTTACTTTGTTTGAATAAAATCCCCCAAAATACTTTTAGCAAATGATCATTAATTATGTGCATTGTCAAATGCTCTCGGGTTCTAATAAGCAGGCCTCAGAATTTACAGTTCCCGGCTTTCAGCTAGTGCCTATAAATTCAAAGTGGGTGACGGTACTCAATAAAATAGCCCCATCACCGGCATGGAAGCCTCAAATAGTTCACTTTAAGACATACCACAGATTTTTTTTTCCAATATCTATAACACAAGTAGAAAAAACCCATTCTGAATATTATTCTGAGGAAACTCTCAGATTATCAGAAGCTGTTTTGTAATGGGACTCTATGACCCACAAGGGCTAAATTTGGCCTTAAGCCTGTGGATTTTATCAACCGCATCTTTTGGATAGATGGAATATCTGGGACAGAAGTGAAAACCACAGTGGCTTCTTGGGGAATATTTATCACCAAATGTATTTTCCAAAAAATGAAAAACAAAATTTAAAGAAAAAATGTTTAAATAAAGTTGTGACTTCATAGTCAATTTACTTAATCTTCAATGTCTTTTGCAAATCCATTATGCACTTGGGATGTCAGAGGGGTCTACAAATTACCAAGTTGTTTGAAGTTTGCTGCTTTCTGAAGTGGCTTTGGTCATTTATTTTCATAGAAATGTTATTTCTTCAACTTACAAGATATGTAATAGCAAGGTCTTTTGAGACAGCTGTCTGAATAGAAAATGATTATCCACGTCTCTAAAGAAAGGTGACTTGTTCTTTATCTGAAGTCCTCTAAGGAGCATTTAGCATTTTAAGAATACAAAAAGACTAAACTTCAATTTTCAAAGTCTGTAAGAAGTGTCCATGCAAAAGAGAGAAAAGCAGAGAAAATAAATGGAAGGATGTGCTGCTTTAACCTGAGGGAAGAGGGGGGAAATGCAATGTATTTAATCTTGAATTCTTTTTGTCTGAAACTCTCCAAATATTTTAGATCAAAAAAGAACAATGTACGTTAAGCGAAATAAGCCAAGCACAGAAAGACAAATATTCCATGTTCTCACTCCTATGTGAGAGCTAAAAAAGTGGATCTCATGAAGATAGAGAGTAGATTGGTGGGTATAGAGGCTGGCAATGTGGGGTGGAAGAGGGTGAAGCAGGAAGAGTAGTTGATACTGGGTACAAATGCATGGTTTGTTAGAAGAAATAAGATCTAATGTTAGATGGATCAGTGGGGTGATGATAGTTTACAATAATCTACTGTATCTTTCAAGATAGCTAGAACAGAAGAATTTGGTTCTAGAATAAAGAAAAGACAAATATTTAAGGTGATGGATAACCCAAGTACACTGATTTGATCTTTACAAATTATATGAATGTGTTAAATTATCACATATGCCCCAAAACTATGAAAATACCAAAAAATAGAGTAATGTAAGAAGATGTTATTGTCTTGTTATTTGAATTCCAGACTTGAGACTGAAGAAATATTTGGTTATTCAGTTTATGCTAGAGTTAATAATTGAGTATGGAAAACTAGATACTAGGGTAAGTGACAAATCATGTCAAGATATTTTATTCATTCTAGAAAATCCGTCCTATCGAGCTGTGGTCCCCAACTCCTGGGCTGTGGACCAGTACCAGTCCATGGTCTGTTAGGGGCCAAGCTGCAAAGCTCTGCTGCCCCCACTTACCCACCCCTCCACCCACTGTCTATGGAAAAATTGTCTTCTATGAAACTTGGTGGTGGGGGAGGAGGGAGGTGCACAGCAGGAGGTGAGGGGCGGGAGAGGGAGTGAGGAAGCAAAATTTCATTTACAGCCGCTCCCCATTGCTCGCATCACCGCCTGAGTTCTGCCTCCCCCCTCCATCACCACCATGTCCGTGGAAAAACTGTCTTCCATAAAACCTGTCCCTGGTGCCAAAAAGGTTGGGGACCACTGCAGAGGTTTTAAGTACTCAGCTAAGAACAGGAAAATTTATACACTACCCTGACATCAATATATTGGGAAACTGCATGACAATATAACAAATGAACATTGCCACTAGAGATTTTTATATACTTCTAGTCAGTCTCCAAGTAAAACTAACACAAAAAGCACCAATACTATAAAAACATGAAATGCAGCAAAGCAGCACATTAAAAAAAGGAGGCGAGGGAACATTACCTGCCAAAAAGGTTAAAGAAGATGACTAGGATTAAGAGAAACAAAGTTAAGGCCCCCAAATCCAACTGCAACAATCTTCAGTCGGGGAAATTACACCCATGGGGTGAAGAACACAGGTTTCTTGATTCTCTGGCCAGTGCTTTCTCCATATATAAAGGCTAAGCCTTTGTAGAACTACATTATACTACAAACCGCAAATAATCTTGGCCCTTATGTCAAGACTGACACATTTTGGCTAGGACCCAGCCCTCCAGCTTCTTTCCTGAATAACAGGCCTTTCCTGGGTTGGTCCAGGTATTGTTTCATACACTGGTAACAACTTCTTCCTAAAAGAAGAGACTCCTATTCCCGAAACAGTGGGAGCTCATCTAACCTACAAGCTATGGTTTGCGCATAGTTGCTTCAAAGACAATAGTAAACCTCCTCGGTGTGACAAAGGCCAGGCCGACTCCTCTCACACCAGGAAAGCAGTCTGCTCTGGTTTCCAGGACAGACCAGCCTGCTTCCTACAGCAGGCAGGGCTGTATTACCGTCTTTCCCTCCTCTTCAGCTCACCTGTCTTTACCGGCTACTGCCTTTCATTTCTCTTACTAGAGACCAAATTAAGGAGTTTCCCAGTTCCTTGAAATGCCATCTATTGTTCAGCCTTTCTGTACCCATTCAGGACAACTGTTGGATCTTTTAAGGAACCTGCTTTTAGAGTCTTAGGTTGACTACTGTTGCTACTAATCTATCTGCATTATTGTTTTAACATCTTTCTTGGTTTTAAAAGGATCCTATTAAAGTTATTTGGCATAGTAAGCCTTAAGGCAATGTCACCATTGTTTCTTTTTTTTAAAAAAAAAGCATTTTGTTTCTGAGCTCTTTGATGGGAGAAGTTATTTATTTGGGTTTGAGGTTGTACTTTGGGAATGGGAAAAGGGGTTACTGGGGTCAGATGTCCCCATTAGGGAAGGAATTGTAACATTAAACAAGAGCACCAGAGCAGGATTTATTATTGTCTGCATGATTCACCCTTCAGGAAGGAAATATTTGCCTCTCCTGAGCAAGGAGATTGTTTCATAATGTTCATAATTGAAAGTAAGGCAGAGAAACAAGATTAAAACTAGACAATTTTGAATTTAGATATCCAAAGTATATTTTTTCTATTGATTTATACATTAATGATCAAGAGGTATGTTGGAGACTGGGTTGGAGAAGGCATAAGTAACTATTGAAAAAAGTAACTAATTATGAAAGTAAGAAAGGTGTTTCGAAATCAGGGTTTTAGCTAGGTAACCAAGAAGCAGAGAACTCCTTTTGGTGTAAGTTGCTCAAATAGTGATATCTGCCTGCAAAGCTTGAAAATGTTAATTTGTTTAGGAGGATACGATCAGAATGGTAATTCAACCCTTATCATGTACACCCCAAAAGTAGCAACTCATGAACAAAAGCATCCCAATATTTTGGCAAGTAGTCACATCTGGCAATTTCATTAACCCACAAGTTTTTCATGTGGAAATGGATCCAGATGTTTTAGGAAAATTTGTATTGGATCTGAAAGAATCTGGATCCTTTTGATAAAGTGCTATTTCATAGACCGATATCAGACCCTTTAGCTCCATCTACATGAAAGGGACCAGATTTTGTTTCTATGTGATTTAGACCCAAAGGAAAGGCAAAATGCTTTTGTTTGTAATGTGTGTGCTCCATTCTGATGGATCTGGAGACTGTTTCTCTGATAGCTCCTACAGACCACCCATAAAAAGAAAAGAAAAATGACCATCCCTAGACTTTAATGCAGAGCATAAACTTTTACTACTGTATTAGTTACTATGTCCTCACAAAAATTGGTTATTCCCATTGAACTAAACTAAAAGAAACTTAGGTGAATCAGAAAGGCCCAACAAAGTGATCTATCATATATCTCCATTCCCACCTTTAGAGCAGATTCTATTTACAACAACTCTAACCAATAAAATATACAACACTTTTAAAGGCCCCTAGAGAAGCAGATTGTATAATCCTTATCGTTAGTCCAGTCCAGTTCTTACAAACCCTGAACGAAAAGGAAATTGTGTTTATTTGGAGTCACTGGGCATTAGCAACTCACCTTCCTCATTCTATGGTTTCTAGGATATCAGGGGTGCAAGGGAAGTAGTTATCTTGCTTACTCTCTACATTTCCTGACCTTCAGGGCTATCTGGTCCTGCAGTCCAGGATGTAGGGTGATAGTGGCTGCCACTGGATAAATCTAATCCCATTGATAGCCTAATGTCCCTGCCACTTTTGGTGGTTAAGGCTCCACACTCAAATCAGACTCTTGCACTTACCAACTGTGCAACTTTGGGCAAATCAAGATCTCATTCGGTTTCTTTATCTGGAAAATGGTGGTTATAATAATATATAATAGATTGTTTTAAGAAGTAAAGACAAATTATTTGTGTAAAGGGCTTACCGTGGTAAGTGCTCAAAGATTGTTAGCTATAATTGTGTGTGTGTGTGTGTGTGTGTGTGTGTGTGTGTGTGTTTAAAACTACCACCACTAATTCTTTCTGTATCCCTCCCTTTCACCCTAGTCTGGTACCTCGCACTCAGACCTTCAGATCTTTGGTCATAAAGCAGGGATTCCCCATAAAACCCATTCAGAGCACATGGTGCTGTCCTAGAGCTAAGTTATGGGAACCCTGACATGGCCCTTTACCCTACTATTTAGGGTTAACGTTTTACATTCCATATTCTACTCTAGTGTTCAGAGCAACTCTATGATATGTAAAGAATCAATATGATTATTCCTATATTACCAATGAGGCAACGGAAACTCATAAGAAGTCGATAATTTATTGAAGGCCATACAAAACAGTGATGGCTTCCATGCTGATTTTATGTCTTCAGGCCCATAGCTTCTCTCATCACCTCACAGTGCCTTGATGTCATATCTGGAAATCCCAACCCCCACATTAACTTGGAGCTCCAGCAGAAGTCAGAGGACGAGGTCCCAGAAGGACAAGAGTATGAGGAAGAGGTGGCCCCCATGTGCTCAGAGGAGCCCTGGTCTCACTCAGAATGTGTCTCTCTCCCTTTACCAAAAAGTAAAACACATTCTTCCTAACTTAACCTCACCACAGCATCTACTGAAAACCCCACATTTCTTGAACTTTCTTCCTGTGGGAAATATAGCCCAATAGTGGTCATTCCCAATTTCAAGGCTGCATAAGAATCATTTCATGAAATTTGACTCAGTGGGTCAAGAACTGGGGCCAGAGGTATGCATATTTAATTAACAACTGAGTAGATATTGATGTATGTGGTCCCATTTCCCCACTTGAACAGGGGATGCTGAAGCCCTAGAATATAGTATATTCTCTATTCTTAATTTCTCTTGGTAATTACGACACTCTAATTCCCTTCCACTGATTCTGCACCCACTAGAGCTATTTCAAAACATTAAATTTGCTGATCATGTATTATGTGTAGGGAGCAAACATCTGTATTATGTAGATCACTTTTCTGCAATATAGCAAGTCTGACAGTGTCATAAAAGAAAATTAAAGTAGTCTGACAGGATTAAGCAACCACCAGTTATTTCTTAAGGTGATGTTCAACCAGATGCATTATCTACAGGGAACATTGGATGGGTGTGAAATTATTGCTATTAGTAATGGGAAGTTTTATTTTATTATTTCATAGATATATGGCCATGATAATGTAGTACAGAAGACAGTAACATACTTTGTTCCTTTACAGCATTATAGAATTAGAGGAAAAATTAATTCATTTTGCATCCACAATCGTCTGTGTTTCAATATATCTGGTTACTGCCTTAACCATTATACTTACCTTGGCAGAGTTGATTCTCATAAACTTTCCTTTGAGTTTCTCAAAGTGATTCATATGCTTGGAAGTCTTCTAGGTAATCTGAAGTCCAATCTAAAATACAAGTCCCTGCAAGCCTGTGTGGATAGCTACTGTGAGTGTGTATATTTGTGTTTGTGTGTGTTCATATATTATTTATGCTTTAGCATTCAAATAAGATTAAAATATAATCATAAAAATATCTGGGAAAGTTTTATGAGATCATCTCCTATGTGAAAAACAGATCGTATGTCTACATAATATAGCACATAATGACATACATATGTGTCATATACGTACATACATACATACATATGTACAGTAGTATGCAGGTGAGGTTTAACTCACTCTTTGGGGGAAAGACACTAGTTTATAGCATTTGCCAATTTCCGTGGTGTAAATACTCCCACCATGGCTGATTTAAAGCTACCAACATGACTGAACATGCATAATCAGCTTTCTTGAACCAACAGGAGCTGGCTGTAGTATACCACTGCAATATACCTCTCTCAATTTCTCTTTGTCAATGAGGATTTTTGACAAGTAGAAGGATTTATCTAACCTCGAAGGTGTTTTAACATTTAGCAGTATGTTTTCTCTATTTACATTTATACACTATAATTAATTGGTATAGCTTGAGTTGGAAAGTAGGTGGTCCACATTGCCTTTAATCCTATTGAAACTAAAAAGTATATCAAAGCAAAGATTTAAAGGCCACTACACGAATCTAGGGCTTTGAAGTCCACTGCTTCTCCCAGGGTTTCTAATCCCATGTGCTTGCAGAAATGGATTTTCAACTGGCCTATTTATCATTGCAATCACTTCTTCCCATATGATCTGCATATTTTCATGTGTGGTTCCTTTTTTCCTTCAAAATGATCTCCTTTGTTTCAGACGTTAAAATAAGAAATTTTATTCGATGCCCTACCAAAAAGAAAAGGGGGACAAAAGTTAATTGTATCTGAACTGAAGTGTAACTGTGGCCCTATTAAAGAGGTGTAGTTATGGGCTATTGATCGCAGCGCACAGGAAAAGCTTGTCATGTAAAGCCAAGAGGTTAATGTAATTACAAGAATGGGCAGCAGGATCAGCTGTAGCCCAGAAGTGGTGAATAACTAAAAGCTGCTTTAGAGACACATAATGTTGTCAAAGCATAAATAATTCATCCTAGCATTCGAGAAGAAATTACTCCTCTGTTCCAGCATATTATTCAGCCATTAAAATCTTGCCTTCTAAAGACTTTTGATGTAGTCATATTTTCAGTTCTAAGTCATTCTGAGGCATGCCACCTTCATTAAGCCTTGTATTGTGTAGTTTTCAAAGTATGAGAGAGGATGTGGAATAGATCCACAATTTGTTTAATAACCACAATACAGTTCAGATAAGAGGGAAGACTTGGGAAGATTTATGCTGCGTCTAGTAGCCAAGCAGGATGGAGATTAAGCAACATGGAGTAGAATTCTTAGTTCTTGAGCTGGACCAAGTTCTATTCACTCCAGTTCCTTGCTGGCACCAAGTCCTTACTGATACAATCTGTGAAGCATTTCCCTAGTGCCGAGAAAGTGGAAGAGGCCTGAGAAGTAACGACAAGTCTCACTACTCTTCTTGAAAGTATTCTCATGTGAACTCTTCAGTAGCACTTATAAAAATATTCTGACAGTGTGGTTTGGAATTGAATTTGCTTTCTTTCATTGTTATTGTTATTGTTTTTCCTTCGATCTGTGCATTTAGTAACAAAGCTTTGCACATCTATGGCAAATTGATAGCTGCAGGCCCCTCAGAATCAATAACCACCTACTATTTCTCCAGTGGTCAGAACTATCATTTAGATCATGTTGTACACAGCATATAAAAGGCACTACATAAAACAAGTAATATCAGAATGAATAAACACATGAAATAATATAACCAAAAGCAACCTTAGAAGGACAAACGTAGTTTTCTGTTTCACCCCAAATCTATTCTTTACCTTTTTGTGCCCTGACCTGTGTCCCAAGATGGGGAGCTAGGATCCTTGACCCTCTTTCTTTGAGAATCAGCCAGTGACAGACCCCAGCAGCCAATCTGAGAGCAGGAGGAGAGAGGTGTGGGCATATCTTCCCTGCTCCCTCTCTGCTGAGGGTTAGCTCTGGAGGTAGCTGTGGCCTCTAGAGCTGCTTTTGAAAGGCCTTTCTTCCATGTTCCTGGTCTCCAGAGACATTTTATACCCCTTGTTCTTGCGAACCTATAAGATCTTAGCACCACCACAAGTCTCTGTGTGTTTCAACATCCTAGGTTGGCTCTTTGTCAGTAGTCCTTCTATGGAAAGCCTTTGAGGATCCTGACAGATACATACAGCTAGGCAAGGAGCAGGTGGACAACTCCTCCTTAGCACATTCTTTAGAAGAGAATCTTTGTCGTCAGTTTTTTTAAGTTGCTTAAACCATGCATCATGACAGTTGCTAAAACCATGATTAAAAAAAAAAAAACTTCAGAAAAAGTCATAACAAAATAAGACTCTGAAAACTCAGTCCAACTATCAGAGAAGGGTGGTCTCTCTTTCCCATTCTAGTTCGTACCACCAATCAGTTGGTTGTTCTCCAACCACTCCTAAGAGACCCTTGATATCAGACCAGTGAGCTCCTTGCTGGTGTTAGAACTAGACAGTCTTGCCTGAAAGGCCAGGAAGCCCATTCTCCCCATCAGAGCAAACAACTTCCTATCCTACCTCTAGTTGAGTCTCATCAGTGAGTGGTAACTCATTGTATAGGTCAATTCATTTACAGTATTCATCGTATACATTCAATATTATATATTTCAACTATTTAAAGTTTTTCTGATTTTAAACTGAAAACTATGTCCTCCTGGATTTTTTCTGGTTTAGGATTTGCAATGAAATGATGTAAGCTTTGTGATAAGGAAGGAATGTGAGGTATTTATCCAAAATGTCTGAGATACTTCCATTCACAGAGCTAAGCAGAAGAGACATAACAACCTGTATTGGATAATACAACACTGTGGTTCACTTCGAACTCTGTGTAGCTGCTCTCCACAGTACTAGCAAATATCTCCATTTAGCATCAGCACCTAGGAGGCACCCTTGATTCCATTCTTTCCTTACCTCCATGCTTAATCCATTAAACTATTGTGTCATTGTCATCCCAAAGGTATATCTCAAATCTCTCTGTTTCTCTGTATCATCCTCAATACCTTGTGCGACCTACAATCATCTCTCACCTGGATTAATATTAATGGAATGACATCACTGCTTCCTTTTTGCCTCCCAATAATCCCTTTGTACACAGAACAGCTACTTTGATATTTCTACAATGCAGATCAGATGATGTCATGCCCTCCCCTCATGAAACTCACCAATGACCCCCTTAATCTACCAAGCTCCAAGGTAGACTGGCTGTGTCCTGTCCTTATCCCCATTCCTCATGATGCATGAGCGTCCCTGACCTTTCTAAGCTTCCAACACATCTTCTTCCCGCCTCCTGGTCTTCTTGTTCTTCCTCCTGCCCCCAGTGTTTACCTGGCTGCCCCTGTCTTGCCATTCAGATATCAACTCAAATACCAGTGCCTCTGAGAGAATCTTCCTGACCACACTCCTTAATGCTTACCCCTCCAGCTGTGCTCTGTCGCATCTTGCCAGTCAGTTTTCTTCTAGCATTTATCACTATCCAAACTACACAATTTCTTTCTTTCTTTGCTGCTACCTGTCTTCTCATTTAGAATGTGAACTCTGTGAGATCAGAAATCTTGTCTGTATTGTTCACTCTTTTCTCTCCAGTCCTTAGAATGGCACCAGCACATAGTAGGTCTTCAGACAGCCTTTGTTGAATTCAATATTCACCAGTCTACTGCAAAAGAGTGGAGTGGGGCAAAGAGGCCTGGCCTCGTGTTTATTGTTTTCTACTAAATACTACCAGTTAGCTATTTACCTTGCATTCAAATTACTTTACCCCCTCCTAGCAGACATCAGCTAAACCGTAACCTGCTCTGTTCAGTGTTGGAAAATGCTAGAACATAAGTGATATAAAATTGCTCCGATTTTCAATGAATGCTTTAGGAATGATTTTTAAAACCTGGGTTCTTAGACACAATGTTAATCTAATAGTTAAGTAAAGAACAGGGAATTCAAAAAGGCAGAACTGGGACGAAATGAAGGAAAAGTGAAGAGAACAAAAAGACCTGAAACCCACATTCTTTGCAGGATAAGCAAATCCTCTTCTCACCAGACCACTGGGGAAGAGCTATACGATCTCTGCCCCTCGCTTTCTGAAAACTTCAAAATCAAAAGGGTGCTGTAGGAGGGCGGAGCAAGATGGCGGACAATAAACACCGCCAGATAGAGCGTCTCTGCAAAAAAGAAAGCTTCTAGAATATATTAGAAGAAAGAAGCAAGTAAATGACCATACAT
>VBSM01001562.1:58216749-58233272 GCA_008086735.1 Cheirogaleus medius
CAATATACATAATTGTAATATTTGTACCCCCATAATATGCTAAAATAAAAAATAATTAAAAAACAAAACAAAACAAAAAAATGAGATGTAGAGATTTCTCTGTGGGATAATTGTGGGGATTCAACTGGAGAACATACTCTTACAGATACTAACGCACTCGCCAAGCATCAGGCACTCTTCCAATCCCCTGCATGGTTTACCTACATTCACGCGTATCACCTCGTTCAAGGCAGAGCACCTGGCACAGAGAAAGTTTTCAAAATGTGCTAATTATTAGCTGTATTCTGTCTCTCCACCTACTTTTTGGGCTTATCATTTGCACCACTGTGGGAAGCATGAAAGAAACTGTCAAGAGCCAAACACAGTCATTGTCGCTGCCCTAGAGGTCTCATGGCCAAATTATTGTGCAATCAGATATATAAATACCAACTCTGATGCATTATGTGGAGGCAAACAATGCAGAGTGGTGTGAGGTGAGTCTACCATAGACTCGCTGTTCCGGGAAGGCCTCTCAGAGGTGGCAGCTCCTACATCCTGTGTCCTAACTGCCAGGAGGCAGCTCTGTGAGAAGTGCGGTGAGGCTCTCCAGGATGAGGGAATTGTGCTTGCCGATATCCCAACCCAGGAAAAGCTGGGCCCATTCAAGGACCTGGGGGAAGACGAAAGAGGAGGAAGGACGAGAGAAAGGGGGAGGAAAGAGGACTACCCTAAAGTGAGGCTCCCGCAGTGGGTAGTGGCCACACCATGGAAGGCCTTGATAATCACTGATTCAACACATGTCTATAGTGTGCCTACTATGGGCTCCTCTAGGCACATAGTAGGCACCAGATGATTGAATTTACTAAAGACGAATAAAAAGCCATTGAAGAGTTTTAATCTATGACAAAGCATGAAGCATGACCTATTTATATTTTAAAAGTATCATTCTGACTGCTAAATGGAAAATCAGTAGAAAAGGGAAGAAGAAGGTGTAGGGACCGAATAGAAAACTCTTGCTGCAATTCAGGAAAGCGTGGTTGGCATCTCAGACCAGGGTGATCTTGTGGAACTGGAGAGAAGTGGATGGACTAAGAATGTCTTTGGAAATGGTGTAGCTGGAACTCGGTGACACTGGGTATGGGGAGGAAGAAAGCAGAGTATCAAAAATAATTCTACTCCGAGATTGGGACTCCTGGGAAAACAAAGAATGGGAGAGAACCAGGCTAGAAAAGATTACTGTTTGAATATGTAAATTTTCAGATATTTGTCAGATAATAAAGTGACTAAGTCAAGTAGGCAGATGTGTATATGAATCTGAGACCCAAAGAAAACATATGGTTAAATGTACATCACTGGGAGTAGTGGGAATATATTATATATGCTATTTAAAGATGAGGATGGGCCAGGCATGGTAGCTCATGCCTGTAATCCCAGGATCTTGGGAAGCCAAGGTGGGAGGTTCACTTGAGACCAGGAGTTCAAGACCAGCCTGAGCAAGAGCAAGAGCAAGACCCCATCTCTATGAAGAATAGAAAAAATTAGCTGGTCATGGTGGTGCACACCTGTAGTCCCAGCTACTCAAGAGTCTGAGACAGGAGGATCACTCAAGGTCTGGTGTTCCAAAGCAACTTGAGCAAGAGCGAGATCCCGTCTCTACTAAAAATAGAAAGAAATTAATTGGCCAACTAAAAATATATAGAAAAAATTAGACAGGCACGGTGGCGTGTGCCTGTAATCCCAGCTACTTGGGGGCTGAGGCAGGAGGATCACTTGAGCCCAGGAGTTTGAGGTTGCTGTGAGCTATGATGATGCCACTGCACTCTAGCCTGGGTGACAGAGTGAGACCCTGTCTCACGAAATAATATAAAATAAAGATGAGGATAGATACAATCATATGAAAACCTTATATAAAGAGAATAGGGAAAAACGTGTTTAAAATCCTCATTTTCCCTTGTCATACTGACCCTAAGAATTATTATAAACTAATAATAATAATACTTGATCTTTGGCAAAAAAAAAGTATCTCATTATTAGCCACTTGATTTTTTATTATCTTCTGTGTAAAGCCTTTCCTCATATTTCTGTTAGGATAGTCTTTTTAAAAAAATTTATGAGTGTTCTTTATATTTTGTGATATTAAAACTTTTATATTGCAAATAGTTATGTTTGTCACTTACCTTTTATAAAATTCTTTATAAGATGGAGTTTGTCTCTTTTCTTTTTTGAGTACTATATTTTTTTGTAGAGAAATTTAGACTTTTCCTTTATGATTTGCCTTTAGTACAATGTTTAGAAAGTCCTTGCCCACTATTAAGGCTTTAGAATAAAAATCTACCATCTCTATTATATATTTTGTGAAAAAAATACAAAATATTATTATAGGATAATTCCCTTTTGGGAAAACTGTTTCTATGTTAACAACTATATTTTTTAGTCTATTGCTATTTCTGTAATAAAAGAGTAAACATTTTATTCATGTATATCTTATCTCCCAATTAACTTTTAAGTTTGTATATTCCCTTCAAATGTTACCTAATCAAATTAATTAGTTAATTAATTAAATTTTATAGACATTAATAAGTGAGCATTTATGATTTTTACAATGTATACTACTACTAATAATGGCTAACATTTATTTAGCACATACTATGCACTAAAATGTGTCCCATGTGTACATCGATTTAAAAGAATAGAGTCCTGGCAAGAGATATTTCAACAAACACATAATGGAGTTATCACTGCCCTTCATCTAATTGGCAAGTCAGAAATTTGGCTGTTGACTGCCTTTTGTAAAGCGGTTCCAGCTCTTTTCATGGAGGCTATCAGGCTGGGAGTTTTCCTTTCTTTCCTAGCCAGGGGCAGACATTTGAAACACTCCAGTATTGACTTTGACAGCTTCCCACCTGCCTTTTTCTCCACTCCCCAAGCCTCTAGATACCCAGAACCAGCGAATTGCCATCAGCCTCAAATTCTATTACCCATATGGACCTCCCTTACCCTCCCCATCCAGAGTTCTCATCAACAAATCCCCTCTCTACCAGCAATGAAAAGTCGTATTTCCCTTGGACAGCTGGTCATACCTAGAAATTATGGGGAAGGCAGTCTGATTCAATCAATTTATTCTAAAGTATTAATAGCTGACAGTCTTTTGACCTTGCCTTGAAAATAAAATCAAGATGTAAAAGGGGAGGGAACTCTGTTCCCAAATGGCTCTCATTGGTGGAATGTTAATTAGTATGGCCACCTGAAGTGAGAAACACCCAAGCAGACATCTTTGGACAGCCCTGCTCTGGCTCACAGTCTACGTGGAGGTAGGAGCAGGAGGGCAGGTGTGTGCAGGGCAAGGGGATGGGAGAAGGTCGCTTCCTTTTAGGATCCTCTTAATTTTCAGCTTCATCCTTTTCTATACTTCAAAACCCATAGGTCCTCTAAAGCAGTGGTCCCCGACCTTTCTGGCACCAGGGACTGGTTTCGTAGAAGACAATTTTTCCACCAACCAAGGGGTGGGAGGATGGTTTGGGATGATTCAAGCATGTTACATTTATTGTGCAGCCAAACCTCTCTGCTAATGATAATCTGTATTCGCAGATGCTCCCCAGTGCTAGCATCACTGCCTCAGCTCCACTTCAGATCAGCAGGCATCAGATCCTCATAAGGCGCACACAACCTGGATCTCTCACATGCACAGTTTACAGTAGGGTTCACACTCTTGTGAGAATCTAATGCCACCGCTGATCTGACAGGAGGCAGAGCTCAGGCGGTGTGAGTGATGGGGAGCAGCTGTAAATACAGGTGAAGCTTTGCTCACTCACCTGCTGCTCGTCTCCTGCTGTGCAGCCCAGTTCCTAATGGGCCATGAACCAGTACTAGTCTGCGGCCCAGTGGTTGGGGACCACAGCTCTGAAGTCTCTGCATTTTGTCTTGTCTTGTTTTGTTCTGAGACCATTTCTTCCACATCGGTGGCAGTGAGTTTCTGGCAATAGAAGGGGATTAGTAAGGGAAGTGAGGTTCTTGTGTCTGGAAGTAACTCCCCACTGCAAAGGTCAAGATGATGTACAGTGCAAGGCAGCCCCAAACCCTTTCACCCATTTCTACTCTACATCCAACCTCACATTTCCTGTCTCCAAAGAGTCTCACCAGATCCTAAGTTGGCCAGGCCTTGAGAAAACTGAGAAACCACACTGTCTTGGTCCAGCGAAATAGACACACAGGGCTTACATTTTTCTCTTCCATTAGCATTCAAGTATTTTAATGAATACCAGATTTTACTATTTGTTCCTAAGGGAGGATATTTGAGTTTTCTGTGGCTCTTTTTATTTTTAATATTTAAAAATCTTTTCCCTCAATGAGGCGTAACCATAATTGCATCTGTAAGAAGGAAGCTGTGTTTGGTTACTGGAATTGTTTTATAAATGTGGTGACAAAAATTAACTTCACGATTCTTTTATAAGGTGCTTTTTAAATTTTTAAAAATGTATTTATCAAGACCTGAAGGTCTGTAGGCTAACCTGCATCCCATAGTGTGTGAATACCAACACACAAGGACTTATAAGAAGGCACTGATGCAGCTATATATGGAGAAACACTCCTGTGCAATATAAAGTGTATTCAAATTGTCCCATCTAACCACAAAGAAGAGCAAATCATTCTCAAAGTATAAAGTGGTTTAAGACAGGGAATTGAGAACTAAATTTGAAGCTGACATCTTGACAGCCTCGTGACCTAGTTTCAGGCACAGAGCTCTACAAGAGTGACAAATGAGAAAAAAGAAGGAGAGGCAGACTGAAAGAACCAGAGAAAAAGAAGAAAAACAGAAAGAGGGTGATGTGGTGGAGTAAGGAAAAGACAAGACATCAGAAAACAATTTAGGATGAAATACTGTAACAGAATATAGCAGGAAGAATGACCGCCTTCAAGTTTCTCTTTGGTAGGTGATCAGAACATGGAATAAATATTAGAAATTTGAATATTATTATATTTCTAAATACTATTTTACATTTTTCAATGCAAAAGTAACCAATGCTCAGTCTAATAACACAAAAAAACAGTAAAAACTGAGGAAAGGGAGATAAGTTTTACGTTATTTTTTTTTTCATCTATGAAGATGGCTAACACCAGGCACCACAAATATCTGAAAATTTAATTCCTGTGTTTCTGTACGGGCAGCCATCACATTGGAGAGGATAAATTTCCCAGCTCCTGGATCTGGAGTTTGTTGTCAGTGGATCGTCTTAAATCTATGCCTTTCTTTTTGACAAAGAGATAATCTCAAATTTCCCTTTTTAAGCTCAATGCCTCTTGGTTTAAGAGACAACATCAGGGTTTCCAGAAAAACTGAGGAAAGAGAAAGCAGACTATGACATTGCCTGGGGTCAGTAGCCAATCTGCATTTCAGCTTTTAGCCCAATCCAGATTCTCACTACTTTTAACAAAAAGTGATTCAGCAGAAAAGTACTGCTTGCAGTTTTATTTACTATTACAGGCAATCTTTCTGTGGAGGATGAGCTTCTTACACAGTATCTATATGGCGTCAATCAGTTGGACGAAATCTGAAGAGTATACTCTTAGGTGGGTATTTTTAAAACATTTAGGTGTTTGTTCATATATATTTGTTATTGGGCTTCAATGTAAGATACTGTTCTTGGTGTGAATGTTGCTAGAAAGAATGCTCCCATATGGTCATTCTAAACTCAGAAGAGAACCAGTAGGGACATAGTTTTGTAGCCAACTAAAGGATTGGTTAAAAAGACTCAGTTCCATGCTATAAAATTAACCATATGTAGTTTTCTAGCAAACATGCATATGTATGGAAAATTTCTAATAATATATAGTCATCCCTCAGTATCCTCAAGGACACCCCACAGATACTGAAATCCACAGATGCTCAAGTCCCTTAAATAAAATAGCATGGTATTTGCATAGAAGCTATGCACAGCCTCCTACTTTAAATCATCTCTAGATCAGTTATAATACTGAATACAATGTCAATGTTATGTAGTTATTATACTGTATTGCTTTCTTATTTGTATTTTTTATAGTTGTATTTTTTTTTTAATATTTTGATCCACAGTTGGTAGAGTCCACAGATGGGAAGTGCCTACTGTATAGACAGATCTGCTCTGTGACCTTTCTGTTTAGTGCCACCCTTTCTAATAAGCAGGTTCCCAGGTCCAACCCTGGGTTGCTGGGGAGTAAGGCAGGGATTGGTATTTCTAGAATGCCCTGATGATTTTATTATAGATGGTCTGCGGCCACATGTTTGAAGTAGCCCTCAGCTTTGATAATTACAAAGTTTAAAAGTGAACTCCTAGAGTTTTTCTGCCTCTACTACCTAGAATTCAACAACATCATTTTTGCTTCACTCCTGCTTGGGTAAATAGGATATGGGATTCAAATAAGGTAGTCAAAAGCCTTGATAACAGCTCCTTCCAGAAAAATCCATTAACGTTTAAGGCTTAAATTTTGATGACAGTAGAACTGGTTAGATTCCTCCTCCCAAGAACATGATTGCTTCTGATTTACACAGGTGCAAAGTAGTCCTCCTGGGGGGAAACATGACTGCATGCTGTCTCCATTAGAGATTCAAATATGCATTGCTGATTTTTTAGAAGAACCCTGACTGAGGCCAGATTATAGGAAAGACATGAGTGGCCATAGGAGTGACCTTACCACAAGAGTGGGCACCTGTACATTAGCAGGTACAACAACATCAAGGCCTAAGGATCACAAGAAGGGAGAACAGAAATGCCCTGGGTACAGTGTGCTGCTGGTCCTGGAACCTGCCTGGCACATTCTGGCAGTGTGTGCATCATAGGATGGGAGAGGACGCATCAGCAGGCCCTTCCCTTTAAACAGCAGTGTTGGATCTCCCAAGCATCGAGTATAGCAACAGCAGCAAGATGGCAGCAGGTAGGTCCTGCCTCAATGGGGCAAGTTCACAGCACCATCTAGATTTGAGCTACAGGGAGTTGGCACTGGGTATTGCAGCCTGGTGGGGACTCTATTAACTAACCTGGGAAACCTTAGACATGTTAGGGGAAGGGGAAAGTTAAACATATTCTATTTCCTGACATCAATCAGGTAGGTTTGAAAGTCAATGAAATTGGATATTAAAGTCAATATAACCCATTCATACACCCAAATAGAGAAAGGTAAGTGAAGTGATTCCATTTGTGTTGTTTTTTCCTGTTGGCTATTACCCAAATCCATGCAACAAAGGAAATGCTGAAGACTTAACTCCCCTGAGTGACTACCTTTGAATACTCAAAATTCCTTTTGTTAACAGTCTCCAGTTTATGCCTCAGAGATGGAAGGCTTGTTTCTTTTAAAGAAATACTAGGAATTAGGCTGAAAAAATATATATATTCATCTTCCAGGTTAAGTGTTACCTAGCATACTCTCTCATTACTCAAATGCCCATTCTTGTGTCTTGGTTTTTACCATTACTTAGCAAGGCTGGGCACAGCAGAACCTTTGATGTTTAACAGCTTTGTGAATATTACATGTGTATTTCATTGCAGAGGCCCAGTCCTAGACGTTCCACATTCAGGCTTTGATAAGCAGAATCTCAGTGGATTTTGTCCAATGCTTAATTTCAAATTCCATTTAACATCCTTTCAAGGTGTTTTCAAAGTGAGTGAACTGAGATTTTATTTAAATATAACTTGAGCTCTTAAAATGTTTAAGATAAAATTTGGCGTAACAAAAATGAAACATTTGTTGAGATAACTGCCTTGGCGATGGGTTGGCACACTTTTCTGTAAAGAGTCAGATAGGGAAAATTGTTGACTTTGTGGGCCATTCAGTCTCTGTCATGACTTCTCAACTCTGCCATGGTACAGTGAAAACACCTGCAAATAAAACATAAACAAATGGATATGGCTAAGTTCCAATAAAACTTTATCTACAAAAACAGGCAGATGGCTCACAAGTTGCAGTTTATTTATTCCTGTTCTAGGCCTTTATATTCTGCCACAGATACTTTTGTTTTGTTTTGTTGTGTTGTGTTTTTAACAATGGTAGCTGCTTTGAAATTATAGGTGATCCATGAGTCAAGAAGGTGCAGCCATTAGAATTGTGAAATGCCTCTCTCTGTGCAAAAGCATCAGATTGCTAAACAAACAAAAAAAATCAATTTACTTATTAAACAAATATTCCCCCTTTCTCCCATGTAAAAAAAAAATCACAAAGGGAAAATATATGCTAATGTAAACTCTTGGTATTAGAAATTTAAAATAAAGATCTGGTAAATGTGTAGCCTAATTATAAAACCACACACATACACACAGTGAAAAGGATGATTCTGTACAGAAACAATAAAGGCATTACTTTATTATGTGAATTGATGGATATTTTAAATGCATAGCTACATAAAGTCACATCTCCCCATGTAAGCAACAAAGCTGTGTCTCTTGATTGCTGATTAAGCCCATATATTTTGGAGAATGATAGGCATAAACAACTAAAGCCAAAGAAAGAAACAAAACAAAACAAAGAATGAAACTTGCCTTACTTAGCTGTGGTCTCTATCCAGGATAACCACCCTCCAAGCCATACAAGTTGGAGAGAAATCTTGCCTATTAAAGAGGCCAATGGTTTTTCATTAGCAAATGTCATTTCCAAAGATAATATGTCGATTTAAACTTTAAACTTTCCACAGGAAATATTTTTTATAGGCTCGCATTTTAGTAAAGGCTTTTTGTCAAACAATAAATATGCAAGGAAAAAATGTGGTTTTGTAGTTTCTATCATAATATAAACAAATTCCTCATCTAATTCTCCATTTTGCATGTCAGGAAACCAGTTTTATTCAACTTGAAAAATCAAATGACAAATTCCAAGTAACTTACCTGGTAGGTCTTCAGTGGTTTCTGCAATTTCCTTGTGCAGCTAGAAAGAAATCCCTTAGGCACTGTTTTTTTTTTTTTTAACTATGCTTAAATTTTAAAGAAAGAGTAATTTGTGTTAGATACTCTTCTGTCCATGCCTTTTACCTCTTTTTTAAAGTTTAATATTTTTAAATTTACAGTGAAATTAATTTTTGATGTACAATTCTATAACTTTAACATGTGTATAGATTCGTGGAAATACTGTAAGAATCAGGGTAGAGAACAGTTCTATCACTTCCCTAAATCCCTTACACTGTTCCTTTATGTCCCCCTTCCTCCACTTCTACCCACACCCCACTCCACAACCTCTGATCTGTTCTCTGTCACTGCAGTTTTATCTATTGAGACTTTCATTTAAATAGAAGCATCCAGTATGTAATCTTTGGAAACTGCGCTCTCTCAATCAGCATAATGCCTTTGAGATCCAGCCAAGCTGTTTCATGTATCAACAGTTATTACTTTTTATTGCTCAGTAGTTTTCCATTAGATTCATGTACTCTGCTTTGTTTGAAACATAAGTTTTAACTTCACTTGGGTAAATTCCTAAAAATGGGATAGCGAGTTATATGGTAAGTGCATATTTAACTTTATGAGAAACTGCAAAACAGTTTCCAGAGTGGGGGGACCACTTTACGTCCCCAACAGCGGTGTGTGACAGTGTCAGTCGCTCCACATCCTCACCAGCATCTGGTGTTGACAGCAGTTTTTGTAAGTCATTCCAATTGGTGTGTAGTGGTACCTCATTATTATCTTTAAAAAACAAATGAACGTTTGTTTTTCATTTTTTCTCTATCTGGGTCTCTGTTTTACACTTTCTCTAAAAATTTTATCTTGTAACTCCCTACTCTGTCTTAAGTGCTAGAATCTATGCCCTGAGAAAGATTACACTCGCTCCTTCAACATCTTTCTTTTTCCCTCATTTTTGGTGGTCCCAAGTTAATTGCAGATATGATTCCTGTTTCAGAAGGAATAAAGTGATTTGGTTAGGTCATGCTGGGGTGTAAGTTGCTAACAGAGAGTGAATCACCCACTTCAGAGCAACACCCCTCTCTGCTGGGGATTGGCCATGTTGATTCAGGTGTGCGTGCGTGTGGTGTTTTTTAAGGAGAACTGGATTGTCCTGGCATGATAATGCATCCACAAATTATAGTCCAAACTTAGGCTGGCTGTCTAAAGGAGATTTATAACAAATACAGTGTATCTCAATATATGTTGACAGTGTACACTGTAATGGGGTTACACAAGTAGTTAAACTTGAAAGTCAAATTTGCATTTGCATATCTAATTCTTGGGCTGAACCTTCTGTGGGTTAATTAACAATGGTAATGAAAAGAGGGTATAATTTGGGATTTCAATGCAAGGATTCATTCTGAAAATTACTAAAGCAGAGAGGGTGCTGAGGGACCAACCAATAAATGCCTAAATCTTACTGTAGATCCAGTTCCTTGTGGGCCTCAAGGTAGCCTGCAAATGGACACAGGAGTAATGAGGAAGAGGTGAGCCTCGCAGAAGGGTGGATGTGAGAACGGGAAAATTGATGGTATGAGAACATGCATGGGTGTTGTAAAGAAAGTGTTTGCATTTTATCCATTGAAAGTTTTCAAGATTATAAGTGATACAAAATTTAAAAATTGTTTTTAACAGGAACAATTCAATAGCATTATATAGGATACCTTGGAGAGGATGAAACAGAAAAAGGGAACAGATTGGGAGGCTCTTGAAATAACCTTAGTCTAAAATCTTTACACAACTTTGTGTCCCATCTCCAGTCAGTCCCGAACTCCTCTCTGTGACAGTCACATCCTTCCCACCTCAATTAGCACTTTAATGCTTCAATCCTGGGTTATTAATAGTTCCAAATGTGCTAAATTATTCTCTTCTGAAGATTGTTTGAAATAATTATCTCATGTAGACCCCATGCATACAGTTAGCATTTAGATAGTGAAGGGCAATGGCTTAAAAAGTTTTTCTCGATAACAGTTTTAGTGTAAACTTCGGATCCTGCATTATTATTTCCCATGAAAAGAGAGATTCAAGTTTGCTACGATGTGAGTCAGTGAAACCCCTCAACCACTGCTCACTGCTAGGGAGGCAGGCAACTGGTTTCCACAATACATCCCAGCAGACCCCCCCAAAACCCGTGGTACAGACTAAGTACCTCTCTCGGGGCTACTTTTTCTTGATGAATTTGAAGAGAGGGAGCTGACAGAATCTAAACATTCCCAGGGTCAGGACCCCAGGAAGTGCAGAAACAAAGTCCATGAAAATGACTATACTCAAAATTCCTGAATTTAGCACAGGGCCTTATATTAAATACATAATAGTTACTTAAGATGTGCTAAATAACTTGAATTGGATCTTACCATCTTATTTGATGTAACATTTTTTCCTATGCCATTTTCTTCCTGGCTATAAAAACAAGTAAAAATGAGCAGTTAGAAGAAAAAAGGCTTTCAAAGAGAAAATCACTAACAAATCAGATGTAAGAATTTAAAATAGCTAAAAACACTTGGCTTATGGAGACACAATTGTCACGGAGCCATAAGACGATATCCTGTGTGGTATGTGTGTAAATCCCCGTGGGTGGTAAGTTTGTTGATATTAATACATAATCAAACCTACCTTTATTTAGAGTTCAGAGGAAAATTTTCCAACAGAAGGTCATCTGATTGGCTGCCAAGGTCAGTTTTTCATTCACCCTTATTTTTTACCTTTCTGTAGCTAGAAACAATATAGAAGGGAGAAACATTTGGGGACAAATCTTTGAACCCCCTTATTTTCATTAGCCCCTGCTTGATTACATATATTGGGTCAACAATTTAATAATAAAAAAGACTCAAAATGCCAGATAATGTTAATGCTCCTTTTTAATTATCACTTGGCAGTACCAACCCTTACCCTCCAATCACTCCATCAATCAATAACTCAATCATTCTACACTTTCTGAATGAATCTTCCCAATCTAACTGATTAAAAGCCAACAAACCAAAATCAGTATATTAGTATCTCACAAGAAATATGTTAGCATGGTCTTTTTAAAATATCAGAATGTAACCTCATCATTTTGGGAGTAGAATGGCAGGCTTCATTTTTTTAAAAAAGTAAAATGATGTAAGATGAGTGAAAGAGATACTACAGTAAGGAGTACATTACACACATCCGCAGTTCTATCTAAAGTGGATATCACATGCAGTGCTTCTATACAAGATAAACTAACCAGTACCAGATTGACCTGACCAATCCACATTGGTAATGATATCTAGTTTTTCTACTCATTAGGGAGTCTGTTTTTAATTGACCACATTTTTAAAAGCTTCTACAGGATCAATTCTATCATCTTTAGTGTTTTGGCAACAAGATTGGGGGGGAGTTCCTTTTTGAAAAAATTACAGCATTTCTCATTATGTTTCCATTGTCAGAAAGTGAGTTTGAAATTTCAGAAGGGTTGCAAAGAATTATATCAGCCTCATGCATTTCCCCTTTTTGTTTATCCCATTTGGCTCATATAATCATATATCTACATATAATTCATCAATAAGATTATCAGATGGAACCATGGAGATGCCGGGATAACTAAACTTTCACAAATATTTCTAGTCTTTGTGTCAGAGGCTATGTGTGTAGAAATTTACCATTTTCCTTTGTGCCAAGTGTTAGTGTATCTGGATTATTGGATTCTAAAAGAAGAATTAAAGTGAGACGGGTTTTGAGTTTGCTAGTCAATGGATATACAACCTGAAGTAGGACACTTCCTAAATCACAGTTTCTACTTCTATGGACACTGAGACAAAAAGAAGATAACTCTATTAGGTTACTAGTAGAGTTAGGTTAGACAAAAAGAAGATAACTCTAATTTTCAACACACCTTTCACCACGAGTAGTCTGACCCCCCAAATAAATTGACCTTTGTCGCCGCCAATCACCTGTCATAATTTACATGTTTAGCAAACAAGTCCAGGCAGTGTCAGGGCTCCATTCTCTGTTTGCATTCCAGCTCCTGGTATCTCTGCATAATTTCCAAGCATGGTTTGTCAACCGTAAGATGGCTCCCTAAACAAAATCTCTCGCTTAGCTCTTTGAGGTTGTCGAATTCATCCTTTTACTTCCCCTCTGCCTCCATTTCATAACGTCAAAAATAGCCAGGTGGCCTACTGGAATTCACTCCGGACTAATTAGCCACTGTTTATTTGTAAGCTTCAGTCCTCTCTACTACTGACATCTGCTTCTTGTAATCAATGTTTCTCCATCTATCACTGTTCATTGTTACCTCTGTTGAGGGTGTTTGGTCACCGGGGCAAGGTTTCAGCCAGACTTTAAGTCAGTTTTCTTCATGTTGGCATGCTGAACAAATACTTGTTGAATAATGACTGCATTTGGCCATAGAGAAAGAAGCTATTCATGTATAGCCCATGGTTTCTATTAAATTTAATGTAAATTTACCTTGTTTATGTTATTAACCACCATTGCATTGGCATAATAGTTGTAAAGAAAGATCATATAGCATTTGTAGAGTTCTTTTACTATCAGCTGCAATGAATGATTGCTAATAATTGGGCCTAACTTTTAATTTCTCATCTCCAACTGACTTTTGTAAACCTGAGAGGAAATTGTGAAATAGACTCTCAAAAAATTCCTTTCTCAGGAGAACACCCGCCCTGCCACTCCCAAAAGGGCTCTTGAGTGGCCTGCAGGGAGGGTGGACAGCAGGGTTGTGGCTGCACACTGAGGTGTCTGTCCAGTGTCCCAAGGACAGGGTAGTTGTATCCTCTAAGAGGCACAAGGATGGATGGTTCCCATGAAACTCCAGCCTTGCCTACCTTAAATGTGGTTCAAGGTACCAATCCAAAAGAATTGCCTTCTCTACTCTCAAGAAACATGAGGCTAGACTCCTCTCAAAAAGAGGGAGGAAAAGAGAGAATAAATACTATGTATATTTCTAACATTACAATTTTTTTAATTGATGGCTGAATATCTCCCCTCCCCGACCCACTGCCCCTAGAATTATAAAAGCATTTTGCCAAAAGTTGAAGGACTTACTATTTGCTCTGTGTCTTGAGTTATTAGAAAGAAGTTTTAATTCCAAAGAATCAGGTCTGAATTAGCAGCCAATAGTGATTTTACACTTCCTTCCAGAAGGGACTCAGCCGCAGCTCAGGAATTCAAACACAAGTGGAAGTAGGAACTCGGCCTGTCTCGGTATCAATAAACTTGTCCTAATAATGAAAGACAAGACTTGTTTGCCAGACCTATAAGGCAAACATATCTGTTTTGCGTACTGCAGACAACTGGTCCATGGACAGTGTCATTAAATGAAGGCAGAAGTCTTTCGTATTAGAAAGGAAGGTCTAATGAGAACCAAAGGTCGCCTGATTTTACAAAATGCTCTCAGATGCCTGCCTTCAAAAGATTAACTGTTTTTTATCTACCAGTGATTGTCCCTTTTTAGCTGGTCCTGAAACCCATTTAAGCTTCGCCAGTCACATTTCTGGGGCTTGATACCAAATCAAGACAAGCTGATTGACGCTGATTTGGGTTTTATACAAACAAAGCAGGAAGACTGCATAATTTTCCCTATGATTTTTTACAGAAAAACATCTGACCCTGGATAAGTTCATTTATAAGTGAAATTTTTTGGTTTATTTATTTATGTTTGTCAGTTCCTTAAAAAGAAAGAGAAAGAGAGAGAGAAGTTGATTGCGTTTGCAGCATGAAGTTTCATAAAACCGCTCTAAAATGGAGTAAAATGAGTTGTTGCAAAAAAAATAAAACCAAAATGTTTATGTCCCTATACTCTCTTGGTAAGTTTAGTTGGCGGGTATAGGAGGAAAATAATTTAATTAGGAAAAGGAACCAGGAAATTGCATTAATTTAGTGACTTTAGTATGAAAATTAAGGAGAAAAAACCAAACGTACATCAGCCAGATGCATTTTTCTATTCATAAAATGTACTATTTTCTTGTTTTCCCTTTTGGGATCTGGAGAGTTTATAGGAGCTAAGCGGGAAAGACTGATCTTGTTAGAAGTAAGAGCCTAAGCTATATAGCCATGTTAAGTTTATTCTGTTTGTACTCTTGCCTAAGACATTCTCTTTAAAATTCAACTCTTCTGTATTTCATCTCTCTTATTAGAGGCATGAGAAGCAGATACCTGATCCCTGAACTTAAGATCAGGACCATTCTAGAATGTACTCAGATTACTAGTAAAAAAAAAAAAAAAAAAATATCATGATCAGTTGTATGTCCCAACTTGTGAAACAAAGTACTCCAGTTGGCTAGCAGCGTGTAATGGTTAAAGCATAGTTCTTAAGAGCAAAAACCCTAATTTAAATTCTGGCTCAGGCATTATTCTCTGGTTGAATGCAAGCAAATGTTATCAGCTGCAAAATGGGAGTAATAATTCTCATTTCAGAAGGCTGTTGGGAAGACTAAATGAAGCTCAATTTGGTCACCTGTGATCTGTTACATGGCACCTGCTACGTGGACCATGTCTAGGCTCTGAGTTCAGCAAGAAGGGTGAGGTAAGTATTGTCTTATGTTATTTTAGACAGAAGCAAATCAGAGATTCTATTCTAATCCTATGTTCCATAATGCTAACCATATATATATCTATAGATCTACTGCTCATTTTCCAGCTGTTGTTGAGAAACAAATAGAGGGAGTTTGTTCCCTTAGTCATGAACAAAATAAGAACTGTCATTGGAAGTACCTGGGAGAAATAAGGGGAATATAGTAAATACAGGATAGTATTACCTGCAATAGGACGAATCAAAATGAGAATAGTTTAAGGGTTTTTTATTGTTGTTGTCCCACTTAAAAACAATAAAAAATAAATGCCAGAAGCAGATTTCTCACTTCTCAGACTGTCCTAAATCAATATTTACTTCCAGGCCTAATTTTATGTTATTTTCATGAAGAAGGGCCCTCAAAACTGTATAAGCTTCAAACAACAATTTAGACAATACCAGGATCCACTCCTGCAATTGTCATCTCTAAGTTTCCTTGTCTTATTTCTGCTCCTCTTCCACACTGAAGTTTTGGTTCAAATTTTGAATGTGGAATTTGGAAGCTGATGTGCAAAACAAACAAAAGAAAAGTGATCAATTGGCAAAACCCTCATGCTACAAAAACACTGAGCACTGAAATATGTGCACACAGTGGTATAACGATAAATCACATGTGGGCATTTCTTGCTCAATTATAAAGCACTATTTTAAAACATTCTAATTGACAAATCGCATATACACAAAAGAAGGCACAAAACATAAGTGAACAACTGACTGGATTATTACAAATTGAATTGAAGTTACACCCTTCCAACTCCCAAACATGTCTAAATATAGATCATTACCAACTCCCCAGAAAGCCCCCTTTTGCCCTATTATTTATGTATCTTCTCCAATTTCTTTTTTGGAAGTTTGTTAACATATCACTGTATTTTATTTTATTTTTTACTTTTTTTTAATTTCAGCATATTATGGGGGTACAAATATTACAATTATGTATATTGCCCATGCCTCCCTCCCCCCTCGAGGCAGAGCCTCAAGCATGACCATACCCTAAACGTTGCACATCTCATTATGTTTGTATATACTCATCCCCTCCCCCCGCCTCCCACCCGCCCAACACCCGACAAATGTTATTCCTACATGTCCACTTA
>VBSM01001562.1:58233372-58297666 GCA_008086735.1 Cheirogaleus medius
TATCTTCTAGAAGCTGTCTTTTCTGCAGAGACACTCTGTCTGGCATTGTTTCTCATCCGCCATCTTGCTCCACCCCCTCTTTTCTCCAATTTTTTTGTGAAAAACTTTAATCCTTCAACATAGTGGAAATATCACCATAAATACCTGCACATCTTTTAGTCATTCATCAATTGTTAGCATTTGACCCATAAGCATCAGAACACCTCACTCCTAAAAAATCCCATGTATTTCTGAAGAGCAGGACATTCTCCTATACAGCCACTATTCTACATAATGATTATCACAATATATTAAATGTTATTCAGTGACATTGTCTAACATCACGTTCAAATTCAAATTTCCCCAACTGTCCCCAAATTTCCTTTATAGTTTTCTCCACATCCAGGGCCTGATTGGTGTTTCTGAATTACTTCTAGTTGTTATGTCTCTTTAGTCTTCTTCACTATGAAGCCATCTCACCACCACTTTCATCTACAAGACATTGAAAACACAAATTATCTTACAGAATGTCCCAGTGCCGGGTTTTGAAAGTGGGTCTTCTGATTGTTTTTGTGTGTTAGTGTTTGTGTTCATTTCTATACCTGAGGGTGGCTACCTCAAATGTCATAGGAAAGACCTGCTACATAATTTGAGTGAGCTGTGCAAAATGAAAATGCAGGGCCTCTGGCTCAAAAGGTAGGGGAAATTGCTGTTTAAGACACTAAACTATAAAGCTTTTACTTTTAAAAATGTTTTATTACTGTGAAACACAATGGGGGGGCAGTAATACAAGAGTAACAACATAAACTTAACAAATTGCAAACAAAATTTGTTGTCACAATTTTATACCATGTAATAAATACTAATAAACTCAATACTTTATTAATAATAAATGCAAATGTAATGACTTGATTAATCATAAGATTTCTCTGGCTCTATTTTCTGTCTATCATTTATTAAGTAAATCAAATTGATACTTTTAGCAACTTTATTTTCAATCAATATAATTGACAGCAGTTTCTCTTGGCAAACGAAAGATCACAAAACAAATGCTGGTGAGGAAGAGGAGAAAGAGGAATGCTTGTACACTGCAGGTGAAAATGTAAAGTAGTACAACCATTGTGGAAAACAGTATGGAGGTTCCTCAAAAAACTAAAAATAGAATTATCACATGATCCAGCAATCCTGCACAACAGTATATCAGGAAATCAGTATATCAAAGAGATATGTTTATGTTTTTGCAGCACTGTTCACAATAGCCAAAATGTGGAATCAAAACTATGTCTATCAACAAATGAATGAATAGAGAATAGGGGTGGTATATATACACAGAGAAATATTATTCAGCCATAAAAAAGACTGAAGTCATTTGCAGCAACAGGAATGGAACTGGAGGTTATTACACTAAGTGAAATAAGCCAGTCACAGAAAGACAAATATCATATGTTCCCACTCATATGTGGAAACTAAAACAGTGAATCTAACGGAGGATGAGGGTTGAATGGTGGTTATTGGAGGCTGGGAAGGCAAGGGGATAGGGAGAGGAAAAGAAGTTGGTTAATGGGAACAAAAATACCATTAGGTAGAAGGAATAAGTTCTAGTATTCGATAGTATAGTTGGGAAATTATAGTTAAAAATAATTTTTTGCATATTTCAAAATAGCTAGAAGAGTTGTAATGTTCCCAACATTTGTCCTCTCCAGATCTCATGTTGAAATTTGAGTGAAATGCTGAAGGTGGGGCCTGGTGGGAGGTGTTTGGGTCATGGGGGTGGATCCTTCATGAATGGCTTTGTGCTGTCTCCAGGTAATGACTGAGTTTTTGCTCTGTAAGTTCCCCTGAGAACTGATTGTTAAAAACAGCCTGGTACCTTTTTCCCCTTTCTCTTTTACTTCCTTCCTCTTGCCTTGTGAGTCCAGCTCCCTTTCACCTTCCACCATAACTGGAAGACTCTTGAGGCCCTCACCAGAAGCAAATCCTGGTGTCGACCTTCTTGTACAGCCCACAGAACCATGAGCCAAATAAACCTCTTTATGAATTACCAACCTCAGGTATTCCTTTACAGCAATGTAAAACAAACTCTAATAAGACATGAACACAAAAATAAATGTTTGTGGTGCTGGATATCCCAATCACTCTGACCTGATCATTACACATTGTGTACATGTATCAAAATATCCCATGTACCTTCAAAATATGTATGACTATGATATATTAATTTTTAAAAAAGAAAAAATCGCAAATGACTTTTGATACTTTTTGATTTTGAGAAGGCTCTTTCTGCTGCAACTGTTACTAGAACTATGAAGAGTAATTTTAAAGACAACATTGGGAGAAATTTTTGATAAATTATTTTGAAATATAAATCTTGGTGTATCTAGAGCTGATAATTCTTGAGAAACAATTTTTCTAAAAAGTTTTAGTTCTTTGTATCAATCAGTTTTGTGTAAGTCTGAATTTAATTTTAAGTGTAAATTTATACAATGGCATTTTAATGTTTCCTCTGACATTTTTTGTAACTTGTAGAGGTCATACAAGAAACTAAAAATGGTTTAATGATTTGCATATAATTCAAACACCTGTTTGTGCATTGCATTCCTATATCTTCAATTACAAGGAAACATTAATCTTAAAATTTTTTTCTTCTTAATATTGTTGGTTCATCTAAAGCTTCATATGGAAATAGTATTCTTTCCCATCAATGGTGATAGTCTTTATTTTTTTCTTTTCTTTTTTTTAATTTCAGCATATGATGGGGGTACAAACGTTAAAGTTACATACATTGCCCTTATCTCCCCTCCTCCCTCGAGTCAGAGCTTCAAGCATGTCCATCCCCCAGATGGTGTGCATCATACTATGTATGTATATACCCATCCCCTCCTCCCTCCTCCCACCTGCCCCACACCCGACAAATGTTTGTTTTTCTTTTTTTCTTAACATTTTGGTTACATTTTATATCCTTGCCTCTCCCTAGCAAGGGCTAGAGGTATGCCTTTCCCCTCCACAATATTCACCACATCCCTCAGATGTGGGACTACCTCTCCAACCACTGAATCCCTGGTGAACACCACCACCCTTTGAGCACCATAGTGTTAATCAATCAGTACCAATTTGATGGCGAGTATATGTGGAGCCCATTATTCTGATCTTGTGTAACCTCACTTTGGATAATGGGCTTAAGTTCAATCCAGGATAATATAAGTGGTGCTAGCTCACTGTCGTTTCTTAGAATTGAGTAATATTCCATTGTAAACATATGCCAAATTTTAATAATCCACTCATGAATTGATGGACACTTGGCTTGTTTCCACATCCTTACAACAGTGAATTGTGCTGCCATAAACATTCGGGTGCAGATGTCTTTATAATAGAATGTCTTATGCTCTTTTGGGTAGAAGCCTAACAATGCTATTGCTGGGTCGAATGGTATTTATATTTTTAGCTCTTTGAGATATCTCCAAATTCTTTTCCACAAAGGTTGCACTAATTTTCTGTCCCACCAGCAGTGTAAGAGAGTTCCTGTCTCCCCACATCCTCGCCAGCATTTGTTGTTTTGGGATTTCTTGATACAGGCCAGTCTCACTGGGGTTACATGATATCTCATTGTGGTTTTGATTTGCATTTCTCTAATAATTAGCGATGTTGAGAATTTTTTAATATATTTGCTGGCCATTATTCTGTCTTCTTTAAGGTGATAGTCTTTAAATTTAACTTCTATTTGTAAACCTGTGGATATTTGGTTTGCAATGGTGCAGTGGTTTTCAAACTCAGAAATTCTAAACTCTTTGAAGAATTCCATTAACTGTGTCTTAGTTGGTTTGGGTTGCTGTAACAAAGTACCACAAACTGGATGGCTGGATAGAAACTTATTCCTCAGAGTTCTGGAGGCTGAAAGTTTAAGAACAGGGTGCCAGCTTGGTCAGATTATGGTGGGGGTCCTCTTGTGGGTTACAGACTGCCAACTTCTTGTGGTGTCCTCACATGGCAGACAGAGCTCCCTGAAGTCTCCTTTACAAAGACACTGAGTCCCATTGATGACGGTCCCACCTTCATGACCTAATCACCTCCCAAGGGCTACACATCCTAATAACATCACATTGGGAGTTGGAATTTCAATGCATAAATTTTGGAGAGATAAAACATTCAGCTTACTGCAAATTCCTTGATATGTTTTATGGCAATGTCCATGTGTACACTATTATTTTGAAGTAATTTACTGATAAGATTTACTGCCTGAGCACCAATAGTTCCCATATGGTTTGTATATGATCAAAACACTTGTTTGTGTGTTCTATCACCCCTCGGGGCATCCGTGGTCCCCTGAACTGCCCCATGCAGCCCTGGCCGCCAGCTTGTGGCTGTCTGCTACCCACCTGCTCTGTGTCCATGAGCTCAAGCCTATGTGTGCTGCCAAATGGTGTGTCCCTTCTGCTCACAGATCTTATAAAACACAAATTCAAAGATAAAATTATTAAGAATCTCAAGACAGAACAGCAAAGCATTAAAGCAAACTTGGGCCTCTTCTGAGCGTGGAACTAGAAAGGTCATACACCCATGAAACTGTCTGACCCCTGGCACTGGTTAGGTAATTGTCCCTAGGAAGGTCAAGGGCAAATGAATATTTGAACACACATCATGTCCACAACAGGTCCAGGGCAAGCTGGACCATCAAAGATCAGTGGAAAGATGCCTGTTTCCAAGGAATTCCTGCAGATGGCTGCCACAGGGCAGAGGTCCTCAAACTTGGTGTGCATCAAAATGGCCTTGCTGGAGGCTTATTACAATCCAGGTCGCTGGGACTACCTGCAAAGTTTCTGACCTTGTAGGTCTAGGGAGAGCCCAGAAATATTCATGTCTATCAAGGTCCTAGGTGACAGTGATGTTTCTGATGCAGCAACAGCACTTGGAGAACCACTGCCATAAGCTACAGTGGGGCCAGTATTCTTAATTGTCCAATTTTTTTCAAGAGCAAAAATTCACAATTTATGTGAAATCTTCAAATTTTTTTCACAAATAATCATATCTATTTAAAGTATACAACATGATGTTTTTATATACCTATACATTATGAAATGATTACCACAGGCAAGCTAATCCTCACACGGTTATGATTGTGTGTGTGTGGTAAGAATACTTAAGATCAACTCTCTTAGCAAATATCAGGTATACAATACAGTATTATTACCTATAGTCACCATGCCGTATGTTAGATCTCCAGAACATATTCATGCCACATAACGGAACCTTTGTACTCTTTGACCAACATCGCCCCATTCTCCCTACCCCCAACCTCTGGTAACTACCATTATACTCTCTGCTTTTATGAGTTTGCCTTTTTTCCACATATAATTCCACATATAAGTGAGATTATACAGTATATATTTGTCTTTCTGTGATTTGCTTAATTCACTTAGAATAATGTCCTACAAGTTCATCCATGTTGTTGCAAATGGCAGAATTTCCTCCTTCTTTTTTAAGGTTAAATAATATTCCATTGTGTATAGACACCTCATTTTCTTTTTCTATTCACCTTATTATGAACACTTAGGTTGTTTCCCTATCTTGGCTATTGTGAACAATGCTACAATGAGCAAGGGAGTAAAGATACCTCTTTGAGATACTAGTTTCAGTTCCTTTGGATATATACCCTGAAATGGGATTGCTGGATCATGTGGTAGTTCTAGTTTTAACCTCCATGTTGTTCTCCATAATGGCTATAGTAATTTACATTCTCACCAATAGTTGTACAAGGATTCTCTTTTTTCCACACCTATTAATAGTGACTACTATAAAAAAGACAAAAGAAATCTTCCAATTAAAAAAAATTAAGTTTTTAAACACCAGTCAAAACATATTTATAGATTGGATTTGTCTTAGGTGTTATTGGTTTATAACTCTCCCCAAAAGAAATTACTTTAAATTAGAGGAAGATATTTAAAAAGCTTAATGTTTAAAAGTCTGGTAGGGAATTAGGTCAGAGATACAATTCTAAAAAAGCCATAGACAGTGGAAGTTGACAGCATTATTTATTCTATTAGATAAAACTTATTTTCTATGGACTCAAGGAAGAAACAAGAATTGTGGTGAGTAAATGCTTGGATAACTCCACACATTATTAGAGTAAAAGAAAAATATCAATCAAAAATTAGCTAAATGAATTTCTCATTGTGGATAGGAGCTATGAGGCCAAATAAAGATACACTGTCTTGGTCTAATTTTTGTCTGAAATATGAAGTGCTTCTTTCACGTTAAGCCATCTATCTCCAACACCATCTTCCTTTCCTTCCAATCCTCAAACTTCCATTTAGCACAAATACTGTACAATTGGCTGTGCAAATTCAATATTCAACAGCTATAATTAAGATTGGGAGAAAGAAATGAAGGCATATTTTTCATAAAGTAAAAAAACTACAGCTGAATTCATTTTACTTAGGAGCAATTAAAACACATTTGTGAATTTATAAATATTTTGTAGCATGGTTTTGCAAGTGTTTCTAATTTGAGCAATGACAGGTGCTTGTTGTTTAAAATAAATAGCAATCCTGGGGTCTTTTACTTCAGATTCAAAATATGTCACAGTGGAAGAACTAAATTGAGTGCCAGCTAAATTTTCTTCCGAAACAAATTTTGATCTGCCCTGCTTAGTTAACTCTGACAAATTTAGAGCAGCATTTGATGAAGTGCCTACTATGTGCTTGCTGCTATTTCACCTACTTGCATTTAATCTTCAGAAAAATGCTGAGTCTTAGTTCTTAGTAGCCCCATGTTATGGATGAGGAAACTGAGCTAGAATGGGTAAATGACTTAGCCAAGATTATGTTGCCAAGCAGTAGTGGAGATGGAGTTCAAACACAAAGTCTGAATCTTGGCCATAGTCTCGGATGATGATCTCGGTCTTTGCCAACCACAGCTTAGCTGAATACCTACAGGAGCTGTCACAGTAGAGCAATGCCAGCCTTATATGCATCTTGGGAAGAGCAATGTATTGACCCTTTATAGTGTTGCTGTAAAGAAGCACAGTTTATAAAGAAAAGAGGTTTATCTGACCCGCGGTTCTGCAGACTGTAAAAGAAGCCTGGCACCAGCATCTGCTTCTAGTGAGGGCTTCAAAGAGCTTCCAATCAAGGGGGAAGGGAAAGGGGGAACAGCTATGTCATGTGGCAAGAGAAGGAGCAAGAAAGCAAGGAGAGGTGCCCACGCTCTTTTAAAAAAACAGCTCTCTCACATGAACTAATAGACTGAGAACTCACTCATTGTCATGGAAAGGGCACCAAGCCACCCATGAAGGATCTACATCCATGATCCAAACACTTCCCACCTGGCCCCACCTCCAACATTGGGGATTGAATTTTAACATGAGATTTGGAGGGGGCAAATATCCAAACCATATCAAGGAGGAATGAACTGCAGGGGTCCTCAAACTTTAAACAGAGGTCCAGTTCACTGTCCCTCAGACCGTGGGAGGGCCGTTGGAGAGCCGTTGGAGAGTGCGGCGCACATTCCACACATGTGCACTGTGGGCCCGGGGGGAGTCGGCTGCTAAGCAGGACAGGCAGCGGCAGCAAAAATACCCGGCGGCCCGAAAAATGTCCTCAGCGGGCTGCATGTGGCCCGCGGGCTGTAGTTTGAGGACGCCTGTTTCAAGTGAACAATGATCCAAATGTCTTCCTGTGTTCATTTTTAGAAGACAATTGAAAGATTAAATCCTAAGCTCTGAAGTCATACTGTTTGCATTTAAATCCCAACTCTGCCACTTCATAGTTCATGACCTTGGGTAAATTTCTTGCCTGTTCAAAGCCTCAGTTTCCTCCTTGATAAAATGCGGATGGTAATAGCACCTACCCCGTATGACTGCATTAAGTATACAATTAGGTAATGAGTATAATTCACCAAGCACACTACCTGGCATATTGTGAAAGTTCAATAAATCTTGAGTATTATGATGTTGTTTAATGTAAGGGGGTCTTTGGGAGCACTGTCTCCCCCAAAATATCTTATCTACCCAAGAGCCACACCTGAAGCTGCCACAGCAGGGAAAATTCTGTTTTGGAGATCACTAAATCCTACTTCTTTTTTAAGAGTTGGTTGAAACATCATTTCTTCCAGGAATCTTTCTCAGATATCCCATCCATGTTTGTCTGGCATTCTGCTTATCAGAATATACATTATCAACATTAAAGTAAGTTCTATTCTGTTATAATGTATTATGATGTTTACTTATTTGACTTTTGCCCTACTTAGACTATGTGCTCTTGTGGGCAGAAATTCTTCCTGGCTTGACTCTTGCCCATCTTTGAGTATATCTAAGAGTGCTGGCTCTTGCCCAGATCTGCTGGTACAGGGCCCTACCTGTGGAAGGCTGCTCTTCTACCTACAAAACATTTCTAGGAATCTCCACAGTGCTGTTCTGTCTGGCAGGTACCTAGGCCCTGCCCAGGTCTGTGGACAAGGCTGCCTCTCTCTCTGGGTCCCACTTCTTCTGTCCACGGCTGTGACCTCTTGCCAGGCACCGCTGGAACACTCTTGGTCTACAAATTGAGAAGTATTCTGTGAATAAACAGGGAAGAATCATCTTCTTATCTCTGTTTTGCTTTGCTCTGGGGTTTCCCAAAGTTGTAGCAGAGTACAAATGGTGAACAGGTCCACCTTAGGTGAAGTTAATAAAGGGGTGCAAATTTGCAGAGAATTTGAAAATAGTAAAACCAACTTAAAGTCAGCCTGCTTTTTACTCTCATTACATACCAGCAATTCTAGCAATGATGGTGATAAACTACTTCTCCCTGGGAAAAAACGAAATCTTTAGTTGATCTAATTTCTAAACGGTTGCTGTAGTTATTATTAAGCTTTTAATAATAACAATAACAATAAAATAGCAATAATATAGGCTTCAAATTATCAAGTTTTTTTACTTATCCTTCAAGATACATGGCATTCTCCACGGAATTTAATTCCGAGAACTCTCAGGAACACAGTCAGCCTCCAAACACACAGGCTCAGCTATGTAATTTCTTTTGAAGTGTAAGGAATGGTTTGAAATTAGTCCAGCTCCTTTTGGGTGGAGTTTATTCGTCTAATCCCCTGAATACTACATAGGCCTACATGTAAACAGTAGATTCAAAATAATGATGGCATGTTGATTGTGAAGATGAAAAGAACACAACTTGTGCTACTTTAACTCTGTTATTCCATGTGATCTCTCAGAGTTTTTGTGTTTGAAATTTAAAAACAGCAAAGTATAGTGCAAGTTTTGAGTTTGTTCAGTAAATGCAAATTGTAGTTCATATGTTAAATATTTTACAGCATTCTAATAATATTAAATTGAATGTTTAAAAATTATTTTCAATTGAAGAATGAATCAGTAAAATAAAGATCATCATTGCATGATTACCACTGACAACAATTTTGTAGAATAGGGAAGCAGAATATTAAAAGTGGTCTGCTCTGGGTGTCAAATATACCTCATATGCCATGACAAGTATGCTCTCTGGGCTACAGTATCTTACAAATTCAGAGTGACCTTTCTGATACTGAAAACCCCAGTTGTGATGGTCAATTTTATCTGTCAACTTGACTGGGCTGAGGGATGTCCTGACAGCCAGTAAAACATCATTTCTGAGTGTGTCCGTGAGATTGTTTCTGGGAGAGACTGGCATTCGAATTCGCAGACCTGCTAAAGAAGATTGCCCTCGCCAAAGACGGTTGGCATCAACCAATCTGTTAAGAGGGCAGATAGAACGAAAACGTGGAGGAAGTAAGAATTTTCTCTCTCTTCTTGAGCTCAGATATCCATCTTCCCCTGCCCTCGGATATCAGAGCTCCTGATTCGTGGGCCTTCTGACTAATATACTAGTATTTAGACCAGACATAATGAAGTCTAAACAGGAAACAGAGGACGAAACCCTTGCTTCTAGGTCAAGGTTGTCCTGCTCCCCATCTTTCTCCATGCTCAAGGCTTCTCAGAGTCTAGTGCAAAGATTCCTGAGGAGCCTGCCTCCCTGGTCCTCCCACATGCACGGGTATGTGGACGCATGGCCATCCATGTGCTTAGGTCCTTCCACCTTTGTAACCTTAGGTGAAGTACTGAACCCAGACAGAGCAGGTATACAATAAATGTTAAATAGATAAAATAAAATGATAAAATGTGGGAAATTAAGCCACACCAATGTGATGGTGTTTCATCTGATCTATTTTCTTCTTGACTGGCTGGTATAGGGAAAGGAGGAGGGTGGGTGTCAGGCAGGTAGCAGAAAAGCCAAGTCAGGAAAGAATTCTGCAGGGTTGCTGCTAGGACCCGGGAAGCTCTGATCGCTTCCCAGCCTGGCCAGGCTTGAGGGTGAGTGGGGTTTGGTTCCAGACTCTGCCCACCAAGTGCTGGAGTTGAGCAACAAGGAGAGTTCCTTTACTGCTGCTTTTCTGTTTCCATAGTACTTTGGTTTTTATGCTTTGCAACCATTAATTATTTATTCCTCAAGGCACTCTGGAGAGATCCTACAAGCTAGGAAAACATGGAGCGAGATCGAGTGCCTTGCCAGGTCTATGGAGCACTTCAGTGAGGAAGAGGAGGACTGGCCTCATAGTTTCCACTCCCGTGCTCGGGTCCCCACGGCCGGCTCTCCCATCAGCCTTTTCTGCTAGAGGTGCTGGCTTCCAGAAGCCATCAAAACTGGAATCCACTCACTTGTGCTTAATCATAATTGAAGACCTTCCGGAAAATGACTTTAGCCTTTTGAAAGTAATTTAAGGCAAGGGGAAAAAAAAGTATTTAAATATAAAATGCTGAGTCTTGACTCAATTTTTCCCTTTATAGGAAGTGTAGACCAGGAGTGAAGCAAGATGTTATTGAATCTACCATTTTGAACCCTGAGGATATTACGTACTTTGATCTCTCAATAGCGAAAGCTGTTAGTATTCAGCACAAGAATTGGAGTAGGACTTCCGGAGTTCTATGGAGACTGCCAGCAATGGGCACTCCTGGTGTCCAGGCTGTGGCAGCATCTACACCTCCAGAGTCCCTCCTGCAACCCTGACACCCACTCAAGGGGATTCAGGGAGGCCCATGAAGCTCCACGTGGCCCTGGTAAGATCACCCCGCCTGCAGCCACAGCGCCACCCACTTCACACCTGCAAACTGACCTAGAATAATCCTTAGAAAAGTATATATGCACAATTTATTATGTACCTTCATCTAAAAGGCCATTTCAGGTAATTATGATTATGATTATGATTCAATATCTCTGCTTACCTTAGCCACTTCCAGAAGTTCAAGACTTCTAGGTTCCCTTATTACTTGGGCTTTTATTCTTCCATGGCCCTATAATCTCCCAAACTTGCCCAGCCTCTCATCACTTCCCTGCCTCTCAACCCTTTTGCTTTTGCATCTAGAATTGAGTCTATTATCAGCCCAATGTTTTAACCTCAAGGTGGGTCTTGTTCCTTCTTGCTCTACCTGGAATCTGGCCATTGTCTAACAGCACTACCTCCCTAATAGCCCTCACCAGCAACGGTGACGTGTTTCTATTGCTCCCATGTACCCTAGGGCCTGGACGTGAGGTGGCATCTTCCTTGCTCCTTTTGGCCCCTACCAAACAATTTTTCATCCCTCCCTCCTCAAACACACAGGCTCCTCTGAGTCACATCTATCAGGAAGCGCTGTTCATCATCCCACATTGCTGTGCTCATCTAACAAGTATCCAGTTAGGCCTCCATATTGATTGAAAATCTTAGGACCCAGCTCACTGCCTTTCTTGCCAAAATTAATCCTGTGCCTGTCATCTCTCTTGGTAGCTTCAACATCTAACAAAACGGTTCACCTGTAACCCTGGCCTATCTCTTCCAACAATTGTTCTTTCAGTTCACTTTAGACATCAACTCTCATAATATTAATAACTTAGATCTCATAATTACCCATAAATATATTACCTCTGTTATCCTGATTTCAAGCACTGTACTCTCCAGTCATTAGCTCTATCTTTCCAGCTCACATATATTAATACTAACACCCTTCCGATTTCAACAGTTCTTTGATCTTCACTGGGACTTCAAATATATTGACTCTGACATACCTATCAGTCCTACTAGTGTCCTCAAATCTCTCCTTACCCGACTTAGATTTGATGAATCGCACAGTTTTTATAGACCGAGAAAGAGAGAGGCTGCATATTTCTGGCTCATAAGTCTCTTGAGCAGTTATAGACAAGATGCCAGTGAGAACTATGGTCATCTGAAGGTTTGACCAGGAATGAGTTGCCTTAATCACATGGCTGTTGACAGGAGTCATTTCCCCACTCTGTGGACTTCTTTATGAGGCTGCTTGAGTGTCTTCACAAAATGGCAGTTGATTCTCCCAGAGTGAGTGATCCAAGAATAAGAGTAAGCAGAAAATCACAATGCCTTTTATGATCTAGTCTTGGAAGCCACACACCGCTACTCCCACCATATTCTATTTGTTGGACAGCAAGTCACTGAATCCAGTGTAGCCTCAAAAGGAGAAAAATTAGGCTCCCATTTTTGAAAGGTGGAGTGTGAAAGAGTTTATGTGTATATTTTAGATCAACCACACCATTTTAGAGATAAGAAAATTGATGGTCATGAGGTTCAGATATCTTGCCTGTGGTCACACAGTCTCATATATGAAAGGATTTTATTTTCTCCTCATATCAGTGGATGCTTCTTCCAGTGGTAACCCAAAGAGTCAGTATGCTTCCATTTTTGTTTCTGCCATCTTCACTTACATGACTTCCAAGGTCGACATTTTTGTCTGTATCAAGCCCTGGAAGGGAAAAGAATATGGAGAATCAAACACAGGAGATTTTTATGGGTCAGGCTTAAAAGTGATGTAACATTATTTCTTCTCAAACTCCATTGCATACAACTCAGCCACGTGGCCACAACTACCCGCAAGGAACATTGTGGAAATGCAGTCTAGCTGTGTGCTTAGGAAGAAGAGGAAGTAGGTTTGGTGAGAAGTTAGCAGTCTCTGGCCAGGCACAAATCCCAGGTTCATACTTGTAGCCACTGTGATGTAAAAGTGTGCATATTTATGTGTTGGTAAGGGAAAGGTGTCAGATGGAAGAGCAGATAGGATCACGAGTTGCTTTCACAAATACAAATTTCATCGCTTTTTAGAAAAAAGTGGAAAACCACATTTTGAAACTTCAGATTGTTTCTATGCTTTTTTTTTATTGTTCATCTTTTTGTTGACTAAAACCACCACTGGATACACAAATCAATTTCAGTAATGTCTAAAGAAATGCTTACTAGGTCATTTTATATATAAACATGTAGTTGCAGGTCAAACGTGTTCATCATAACATGGATGCACAATTCATTTGAAGCTTTATTTTTAAAATGTCTAGAAACGGATCCAATCTCCCAATGTCCAAAGTCTATGGATACAAATTACTCTGTATTAGTTCTCCCATTTATTCAGGAGTTGAGCACCCTTCAAAATCTTCCCCAGGTATTTCTTAGGTCCTGAAGAGTAGTAGCATCTGGTGTAGTAGCATCTTGTGCTCAGCAACAAGCATATCCTCACTCCACAGATCCAGCATCTCACCAGGGCACCTGGCCACTGACTCTCGGCAGACTGTTCCACGGTGCTAATCAGTTCCCCACTGGTGGCTACTCCAAACCCTGAGAATGCCAAAACTGAACTATGGTCCATGGGTCTACGATTTGGACTCTGAAACTCATGAAGTATTTCATTACTACATGTACTTTCTTTGTGGCTTTACCACTTGTGGTAGATTATAATATTGTTTAGGAAGTATTTACTCCTCCCCCCGCCCCAGGACAGGAGAATATGACCTCATCCATTGATGTTGGTCTAGCCATGTGACTGTTTTTGACCCCATGGTGGGTGGACTGTGCCTCCCTGCACCTTGATCTTGAGCTTGACTATTGACTTATTTTCATCAATAGGGTGTTAGTTTGTATGACATATACAGGAGCTGGAAATGTGCATGCATGGTTTAGTTGGTCTATTGCTCTTCTACTTTTGCCATGAGAAGAACACTTCTCACACAGCATCTAGTCCAAGGCAGATAAGAGATACATGGTGTACACCTGCACTAAAGCTACAGAGCTAAGCCAAACAAGCCCAAGCTAGATCACCTGAAACTAAGCCAACCCACAGGTGTATAAGAGAGAAATAAATGCTTATTGCTGTTTTAGGGTGGTTTGTATGCAGTTTTTATGTGGCAATTGCTGCCTCATAGTCTCTTCTCTGGTCTCAAAATCAGTCCCTCAGACTGAGCCACGGGAGCTGACACCAGTCCCTCTACTCCAATGCTCTGCTGTCCCCTCTGTGTTCCTCAGACACTCCAGGACCAAATCAATCAAAAGGAAACAAGGCCCTGAATCCAGTTTGGGACTCACCTGGGATATCTTGGTGCATTTGACTAATAGTGATCAGCCCATGTTCCTCTTGAGTCATCTTGTGGAAGTTCTTAAAAATGGCTTTTGGGCTGGGCACAGTGGCTCACACCTGTAATCCCAACACTTTTGGAGGCTGAAGTGTGAGAATTGCTTTAAGCTACTAGTTCAAGACCAACCTGATCAACATAGTGAGACCCTGTCTCTACAAAAAACAGAAAAATTAGCCTGGTGTGGTGACATGCACCTTTAGTCTCAGCTACTCAGGAAGCTGTGGCAGGAAGATCGATTGAGCCCAGGAGTTCGCAGCTGCAATGAACTATAACGACTCCACTGCACTCCAGCCTGTACAACAGAGACTCTGTCTCAAAAAAAAAAAAAAAAGAGGCATTTGAAAATAAGGCTTTGGAGAAACAAATTTTCACTACCACCTTAAAAATGCAGGCTTAACATTTCCTTCTAGAGAGAAGCTTACTAAAGTTTTTTTATTTAATTAGGCTCTTATGAATCACACGTCTTTCACGTAAGTGAACTCACCCTACAAGGTTAGTGGTATCTTTGCTGGAAAATATTTTACAAAGAAGGCATTTATTTCAGAAATAAACATTTAATTTTATTTAATTTGGATGGATTTTAATAGCCACAATGCTTGATTCTGATTAAAATGTTTACTAGCAACATTTCTGCTTTGGAACCATTTGTTTCTATTATTTTGACAGAAACAAAATTTGGTTGGTTGTTGTTTGGGATGTGAAATGGTTTTGTAAGCATTTCAGCTTGATGCCCAGGCAGGCAGTCACAATAATTCTTCTTCAAAAAAATGGGAACCACCATTTTTCTATTCATTACTTCAATAAGGAAAGTTTAACCAGTGAAAGGATTTGCAAAATACTGCATCATAAAAATTCCAAAGTAAATTGCAACAAAAGTTAGTACACTGTAAATATTTTTGCAAAGGTTTGGGCAATCTTTTCTTTCTCTAAATATGTGTCTGCACAGCAAGAGAAATGAAAAGTCAAAAGAGAAAATTGTGTTGTCTCATTTATAGTTTGGAACAGCAAACATTATTGAATTCAGCAACACTATATTGTGTGCTTTATGAGTTATATGTAAGAGGAAAAAGTGGAGTAGAATTTCATGCAAACATATTAAGCAACATAGAAGTGACTTCTGTAATTAAATCATTTTTTAATCATCAAAATTGAAAATAAGAGAAAACAACTTCTGAAGAAGTCCAGGGTCAATCAGCTAAATAAACTAAAGTCGTTCAGTCAACTAGCATTGATTGGATTTTAGCAAGATGGAATTGACTTTGCTCCAACTCCACCCACTTCACAAACTAATTAAAAAAAGCACATCAGCGACATCTTCAATCAGCTAGGGAAGATAAGTGGGCTTCAAAGCAATCAACTACAAAACTCTGTCAAGAATAGCAATAGAGCCTCAAAAAACTTCAGAGAGCTTTCCCAAACTTACGTCAATCAGAAAAATGAAGACTCAGGGCCATATGCTTGTAATTTCAGGGGACCTTTTTGGACAATGTGGCTGACTTATGAGAAAGAAAACCACACGCCAGCAGAGCATATCAAATATTAGCCTCCAAGATCTCACTTGAATTCAGTGCACCTAAATACCCATCAAGCAAGAGTAATAACAATGCTCAGATCAGAAGGGCTTGAAGGGTCATTGGGTAAATCATTTTAAATGTCTAGAAATGTACTAGCTCATATAGTCCTTAAATGGAATAGAGGATTATTAAATTACTTTTTGCAAGGAACACTGTCTGCAGATCAGTAAAAGACCTTGCATTGTGAGTGCCTCATTCTCTTCACTGTCCAAAGCACCACAGAATATTTTGTTCATTTTCGGTCACTTTAGTTCATTCAGTGGCACTAGAGATGCTTTCTTTCTATGTGTTTCCCTTACCCAAGCACTGGAAGTCTAATTTTTTTTCATAAAATAAAAATTCATAAAGTATACAGTGGTCATACAGATGCATGACAATAAGCCATGGGGTGCAAAAGTGCTCGGCAAGCCCATCATTTTTGTTTGTTTATATCTTGTTTTCTAACTAACTGTAGTTTTGTACTCCTTAACCAACTTCTCTTTATCTTCTCCTTTTCCTTCCCTTCCTGACTCTGGCAACCACCTTTCTACTCTCTGCCTCCATGAGATTCACTTTCTTAGGGCCAACATATGATTGAGAACACGTGATGTTTGTCTTTCTGTGCCTTGCTCATTTCACTTAAGATAATGGCCTCCACTTCCATCCATGTAGCTGCAAATGACAGTATTTTATTCTTTTTTATGGCTGAATGATGTTCCATTGTGCACATATGCATATTTTCTTTATCCATCCATTGATGTACAATTAAGTTGATTCCATATCTTGGCTATTGTGAATAGTGCTACAGTAAACACAGGAGTGCAGATATCTCTTTTAAATAATAATTTCCCTTCTTTTGGATATATACCCATCAGTGGGATTGCTGGATCATGTGATAGTTCTATTTTTAGTTTTTTGAGGAATTCCCATACAGTTTTCCCTAATGCCTGTACTAATTTACATTCTCACCAATAGTGTCCAAATATTTCCCTTTCTTCCCATCCTCACTTGCATTTGTTATCTTTTGTCTTTTTGGGAGTAGCCATTCTTACTGGGGTGAGATGACATCTCCTTGTGGATTTCATTTGCATTTCCCTGTGATTAGTGATGTTGAGTAGTTTTTCAAATACCTATTGGCCATTTGTATGTATTCTTTTGAGAAAAGTCTATGTAGATCTCTGGCTCATTTTTTAAGCACATTATTTGGCTTTTTTATGATTAAGTCTTTCCTTATATATCCTTGTTATTAATCTCTTGTTGGATGGATAGTCTGCAAATATTTTCTCCTATTCTGTAGGTTGTCTCTATACTTTGTTGATGGTTTCCTCTATTGTGCAGGAGATTTTTAGCTTGATGTAACGTCATTCATCTATTTTTGCTTTAATTGCTTGTGCTTTTGAAGTTTTACCCAAAAAATCTTTGACAGACCAATGTCTTGTAATGTTTCTTCTGTGTTTTCTTTTAGTAATTTCATAGCTTTAGTTCTTACATTTAAGTCTTAAATCTATTTTGTGTTAATTTTTGTATATGAAAGATAAGGATCTAGTTTCATTCTTTTGCCTTTAGATATCAGTTTTACCAGCACCATTTATTAATAGTAAAGAGACTATCATTTCTTTATTGTATAATATGTTCTTGGTGACTTTGTTGAAAACGAGTTGGTTGTAAGTGTCTGGATTTGTTTCTGGTTTTTCTGTTCTGTTTCATTGGTCTATGTGTCTGTTTTTATGCTGGCACCATGCTGTTTGGGTTATTATAGCTTTGTAGTATAATTTGAAATCAGGTGATGTGATGCCTCCAGCTTTGTTCTTTTTGCTCTGGAGTGCTTTAGCTATTGGGGGTCTTTTGTGGTTCCATACAGAGTTTAGGACTGTTTTTTTCTATTTTTGTGAAGTGACAGCTCTCTACAAGTAAAACCATTAAACACCAGTGAAAGAAATTGAAGAAGACACACAAAAAAAAAAAAAGAAGAAAGAAAGAAATCCCATGCTTATGAATTGGAAGAATAAATATTGATAAAATGTCTATACTACCCAAAGCAATCAGATACAGGGTCAATGCAATCCCTATCAAAATACCAATGGCATTCTTCACTGGGAGTCTAATTTCTCAAAGATGTCTACCTATTCAAAACTCTGTCCTGTTGACCATCCTAGGTAAAAAAGACTCAGGAAAAATCTGAAAACAGAGCTTTGTTTCCTTTAACTCGTGGATGAAAAAGAAGAAAAAGAAAAAGGAACAAAGGAAAAAAGAAAAAAGTCACAGAATGACACTAGACTTTCTGTGTCTAGTATGGTGTTAAGTTTTCCTGTTGCCCTCATTGCTTTCTAGTGGTAGCTGTTGCTATCTCCTCTCTGCCTCTCTCTTTCTTTTACCTTCTCTCTCTCTATCTCTGTCTCTGTCTCTGTCTCTTCTATTCTCAATGTCTATTTATGGCCAAGTCTCTGCTCAGGAGTATTGTTGCTTTATATGTGTGAAAATAGTTTTGAACCCCTCAAAAATGGCAAACTTCTATGAAATACCATGACTGAGTGATTATAGGGCTGCACTGGGGGCTGGTTAGGACAGCCGGAGTAATGGGGCCACTCAGGATGCTTCTGGACAGTAGCTATTTACCAACTAGCATGGAAGTATTAAATATTGTAACCACTGCTACAGCAGTACCAGTGTGTGTCTGCTAAATATCAATGCTGCCTTTCATTTCTGTGTCTATGTATAAACATTCTTGCATTCAGAAACTCATACCTAGGGACCAAGGCATTTAAAGCATACCTTGAATTTTAGAGCTGAAAGGTACTGAAGACTACAAAGCCCAAACCCTGGATTTAGAATGACGAGTCATGTGTGACATACTACACTCATAAAATTCTTTGTGGCAGAGTCTGGGCCAGATCCAGTGTCTTCTAAACTGTGCAATATTATTCTTTAATAACATCAAACAGAGAGTGCCTATTACACTAAGTAGATTTTCTGTCATATCAGTCTACAGCTGGGGGAAAATCAATTTTAGGCTATCGACCAGAGAATTAAAAGTCTTACTTAAGATGTAAAATGTTACTAGTTCTCATGAAAACACAAATTTTCTGTACATCCCACTCCTCCATTAAGACATTTGGACAGATAGCAATAATGATAGGCAACTTATACCAACAGAACTGCTGAAACATATGGAAAGCAATACTTTCTCCCATCTCCTTTTGGAAACTCCACAGGAAATTAACCATTAGATCACATTCCTCTCCAGTTCTTTAAGAGGCAGCTTGGTATTATAGAACGTGCATCATATTTGGTAGCGGACACTGTGGCACAAATCTCAGCACAGTGATCTTATAGCAGTTAAAACTTGGGCAACACTCAATTTATTTAATTCTCATTTTCTGAATATATAAGATAGGAGCAATAATACTTGCAATCTGGTTTTTGTAAGAATTAAATAAGATAAGAAATCTATTGTAATCCATAAGTGGCCAAACTCACCTGCCTATGGCTACAAAATAATATTCCATTTTCTTTTCACATCCAGACTATTATCTTCCAAACTCTGCGAAGACAACTGCTGGCAAATAGCCTCATCAAAGTTTTCTGAGAGTTTCCCAACATCCTGCCTCTCATGTAATCCAAAACAAATCTCTCAGGTTCACCCCAAGGCTCCCCTATGCTGCAGACGGTCATCATAACAGCATTGCTCTTCCGGGAAGCTGTTTTTAGGACAGTCCCCTCTGTCTTCTTGGTCTTATCATGAGCTTACTGCTCAACCCAATTTCCCAAATCACAATTGGGAAAGGATTAAGAAGGATGTGGTTGACTCCAAATTTAGTTGAGGTTTAGGGATTCAGAGAGTAACTTACAACTGTTACCATTCCGGATGCCCAAATTCTACCTAAGGTCTCTCTGCCTGCCTCCTTGTGCAGGGGCTGTTAGCTCTCACCACTAGAATTACTCCAAACCCTCCCATGCCTGGAGTCCAGGACTAACTTTGCTTCCCCACCTGAGGCACCACAGAAGGAAATTATCCTTCTCTCCAGCCATTCAAGGGCGAGCTCATGTACAGCCCTGGAACCTCCTCCTTCTAAGGTCGATTGACAGCGATTTGCCTTCTATTCAGGGCACCATCACAACTCGTTGCTTATGGTCTGGCCCAGTGACTCAAACATGACATTCATAAGAGTCAACAGATATTTCCCAAAGTCTGGTTTACTCAATATTAAATAACACCTCATGTAGGACAAGAGTAGCTCAGTCCAAGTTACTAAGACCAGGCCAGTTTTTATTTTTAATTTTCCCAAAGTTTTTATTTCAGAATGAAATACAAAATCATGACAAAGTAGACATTACCTTGTCATGGTCTGGTCTCACATTCTGACCTCCTGGAAAAAAAGGCCCAGTCTCACACACACATACATTTGCACACACACACACACCCATGCACAAACATGTACACATGCACAGGATCTAATAGAAAAAAAAATGGAAGGGATCCCAAGACAAATCATAACCTGACCCTAAAAATCAGAAACTTCTTATAAACACATAAGTGATAGAATTTCATCTTTTTCTTTTTCTTTTTTTCTTTTTATTTTTAGAGACCGGGTCTTACTCTGTCACCCAGACTGGAGTACAGTGGCATGATCACAGCTCACTGCAGCCTCGAAATCCTAGACTCAGGCGATCCTCCTGCCTAGAGCCACAGGCATGTGCCACCACACCTGGCTAATTTTTTAATTGTTTGTAGAGACAAGAGCCTCACTATGTTGCTCAAGCTGGTCTCCAACTCTTGGCCTCAAGCAATCCTCCTGCCTCCGCCTCCCAAAGTTCTGGGATTACAGGTGTGAGCCACCAGGCCTGGCCAGGTTTCAGCTTAAAACATTTTTTAAACCCTCAATCCCCAGTGGCATATAGTATTAATAATATTTTTGGCTATTGTTACTTATTATTATTTGGATTAGTAGGATATAAAAAACAGTAGTAGTAATTTATAATATCCAAACTAAGTAAGTTAGATCAAATACTAAATCTTAGTTGGCAGTCCTCAAGAAAAACAAAATGTGGCTAAATTTGTAGAGCATGAAGATAAAGAGCTATCATTTCTTTGATATCGGTTGCCATGCACCTGGCTACTTACCAACTATTTAATTTCACACTGCAAACTGAAATGTTAGACATTATCTTCATTTTATATATGAGGAAATGAAGCAATTTTCCTAAAATGACCCTTCCAGTAATTGGTGGAACTAGAGTTTGTGCCCAATCTATTGGACACAGAATCCAATGACCTTTCTAATATTAACACATTCTTCCATCTGCCTTCTACCTGGACAAATGCATGATGATGGAAAAGATGGTTATGCTGAAGATGAAGAAGGAAATGAAGAAGGAAGAAGACAAGGAGTTTTGACATTTTTATGATAATTCACTTATTTAATATAAGAATATGTGCTAATGATAGTATTTTTCCTTCCTTGAATTTCAATGCAGTAAAAACAAATCACAAGGATTCATTCATTCATTCATTCATTCAAGTAATCAGCCAGCATTGATTGAGAGGCTACTGTGTGGCAGTTATGGTCTTAGGCATGAAGATACAGACAAGGAAAAGATAAGGTCCCTACTTTTATTGGTCTTAAAATCTAAGGGGAAAGCCAACAATAAAATCATTAGGAACTCTACATTGTTAACAGCACTGTAAATAAAGTAAGCACAGGATAATGTGAGTAGTCACCCAGCCCACAGTAAGATGAGGAAGAAAACCTCCATGAGGCTCTGACTCCAGATCCTGAAGGGTGAGGAGGCATTTACCAGGTAGGTATGGTCTACGCAAAGAGGAAATGGCATCAGTTAAGCACTAAAGTGTTAAAAAGCCTGGTGCGTTTGGAAAACTGTAAGTAGGTTTCTTTGAAACTTGGATAAATGACGATTGTACTCTAAGGCTTAGTTTCTTCATCTGTAAGTTAAAAATTATAAAAGTACCTTCTTCATACAGGTGAATGGTTTGTTCAACCTAAAGCGAATTAGTACTTAACACAGTTCTTGGTCCTGGGTGAAGGCTCCATGAATGCTAGCTCTTGTTACTATGGAGAAACCTGTAGACCGTGGGTGGATATGCTCTTGGTTAATAGTAACAGAAAATCTCAGTCAAAATGATTTAACCAATAGTTTCTGGGCTTCTAATAAGAAAAATAAAGGAGTAAGTCAAGCTTCAGGCAGGGCTTGATCAGAGGCACACCCTGAGGTAAGCTGGAAAATGTTTAATAATCCAGTTCTGAGGAGAGAGGGAGGAAGAGGAAGATGGAGTAAAAAAGAGAAGGAGAAGGAAAAAGGAGAAAAAGAAGCAGCAGCTCTGATTTTTAGCTTTTGCAGATTTCTATGGCATAAATATGCCCACCGTGGCCAATTTCAAGCAACAGAGATGACATTAATGGGCTCACAAGGTTCCTGAAAACATAACAATCAGCTCTGATGAGGTGGTACAGGCTGGCTCTACTACACCGTTGGATCCAGCTGTTTCTCTGAGATTCTCTTCACCTTCATGTCACATTCCTCCTGAGGATGAAGAGGACTTTTCTCATGCCAAAATGGCTGCTAGAGGAAATGGTGTTTTTTGCTCATATGCGGATGAACAAAAAGGTATTGTGTACGAAAGATTGCTTCCCACACCATGGAAAAAGAGACTTAAATTCCACTCTGATTGAACCACCTCTGAACCAGTCACTGTGTCAAGGGTTTACTATGGTTCAGACCCAGTAGTATAACTTTATAGCTCGGGATGGGTCAATCCCATTCATATCACATAAAGAGAGAACATGGGCCCTCAACATCTGTTAGGTGCTATCAAGAAGAAAACCAAGGGGGAATGAATGCAGGATGAGTTACCAGCAAAACCTCAAGACACAGCCTAGGGAGTTTATACCTTATTGTGAGGGTAATGCAAAGATATTGGGAATGAGAATTGTTGGAAAATTAATCTCTCAATATCAGATGCCAATCCTTACTTTAAAAGCAAGCACTATTTCTATCATCACTGCAGTTTGCATCAGGGAAAAATGCTTATTATGTTAGCTCAGGTTTTTTTTTTTTTTTTTCATTTTATCTTTCTTTTAGCTCAGGTTTTTAACTTCAGATATTTTACAAACATTCAGGACCTAACTTATGAAGAGGCAATTTATGAGGATCTTCTCATTTTACAAATGAGGATTTGTTTTGATTCTGTAAGTTCCTGTGCATTTTGAAGGGGCAGGGGGAGACGAACTCAATTAAACTTTAACTGAATGGTAAATGAGGTGGTGATTCTATTATGTCAGCCACCAGCTAATGCGTAAGCAAGAAGAACTTAGGGGCAATTAGCCCCTTGAGAGATTGTAATATTTCAACAAGTCACAGAAATAAATTCTGAGCAATTTAAAGAATAAGAACTCTATTAATTGCAATGTTCTCTTGCCCATTTAAAACATTGTTGCACATGAGTGTCTTCTTGCCTTTTTCTATCAAGTATTTCTTGAACTTCTTTGCAACTTTTTAGCCCCTCACATTTGCCTCAGGCTGATTTTAAATTATGCTAATTGGAAGAGGGAAAAATGCTGGTAATGGAATAAAATGGAATGCTATTTCTTATAGCATCTGGTGCAATCTGAGCCATTTAAAAGTGCATCTTATGAAATAGAGATCTGAATAAGCAATGCCAGTCTGATTACAAACAACATGGGTCTCATTAGAATATGTCAATCTGATTGCGAGGTAGTGATACACTGCAGATTACTAGGCCATAATTGCCTCTTACATATTATGTGTGTAATATATAGTTTCTCTGGGTGTATGTTAAAGCCACTTTCTCTCGTGGCTATTTTTTCCAGCTCTACACAAAGCAGTGTCTATATTCTACTAAGTTGATTTTAACTGGGTCCTTAGGTCCTAATTGTATTTTCTTTTAAGTATTCATCAAGTTTTCTACAGCAGTGCTGTAAACAAAGAATTATGTCCAGGGCAATTGCTAGAAATAAGATATGTCAGGGGTCTATTACCCACTCAACTAGGAGCAGTCAATGGCTCAAGGCACTTCCTCTAAAGGGAAAGGGTACAATAACTGAGGCCAGAGCCCACGATATAGCTACAAGTCTTAATTAGGTTGTTGATTTAAGCGTGTCGTGCATTTTTTCATTGTCAAAATCCATTAGGTTCCTTTCTATGACTAGAAGAATTCAGACATCTTAGCCTGGGTGATGACTTGGTACACATAGTGCAGTTCATGATTTAAAACCTCCTATATGGGCTCTGAAATCAGGACTTCAACATTCCTACTTTCCAGTATCTTGATCTCTTCAAAACCTGCTCCACACTTCACATCCTCTATCCATAGCCAGTACTGCAGCCACTACATCACCGATGCAAAAAGGTGAAATTCCATGCAGCTGCAAACTGAAAGAAGCACTTGGCATATGCTTTGGGGTATACAGGTAGAAGGTATAGTGGGCTGGAAATCGAGAGACTTGGGTTCTTTTATGGAGCCCAGAAATAAAAAACGTGTACCTTGGGGTGCATCTATCTGCTACTCTTTCAGTTTTCTCATTTGAAACTCCAAGGAATAGATTACCAAAAGGTATTTCAGAGAACTTTTATTCCATGGAGAGATTAAAATGGTTTCATTTTCAAAGATATTTGCAAAATGTTAGGTTAAACTGGCAAAATTGGTTTCTTTACTACAGGACTTCTCAGAGCCTGTAATATACCAGTGTGTTTTAGGAATCTACAAAAGGGGGTAGTGAAATGCATCACTGTCACCCAATCTTATTTGGCCATAGAGCCCTCCTTGCTCTATCCTACCATCCACTGAATAATACTCATCCACATCTTATCAGTCTAATGCTTTATCTATAATAAATATCCACTCTCTATTGTGCTACATCAGGACAGCATCACTCATTCACAGGCCTGTCTGGGCCATATAGACATCTGGGTTTGTAGCTCCTGCTCTCCATAGCAGTTTTCCATAGAACTTTTTACATTGAATTCTCAAAAGACCCTGACGGAATAGGGAAAACTTACTCCCATTTTAAAGATGAGTAAACTGAGTTTCAGACAGGCTAAGTGATTTGCCCAAGATGACACAGCAAGACAGTAGCCAAAACAGGGTTCACATGAAGCCTTATTACATCATGCTCAGCCTTTACCTCAGTTAATTTTCCTCTTGTCTTGGGATCCATCTTTTGTTTCTATTTGTTTCATGACTAGTCTCTCTTTGTCACCGGCCATCATCAAAGTAAAGAATGGCACTTGACAAGTGCTGTCCACAGCTGTTATGCTTAGAACATGAAAATGATAATTAGAGAAAATCACTACCTCCTCCCTGACTGTATATTAGATGGCGGTATCTTAATGATAATAGAGTATGCTCCGCTTTTAGTGAAAAGTAGAATGTGGAGAATAATTCTTATAAGACTCAGTGTGTTAGGTGAACATTGTATTTAAGTTATAGTTTGTTCCAAGAGCTTACTAAAGATAATCAACATGACAAATCCATCAAAAGCAAGCCACCTGGCAACAGAACAGACAAGCAGTGTTTAGGGAAGAATGCGATGGCATATATGCCTGCTAACAATGGTGCGTAGCACTGTCATCAAACTGGAACATACCCACCTGACAAATTCTTTACTCAGACAGGATGGAGCAACTTGGGCTCATCATAGAGTATGTCAGGGTGGTATAGAGATTAGTGGCATATTGTTGGAGTTCACATGCTTGTGCTTAAATCCCAAATTCTAACCCTAATTAGCCGAGTGACCTTGGATAGTTATCTAACCTCTGTATGCCTTGATGCTTTCATCCACAAAATGGGGATAAGAATACTTTTGTCATAGGCTGTCATGAGAATTTAAACAAATAGAACTCACATATTTGCTACATAGTTAGTGTTTAAAGATGTTAAAAGGAACGAAAGCTTGTGAGCCTGGGCTCTAGCTCCAATTCTTATGAAGCTGCCGAACAAAGCGTTAAGGACTTGCCCATCTGACAAATGTTAAGGAGCAAAAGCAGTGTGTTCTTGCACATTCTAGTTGTATCTTTATTTTTCTGAGGAAAAAGAACATTTCAAATCTCTTGCTTAGTATTAGGATTTATTCGATGCTCCCCACCCACTTCATTGATCCTAGGGAGACTGAGTAGCTGAGGCAATTTAAACCTGAAAAGGTAGGCACCTTCACCTTCGTGTATCAACAGAAGGTTGTGCCTAGGGAAAGCACAGAGATCTGCAATGCAGAAAGGACAATGCAATCCCTAAAGCATGAGAATACAAATGTTATTATAGCAAATCTGAAAATTGACCATGTTTTTCTGCATCTCTGGGAAATGACCATCGGGCATGTTTATGGGAGAAGCTCAAACTCAGAGCACTTATATAGGACACTTTCCCCGAATTCCTCTAGGTGCATGATCCTCCTTTGTACTTGGGGCAGAGACTAGCTAGCTGCTCAACACTTTCAATTCCTCTTCCTGTGCATACAGGCTCTATTTCCCAGTCTCCTGGCAGTTATACTTGATGTAGGTGATTGGGTTCTGACCAATGAGAAAAGGGAAGTAGAAATAGCAGTACTTTCCAACCCTGGACATAAAGCTTTCAATACAATTGCCCACATTCTCCTCTCTCTGTGGTGACACTGGTCTCGTATTGAGCATGGCAGCATCACAGGAGGGAAGGCCCTTTGGATCCATTCGCCACTGCTTGGAAAAGTGTTGGCAGGAAGAACCTCTGGATCTTCATCAGGCTGCAATGTGAGCTAGAAATATACTTTCATTCTGTTAAACCACTGAGGATATGGGGTCTTTTATTATAGAAGCTAGCATTTATTAACGCAAATAATACAAGATCCCATGTTATGCTATACTGAAATCAATCTCAGAATTATTGTTAAGATTACATGTGGCAATTTTGATACCACTCTACCGGCTCCATTCTAGAACATGTAGGGAAAAATGAAAAACTTATTGGTTGACTTTCTGTCTTGCTAAACAAGTGGAGAAAATGCCAAGCCCAGTCTCTTTCAAATCACAAATATGCTGCCAACTTCCCTACGTATGAATGTAGCTGATTCTAGAGAATAGTGTAAGTGAAAAATAAACACAAAATAACTAGACATGGTCCAGACTCTGAAATTCTTTGTAAGGCCCATGTTTTAAGATGTTGCTGGTAACACTAAACAGCATGCCCCTGCTCTCTAAAGCCAGCTGCTCTTAGGGGCTTTAGTTAGTATAATGTAACAAATCTTAAGCCTGATTTTCAACTGACAGGGGCCTTGCGGATTGATAATTTATTTAATGAAATGGCATCGTGAGGAGCATTCATCCTTAACTATGGTCTTTAATATTTTCGTATCCCATAACATTTTAGAACTTGATGACATTTATAAAACTTCCTCATTAAAATATATATACAAATGTAATCATGAACATTTGTATGGTTTTAGGGACCATGTTGGACCACTTGGACCTCCAATATATCCTTAAGGATCCCTGGATCCTAGGTTAAAAGCCCCTGGCAGGGATTGATAGCTGGTCACTTGGATCAGCAGCATGTAAGGATGTAAGGGAGGGTGCAGAACTGGGGGTATGGAAGAAGAGAGTTTATACCATCAAAATGAATACTGAGAATAGTTGCCATTTGTTGAGTTTTGGCTGGATGCTAGACACTGTGCTAAACATTTTAATATATTTAATCTTCATAAAAGCTCTTGGCATTGTAATTATTGCTGCACAAACAAGGAAATAGGCAGAGGGAAGTTGAGAGACTTGCTTTAGACTGCATAATTAGTAAGTGGCGGAGCCTGAATTCCAACCAAAGTCCATCGTCTTAATTACAATGGGATACAGGATCTCATGGAATCCAAGTCAGAGCTCCTAACGCATTGTTCTCAAGGGTGACGACCATTTAGAAGTCAATGCTTTTCATCCTTGAAATAAGTATGCTCAATTGGAACTTAAGATTTTGTGTTTTAACTGAATGACAAACAATAATTGATTCATTTAGAAACACCACACATATGGCAAAAATTATTGAAAAGAGACAACCAGATTCCAGGTTTGTATACGGCAACTACTTTATTATTTTCAAATGCAAACTCTTTGCATTTAGTTTGCTATTTTACAATTTTACAAACTAGGTATAAAAGACCATAAATAAATGACATAAGTTATGTGTACCTAAAGTTCATGAAGGGAAGAAAAATACCTGGGCAAATTAAAACAAAATAGAAAATCTATGTCTAACTCAAGACATCGCTCAAATTTGGGGAACATGTGTGAACCAGGCAATGTTCTGTTAATTTCTTTTTCAGTATGAACTAAATTATAATATGCCTTATACATTCTAATTTTAACCACAGTCCTTGCATATTCCAACATACTTAGAGTGATACAAAAAAATAAATGCACTCTTCAGTGTGTATCAATGCTTGATGGTGTTTGGAGAATGTTAAATAAGTGAAAATATTGCTTCTAGAACTTTCCTTTACTGGTCAGAATTTAAGTGTCTTCAGACAAATATTGAGGCTATACGTGTGTATGGATTAATACACATATCCTTCACAGATTGAGTACAAGAGGTCTCAAAACACACACACCAGCAGTGTAGTGAGCACAGTCTTTCTTTAAAATAATAACTTTTTAAAACACACCAGAACATTTCATTCATAAGATTGCTAAAAATAACGTGGGGCCAGCAGACACAAGGTGAAGCTACTGGATTTGGTGCAGGGGAACAGCTTCACGCCACTCGTTAGATCTGCGCGTGACCAAGCGTGAGAGCTCACGAGGCCAGGGCTTGCTCATGGGCTAGACACAGACCTGAAGTTGGCCTCCCACCCTTACTTTTGGGAAAGATGATCTGCTCAGAGATTCAACCTCATTTCTTTATACATATTTTTCAGGCATCAATGCATAGGCACATCCCTTAAAAAATATATTAAGGTCCCCAAAAAGGGGTGAATTAACTTTGTCACTCTGGCATAGAATACAATGCCACACACCCTGTCAGAATGTAATAAATATTTATTGATGATTTTCTCTATTTATTCAACAATAAGCGGTTCAGAATCTATTTTTTCCTCATTTTTCCCTGATTTGATGTTATAGCTTATATAAATGGCCACAGTTTCTGCAACCATAGCTTACAATAAGCAAGGCAGCCACTCAGATATGAAAAATGGCAGTATGTTGGCTGGAGTTTGGTATACATATCCTATCAATACCGAATCTTCACACACTGGAACTTTGATTCTAGAAGGCTGATGCTCTTTTGAGGGCAATAGGAGTTAGCTGCATACTGTAGAACTTTCCACGGAATTTGGGAACCTGAAATTGCTTGAGGCCATTTCATCCCACCTACCTTAACCTCAAGAGTCACTGGTATGTATTTTTCTGTGATACTGGGAGACAAAGTATTAATCCAGGACACATCATCTCAAAGCTGACACACATAGCTATGTTCATCTCCAAAAGTATATGAATTGCATATATTTGTTCTCATTCAACAAGTCCATTTATGCAGGAAAACAAAGGCTACTTGTACTCCATTTGGGGTTACCAGACAGATCCCATCTCCTTCTTTCTCTCCATCAAGGAACTGGTGATTCAGATGAGTTCAATCAGAATTTATAATTTTGATGATAGGTTGTCACCTGAATGGATTTATATTCTAAATTACTCCACCATTAAGTGGAGTGAAAATACCTCTGTCCAAAGCTGCAGAATTCTTATTAAGGTTAGTGTGGCAACTATAAAGTATACTTATAGATACAGGACATTTAACATTTCCAGGTGATCTTTCCAAGGGGATGGGCATGGTCTCCAGGCCCACAATGTCATGTAGCTCTTTCTCTTGGAACTGGTGGGAAACCAGAACCCTTAGGTGTAGCATTCCACAACATTCACAGGCAGTTCTATGCATGAGGTTGTACACACACACATACACACACACACACGCATACATACACTCACACCTATGTACACACATCAAAAGAGATAGTCAGCTCATATTCAGTCTAGGAAAAAAATATATTTATATCACTGCAATGGCACACCCTGGGTAAAATGTTACTTCAGCAATGCATATCATAGGCAGCTCATGGGAACTGGCTTTGTTTCGTGTGGTGGCACCTGACCTGGTGTCCATAATAAAACCTGTAGCCTTTGGTCACTTGCTGCCACACCAATGCAGCAGTGACATACAGGAATGAAATATGGAAATACATATAAATAAAACCACAAAGAGCTGGGGAGCAAGGGCTCTGCAGAGCTGGTGCTGCGAGGCAGTACATTCCTCAGTGCAACTGGAGAACAGATGCCGAAGCTAAAATCTTTGCTGTTTCTTTCACTGGGAAAGGGGACTTGAAAATCACACACTTATTCATTTCAGGTTATGAGTGTTGTTTCATCAGTGTCTTTGCCCCAGAACTGGTGTATTAGAAGCAGAAGAAACACAATTAGATGGAACGGAGGAGGGTGTGTTCTGTTTTCTTCCAAGGGCTTTGTAATCAACAGGAAGGGCTGTGAGGCCAAGATAGCAGAATCCACTCCCTGGGGAGAAAAGAATAAGACGTTAGACAAGACGTCAGCCAATATTGCCGGCCAGTTGTCAAACACTATTGTGAGAAAGAACATAGGTTCCTAGAAGTTGGTATGGCCCAGTAAAAGTAGCTCAGGAGGAAGAGCAAAAATTGTTACTTTCCTCCTCTGAAAAATAGCAATTATAATAACAACAACAAAAATTATTAACAGATTAATCACAACAGCTCTGAGATAGATACTATTCTTCTCCCCATCACATGATGGGGAAAGCTGAAGCACAGAGAGACCGAGTAAGCTGCCCAATGCCACGCAGTCGGAAGTGGCAAAGCTGGGATTAAAACCAACGAAGTCTGAGTTCATAGCCACGCTTTAACCTCTATTTGGAACCACCTCTCTTTGAAATGAAAATCCTGCCTTGTTTTGGTTCACAATCCACCCATAGTCAACTATAATGATTGAACAAAATGCAAACTAAGAAATAGAAAGCATTGGATATTTTTCTTAAGAAGAAAATAATTTTTGATAAGTGAGAGTATCTAATTTAGTGAAGGATCCACACAATCTGCATGTAAACAGGCAGGAGGGAGGGAACCTGGGGCCAGGGGCAGACTGAGCGACTTACTATGACAGTGATGGGGTCTTCCAGGCTCCAGCCTCCCTCAGTATACCAAGAACTAATCAGCCACAGCCTAGAATTCTAGACATCAGTCCAGCATTGAGCAAGGCTGGCAAAAAGCAGTGACATCATCGTGGCTACGTTGTCCTCTTATACGTGGCTATCATTGTCCTCTTATTTGTTAAGTAATCAACTCAAACCCAAAGAATCAATTTCCCTTCTTTCATTTGTGACAACTGACAACCAAGATTGCTCCTTGGACCCTACCTACCACCACTGTGGCCATATGTAGCAGTTGGTGGCTTCTAAGTGTAGATCATGGGTGGAGACCAAAATGCACTTTACAGATGATTATGCTTATTTTATCAAACCACTTACTTGTTTGTTCTGTGTATGTATGTGTTTATTCTGTAGGGAAGAATAAATAAAATTTAATTTGAGGTTAAGTGACCGTATTTGTAGAAAACCCTTTAGTCTATTTGGAGAGATGGAAATAAAAATTTTCTCATAAATTATTCAGATAGACATTATTTTTAAGCAATTTAAAATTATAATTGTGAGTTTTGGTATAACTACCAATATCTTCAAGAAGCCACTCATCAGTACCAAGGCTGTTCGTTTTGACAATTATGATAAAATGAAAGAAAAGCAACCAGATATATTTTTTCCAACTGTTTCCACTCTGGAAATTAGCAAGTCCATCAAATGTAGTTTGTCAAACCTGGATGTGTAGGGATTTCATCAAGTGGCATGTACTTATGTGAAGGACGAGGAGAACATGAATGTGATCTTAAAACTCTGGAGAATATCCAACACCATGTGGATACACAACCTTGTTGATGGTGAGTTTCTTTTGCTACTAGCAATTCCATCCCTAGAGGAGAAAGAGTGGTCTCATAATCATGTTTGTCCCTTTGCATTCTGCCAACCCTCTTATTCACTTACTATCTGGATATCAATATATATTATATAAATATATGTGGAATAGTAAGCGGGCAATTTAAGGACTTGGTGTGTATGTGAAAATGATTGGGTGCTGAAAGTAGAAGTGTGGGGATGTGAAGACTTCTATCTAGTTAACGTCAGAATAAGAACTGAGAAAAATAAGCCTTCTCCTCCTCTTTGAATTCAGGCAATTCCTTTATCGTGGGGAATTTCTGAAACCGAGACCAGACAAAGCATGTGGTCCATGGGGAGTCATGAGTTAGAGAATTCATTGTGACTAAATAAACAAAGCATCCATCCTTCCTTGGAGTCAGTCATGAAGACATCAAAATTTCTTTACCACCTAGTTCTTTTCATTGCAATAGAGTTTTACTTGTGCGTATCACTGCCTTTCCAGTTATAAAATAACAATTTCATAAACGTTAAGGCTAAATGATATATATGTTTATCCTGCCAGGAGTAATTTGATAGGTCTGCCACCTTTTGTATAGAGGTACATTTACCCCTAAACTCTCATAAATCCACTTAAAGTGAAGCTGCTCCATGTGCATGGCTGCCTACTACTGAACTTCATGTCACCCTACTCTGGTGTGTTGTAATAAAACGTTTGGGATCACAAGTGAAAGAGATGAATAACACTTGGACAATGTTGGAGGAAGAAGTGCACCTTTCTTCTGTGGAGCTCACAGTGTTTTACATAAGAATATTTCATAAACGCTTGCAACAACACCACCATGCATTAGGAAAGGTGTTATTATTAAGGTATCATTATCTCTCTAATTTACAGGTGGAGGAACTGAGTTATAAAGAAAAGTGGAGTGAATTTCCCAGTGTCAACATTTCAGTTGGCTTTAGAATCCATAGCTGTCTAGATGCCAGGAGTCTGGCTCCACGCCTTGGGAAACAATGCAACATTCCTATTGTTCTTACATTTCTCTTCTCAAACTTCATGGAGGCAGTGGTGATAGTTAACACTTTCCCTGCTGCCAGATATTAGTTTAGACACTTGGAAAGTCCTCTTTTTGGCCTTTCCATTGGCCTTGACTCTAACACATGCATATATTAAAATTGCTAAGCTTCAGAAGGTGACAGACCTTTGAATGGGATAAGATTTCATACTGCAACTTTTTTTCAATACTCTCCTGATTATTTCATTTACAAACACCTGCTGAGCAGTAGCAAAATGACTCCAGCTTAGGATATATTGCTAATTTGTTAGGATATTTTCGAATTGACACACTCTTGCTTTTGAAACATTCTGCTTCATATATGTTCAATGTTTAGAAAAATAGCTTAAAATGTTAACTTAAAGCAAAACTTTTAATTATTCAATGTATGCAAGGTAACATTCTGCTTTTACTTAAAATATAATGACATAATGCTATCTTACTAGAATTGGATTGTGGTGATGAAAAACAAGAATATTCTACAGCTTTGCTGAATAAAAAATGAATTACTTTTAGAAAGCAAGCAACAAACAAACAAATCCCCAAAACTTAAATTTGTCAACTCTTAACATGAATATCTGGGACTCTTAGACTTTAGCAAAAGTGGTGGTAAAACAAAAATTGTTGGAGTATTTTAAAAATAAATTTTCACATTCTTTCCGAACAGAAAAGCTTTTACAACTAATGTTGCAAAAAAGGTTTTTACTAAACTGTCATGATTTGACAGCATCAAATTTAACATTTCTTGCTCTATAAGAAATAGCTTTCAGGATAAAACCAAGGGTGGGGGTGGGGGGTGGGGGAAGGTCATTAAAACCAGCCAACCTCTTGTTTAAAAGTGATAAAAATGGAATAGATTTTTAAAAGGAAAAAAAAGTTAAAATTTGGCCAGTCTAAAGTTAGGCCTTTTGCTTCTAGGAATGAACAAAGTCATTTAATTCATCTTATTTCAATAAGAAAATTCTGGGACACAAAATTGAAGCATTGAAAGTTAATAGGCTTATGGATGAAAAGCACATTTTTCAGTGATCACTTTCTGATAGTGAGGAAGTCAAGGTGAGTTCCAAAGTCTCACTATTGACATTGTGGTCAATCCTCTCTGGCTGATCCTGTTTGGTACAGAGGTTACTGAAACAGGACAGAAAATGAGGCTAATAGAAATGATTCCCCAGGACTTCTGAACTGAAGCAAATTCTCCAAAAGATGGGGCACGTGACCCAACAAGGGGAGAGAGAAAGTCTCCTGAGGTCACTGCCTGGTACCCAGAAGACACTCAATAAATGCATGAGGCACAAATGAATGGCCCCAAAGGATAGGTGGAGGGAGGCCTTTGTGAGGGAAAGCACAGGCAGTGGGTCTAGGACCCATCCTCTGAACCTGACCTCAGACAGTTTGCATTTCCATTCTTCCTGGAAGGACAGCAGGAAGGAGCCATGCTGTGTTTAGTCTCTTCTCCTATTAACAAAAAAGGACTAAAATCCTGAAAAACACCAAACCTACCTGAGAGATGGGAAAGAATATTTTCCGTTCAGTGTTTCAGATGAGATCAAGTTTAAAAATAAGACAAAAAAGAAAGTTTTCATGGAAGACAGATTCATTGCTGGTTCTTTTGACTCACCTTGTAGATGTAGAGTTGCTTCTTTAAAGGAGGAAAGTGTGAAAGTTCCCTAGTCAAGATTGTCACAGCCCATTATCCCTAAGGTAGTTACGACAAGTTTGTAGAGTCCCAAAATAAGACTTCATATGGCACAGCCTCAGGCCCAAAGAAACAGACCTCATTTGTCCAGTTAAGGGTTATGGGGCTTGGGTTTTTGAAATTTTTTTTTAATCCATTTCTTTTTCTTTCCAGCCCCCCATGTCATAGTATAAGAATCCACCAGGTGGCCTGACCACTGAGGTGGCAACACTGATGAGCCATGTGGTTTTTCACCAACATATTTTTCCACGGTATGAACCAAGCCCTAAAAAGCCACAATTGAATCCTTCAAAAGTATTCCTGGGCCCGGTCTTCATTCCAGTGAAAGAGAGATGATTGTAATGTGTGCCACAAACAAAAAGCTACTGTTGTAATTCCAAATGGAGAGAGGATCAGAGATGTCTCAGAGAAGCTCAGTGTCTGGCAGCAAATACAGCATCGAAACTCGGAGGCAGTGTTCTATTTCTATAGGTACATGTATTTTACAGACGGTGATGGACAGCAACCTTCCGAGAAACAATTTGTTCCAGGTCTAATTCGAATGACCGGCTGTCATTTCGGTAAGCCCCACAGTTTCAGCAATCTGTACACCAAGCAATGCTGCAGATATATTTTTTTTTCCTTTAATTTCAGAGGGCGAAGACGAAGTAAAAAAAGTGCAGTTCTTCAATTAAAGTGCATGGATGAGGTAAACTAATTTCAAGAGTTTCGAGTTTATTCAGTACTGGCTCAGACAGGAACCATCCTGCCGTGCATCTGCTGCATTTGGGTTCGCATCGCCTGGACGCTGGTCAAAATCTTATTCTGGTGCGTGAGGGCCGTGATGCCAATTCTCGCCAGGTCACTGTAAGGAGGGCGACAAAAGAGGGAGAGAGAAAGTCATGGGGGCTGAGGATCTGTCTTTCTGGGCTTCATGCAGACACACATTTGAATCAGCCACAATTAATACAGCACAACAAGGCAGGTGTATTAAACATGTTTCATTAATGCAACAATGTAGGTACTTTGTAGAGGCTGTGTAAAATTATACTCAATCAAAATGAGAGGCATTCCAGTTTTCTTATTTTTTTAAAAAAATGAGTAGGATGATTATGCAGCTCAAAGCAAAAAAGGAAAATACTATTAAATCTAGATTTACCCTTTCGTGTTACATCGCTGAGTACTTACTCCTGGTTCATGTGCACCACAGCCTCTAGCGTGGTATAACCAGCAGCTGTGAAGTTATCCTTATATCGGTCCATTTTAATGGCCTGGAGCCAATCGCCCACTGATACCACTGCCGAGAATTCAGGGGAGCTTGGATCCAACAAGGCAGTGTTAGGTCTGGAGATGGAACAAGGAAGTATAAAGAGACATTAGCTATCCGTAAGACAGGAAGACTCAGAAGTCAGGCTGCCTAAGATAGGCGAGGGGAGCCGAAAAGCTAGGAGAAGAAGGCTTCAAATGGAATAACCATTGTTAAATGTAACCATGTGATTTTTTGCTCTTAATTTCACAAAAGCTGCTAAAGCATGTATCAATCACCCCATTTTTTTTCTTAATTCCATTTCCTGCACTTGTTTTATGTGGGCCTCTTAGTGCACTAATGCACATAGCAGGTCTTTTAACATCTGAGCCTGGGGTGAGGACTGGGGGAGCCCTTGTGGCTGAAACCTGTTACGTCTTTGCGAAAAGAGTCCAGTCCCTGCCAGCACTGAATATTACAGACGTTAGTCCGGCAACTATGGAAACCCTAGTGAAGTATGAGTAAGGAAAATTGGGAGCTTGCAACCTGCCAGACTGGATGGAAGCAGAGAAAACAGCAAGAATTCAAGTCCAGCATGCTCCCAGCCAGGTCTGCAGGCAGGCTCAGTGCATTCAGACAAACCTGGGACAGCAGGGAGTTAATCCCCTCTTTAATCAACCCATGCCTGACCAGCACGTGTGCCAAGGCTGGCAGAAAGAATGGCCACTTTGATCACTGTTGGGCTTGTGGAATGTGCTTCTCGTATTCCCTTGCTGGGGCTCCTAAATAATGATTTCAACAAATTCAAAGCACTTCTTATTAACTTATTTATTAGTTTACTCATTTCTCAGGCCAGGTGTTTTATATTAGGTCACTATCAAGAGCATCTCCAGGCAAGAACTCTGCCATTCCTAATGATCTTGACATACAATAAATCACACTGATAGAAAGTATGTATGAAGAGAATTGCAGTCCTCTTCATCATCAAACTACTTAATCATCATAGGAAAGAACTTTACAGGGGTATTTTATACCACCTTTACTATAATTACCTGTACAGCAACACTACTACTTGTTAAGTTATATTTTCTTGAACATACCTTTTCCCTATAAATTATAGAATGTGTTTGATCTTAACATTTTGACCTGATTTTTCATCCTGAGACTACGTTTTAAGCACAAACATTTAACTCAGAATTATATCATTACTACTGAATTTTCAACAAATAATATTCTTTTCTTGTAAAAACAAAAGTAAGTCAATATAATACCTTGATTAATTTTCCACATATCGGATTTAATCCAATTCCATTTTTAAATTTTCCTTTTCACCTAAGTTAATTTGACTTATATTATTTCTTTTTTTATATAAGTATTTTTATAGACTTGTTTTTATCAGTTTTGTGTCCAGATAATACCTTGCCTTTGTAACCTTTCTTATATCCATTATTTCAATTGCATTCAATTTTCTGAGTTAATTCTTCAGATGTCTACAGCACAATAAACAAGATTTAATTTTTTCTCCTAATTTTGAGTCAATAACAAATGTTACCATGTAGAATTTTAGACATTTAATTGTGTAGGATGTACAGCAATTATATTTGTTAATAGTTTGCATTTACTTCTAACTATAATCCAGGAGCATTAATAGGGCATTAATGTAGGCTCTAGGTGCCTGACAAAGTCAAAATGTCCTTTGCATGGAAATAATGATATCAATGAACTTGAAGGGTCATTCTCAAGCTTGTCTGGAAGTCTTTGTGCTTTTTGTGGAACACTATGACATTAGTCAAATTTTGTGCTGAGTCACATACCATGTTATACTACATCTCATTATCAGCAAGCAGCAATAAGCACCAAAGCTATTTAAGTACCATCAGTGAGAACAATTTAGACTTCAGAATTGTGTATCCAATACCTGGATTTGTTCTTTACTTTGGTACAAAACAGACATTATGTAGTATTAGTGGCTGAACGGTTTATGCTAGCAGAGGAAGCACCAAATACCAATGTCCTATTTTTAACTCAGGGTCATGATGAAAGAGAAGCATTTGAGAAGCTCAGACGTGGAGATGAGTAGGTGGCTCACCTCTTGCAGGCCTGCATCACCTGGTCTTACTATGCCTTCATCGTAAATAATTTAATTGATAAGGATGGTCCAGATGGCACCAGTATTTAGGTGTCTGAATCTTATACCAGTAAAGCCCAGTCTCCATATAGAAAAGTTCCTATTAAATTGTAGAACTTGCAGTATCTTTATGTTCTTTATAGACTAATAAATACACTTCTTCATTTTGCTCTTTCCCAGGTGGTCTGATCATTCTGACTTTTAAAACCCTTCTCAAACATTCATGTGCATGCTTTGTAACTTGATCAGTTTCTATCTTGGCCCTGTTTCCTTCTGCTATGAAAGACTCAGCAAAGGGAAACCAGAAGAACTGAAACCTAATGAATCTCTTGCTACAATTAACACTTTATAAGTCAACTTAAAATTGCAGTGCTAAAAGATCTGTCCTTATTCCCTATTTCATACTATTCCAATGTTCTTGTCCCTTTTCAAAATAGAGCATTTACTGATCTGAATATCTTCTAAAAGTGCATTTCATCTCTCCTCCTAAATTTTCAGATCCAGCATCATAAAATAAGCCTGTTATTATTTCTTTGCTGCTGTTATTTTTTAACTTTTTTTTCCTTACTACCATTTGAGGCCTGTATTAGCTTTTAAAAATGGTGACTAGAACTACCTTAAATACTCTACGGATTGAGAAAGAAGCCACCCAGGTTTCACAGAGCAATGAAGTGGCTTCTAACAAAAAGGCAGGAATGAAAGTGAGTCACAGCTTGCCTGCCACCTCTAATGTATTCTTTCATACATCATTAGTAAGTAAGCATAGCTGACCGGGAGCTCTCCGTCCCTGTCCTCTTCAAGCTGTTGGGGTTGCGGATAAGTTTGTCCAACATGTTGACAATCTGCCCAAATTTAGGCCTGTCGCTTCTCTCCTTCTGCCAGCAGTCTAGCATCAGCTGGTGGAGTGCGATGGGGCAGTCCATTGGAGGGGGTAGCCGATAGCCTTCCTCAATGGCTTTAATCACCTATGGAAGACAATAGGATGGTCCGTTAAGCTGCCAGGCAAGCTGCTGTTCGAGGTTAACCCTCCCGACTGGCATGTTTCTTGCACATTAAGCTGCCAGCAAGCTTGAGCGTGGGAACAGCTCCAACTCCTTCAGAGAAGCCAACGCTGGACCTGAGTATCGCTGGCAACAGGAGAGGGAAGCCAGCTGTTGCTATGAGGTGTTCTCAAATGGCAAGCGATGCCCACCTGAAACTCGAAAGTGAAGATGCATCACTGTTGACAGTGGTTAGAGCCCAACTAGATCAACCAGAGCTTTGGTCATGGCCCTCAGAGATCACATGGCCTGTCCCCTCCATCCTGCTACTCAGCACCAGAACACCTGAACACTCTTAGCGAAAGAGACTCTGACCTAGAGCTAAAGACTTCCCTTAAGAAGGAATTAATGGTTGTCTCCAAAATGGAATTCCCTTTGCATCATTTTAAGCCTGTGTCCCCTTGTTCAGACAGCTAATGGGGTCCACACCACAGCCCACTTCCAGATGATGACTAGCCATTTTTCCTTTTGGAAAATCTAGCCTCAGAAACCAATTCTGTGTCTCTTTCTTGGTCTCTGTAGGTTGTCAAAAGACCCTATTAAAGGTTTAGTAAGTAGATTTTTAAAAAAGTGCTAGCAAAAAACAAAAAAAAAATCCCTTTTTTTAGGGCATCTATATATTAATGGAGACCCTTACACATATCTAAGGCAGGCACCATAATGGTAGATGCTAATTGTCTTATTGTCCAAGACTATCAGAGTGGTGTCATTGCCTAATAAGACATAAATAAATTGTTCATAGATTTCTCTATTAATTATAATTTTTCTAATCTGTCTTCACAAGCATTACATTATTTTTTATTGGCTTTTCTCTAAACTCCCCCTTTTTTGGGCTGTAAATCTCAGTAATGTAACATGGTATGACATGCCAAATTTAAAGAGCAGAATTACCTCATACTTTCTTGGTTACTTATATGCTTTTTTTAATGGGTATCCTCTGAGATTCTGGAGGTGATTTTATTTTTGGGGGGTTTTAAAAAGTTTTATTTGTTTTAAATCAGTCCATTTTGGTTTTTTCTTTCTACCAAATGACAGTTGCTAGAGAAACAACCAGTGGTTACAGCCATCCCAGTGACCACACTGGGCTCGCCCTGCAGTGGGCCTATTGACTGCTCAGTCATTGGCTTTCAACAGCAAATAATCAATTCAGTTGGGTCCAGTTTCCCTGGATTAATAAGACCGTGGTCTTTTAAACCAGTGTACTGCTTCAGTTTCACAAATCACCTTGTAATTTATGAAGCCCTCCGATCCTTTTCTCTCATGTATTTTGCCATCTTGTATTAGTAGTACCTACTTCTCCTTCTAAGGTAGACTTCTCTGTGCTGTCTTACTGGGCCTTATTCTATTTATTTCCAGCAATTAAACTAGGTCAGTTTGATGCTCTGGCTTTCTTTACCTTTCCAGGTGCAGGGTGTTGACTTTGGACTTGATGAAAACCTTTTCCATTGTATCCATGAGAACGCAAGCAACACTGGGCTGACGCCAGGGTGGCACGATTCCTTATACCCCTCATACTGACTAATACTCTTTCGGAAGCTCCCTGTCTGCTGCCAGCTTGGAAGACAACTCAGGGGTTAACAAAGCATATTTTCTCAGTTTACTGCTGAATATTTTAGGGGAGCAGAGGATTAAAACAAACAAAAAAAACTTGCTAAATCTGACATATTTTCAATAGTTACTTTCACTCCATTTACCACATGCCAAAAATGAATTCTACTCATGAAAGTAATTCTCCCAATACATTTCCTATTGATTCCTGTTCTACACAGAATCCAACACAGAGACAAATGATAGATCAATATTATTTGTGATCGAGTAATAGCTTCAGATGATTTCTCATGGATAAAGCAAGACAACGGAAAGTTTAAAACAACAAATTGGTTTATATATATGGGCACTGTAAAAATTACACATCTGAAAATATTTAGGGTGAGAAAACTTACACCTTTAGATACTCTGTTTTTACGAACATTTGGCTACAACTCTCAACTGAAGTAAAGGAGAGCTTACGTATCAAATAATTACAATAAACAGGTAAATACATGCACGACTTGCTCATTTAGGTTATTGGTCCCTCTGAGAGTCTCTAACCTGAATCCAAATGTTGTTACAAGAAGCTACTTGAAGGTGTCTGTGTAGCATAATCACATTAGACAATAGATTATACACCATTCACCTCTGCCGTCTTATTCCAGCCTGTAATTATCTATTACTTATGCTAGCTGCTATCTTTCTCCCCATCTGCTGTGAATCTTCCTTTATAATTTACAGATAATACATTGTCAACACTACTATTCCTTTTAATCTGGGGAAAAGGGATTTCTTTTTGCCACACTAGACATGGAGTACATTAGTTTTTCTATTGTCCTGCCATTCTTTTATTGATAAGGCAAACTGCATCCTACTTCTTAAGTACACCTGATTCTTCCTTGAACTGTCAAGACTTTGCAAATTCCTGTTGTTTCAGGAGGACAAGGCAGATGGTTAGGTAACAGAGAGAATTTTTGAAAAGAAGACTTTCCAATATATAATTCTAATTGATAAACCAAATACCATGCATTTGTCAACACTCTCTGATAATGTTTTAGCTCACATATAAGAAAATTAGGGAAGTTCAAAAAGTATAGGTGGACATTTAACTTGGATATGATTTCCAATCCTTCCAGAACTAACTAAAACTTTTCCAAAATTAGCTGAAATGTGTTCTAGGAAGACCCCTTGATCTAGAGAGCTTTTTTATTTTTTTTGGTTTGTTTTGTTCTTTCTCACTGGAGATGTTTGTAATTAAATTCTATTACTCTGGAATCTTATTAGTGTCATTATTGAATGCTTTTCTGAAATTGCAGGCATCGTGGATACTCCCTTACGATGTAGTCCAGATGGTACATTTAAAGGGATGTGCATAATTTACCAAGGGTCATTTAGTGAAGCTTTATTTTAGAGTCCTCAAGGGGCAAGCTCTAATTACAACTATGCCAGCTTTAAAATATTCACTAGTTTTCTTTCAATAAACTTTTCATGTCAATTTTATCACAGGTGAACTTCTTTTCTTCGTAATCTTTGCATTTTTTTAAAATACAAAGTTTAATTTTCAGTATGGTTTTGAAAGTTCACCAAGTAAAAATACTATTCCATATTGTTTATCTACCAATCAATGCATCTATCTATGTCCCATACTATGTACCATGTAGGCCATCTCATTTTGGTCCTTGAAATCTATGGTCATTGTTGGTTACGATGTTGAACTAGACTACTAGACATAGTACTAAGAACCTTGAATTCAATGTGTCATTTCAAATCCAACTCTCACTCCATCATACAATGATACAGAACTTCCTGAATCTCAATTTAGATACATATATTTCTGAATATAGAGACTTACGTCTTGATTCGACATATCCCAGTAGGGTCTCTCTCCATACGACATCACTTCCCACATAACGATTCCATAGCTCCATACATCACTTGCTGATGTGAATTTACGATAGGCAATTGCTTCTGGCGCAGTCCACCGGATAGGAATCTTGCCACCCTGTGAACATTTGAGTCATAAGTTATTCCCTAAGTACATCACTACTGTGCCATTTTAGATTCTGAATGTAGTTACTGCTTGCCAAGCCGAACAGCGTTTGCGAGATAGCTCTCACAATAATAATAAGAGACTTGTTTATTTTAACTAAAGTCTTCTAGGTTGAGACAGTTCTCCTCATATGTTTTCTTTAGTCATAGGGAAGTGAAGAAGTAATATATCCAATTATTTTTTAAAAGCCTACCTATTATCTGAGCTCTACTAAGGCAATATCGTAGAAGAGAGAGAATCTCAGGGTTTACAAAGTATATATATTTACATGGTATATCAATGGATATGTAGCTGACGTTCTTATTGGATTCTCTCACCCAGCAGTGCAAAGGAAGGCAATGCTTAATACTGCTTCAGAAATAAAGAATGAAGGAATTTAAATACAAACATTTCTATCCATCATACTGTCTACCTCCTCTTATATAGCATGAGAAACATGCCCAGTACAGCTAGAATTATGCTAAATAGGCCCTTAAAGGTAGTCAAATAATATCAGATACTAGATCTATTACTGATTTTAATGGAGTAAGGGCAAGATTTTGGTTGTTATTTAATTTTTAAAAACCTGAAAAAATGGTATAGTAATTGAACACTACCCAGGGAAAGTTTAACATGCATTTTTTTTTTTTTTGGCCTCAAATGTCTTTTGTTTGTCTATACTTATGTGCAAGGTATTTTTAATCAAGTTTCAAATTTCCTAGGGTTCCATCTGGGGAAATTAATTCAACTCAAATTCAGACCCTTGAGCTGTCCAAACGGTCATCATTTCAAAGTTTTCTTTGCTTTATTAGGTAGGGCTAGTACACGGGATAATAAATTGCACTGGAAATTGCTTTGATACACTGCAGTATACTCCGAAAACCCAATGCATTACATCCATACTTGTTATAGACAGAAGGACATTTGTGCTGCCTTCTGCCTTTGAAAAATATTTGGCTACGGTTTTATCTATGTAAATGTATGATTCTAGAAGGCTCCTTTAACTTTCCTCTTTCTAACATCTGGGAAAAAAATAAAAGATCTTCAACATTCACAAAGATATATTCTTTTCTACACGACTGGACTTGGAACTTAAAAGAGGATATGTATAAGAATCAAAATTAGAGCCAAAGAAATAGAATACTACCCAAAAACCTCAACACCAACCAATCAAAAAACCCCTCAATGCTTGGGATTGCAGATGCAAAACAGTGAGTGTTAATGGGGGAAAATGGCTGGTAACTGTCTGCTTCATGTTGGTTTTAACAGTGTCAGCCTTAATGGCCAATAACTGTTTTATGATTCTGTGTTTACTCCATTAGTATTTTATATTCAGATTGTCAAGCTAAGATAGCATTGCCATTAGCTGTATGCTGAAAACTCTTAACTGTGCCTAATCCCTGCTTATCTACCCAGAGTAAAATGAAGGCCATTAAATACTGGAAAACCTTGCATAGCATACGTGTTTTATAAATCCTGATATGCATTCTCAGATTTGGTAGCCAACCAACTAGAAACACTGCTATGTCTTGTTTAGAATAAGGATTTTTTAAAGAATAGAAAAGAGCCAAACAGAAAATCTAAAACAGAAAGGAAGGAAGGAAGGAAGGAAGGAAGGAAGGCAGGCAGGCAAGCTTAAGTATATATATATATATATATATATATTACAATAAGTGAAACTACCTCCTGATTTTCTCAGTAATTGATCATCTGTTGTGTAAATTACCATTGATACTTGCTTCTCATTTAGCTCATTCTTTTTTTTTAAGACATGCTCTTATCGTTCATTAGCACTTTGCTCAAAAAAAATGTAGAAGGGAAGATAATTCATTTTGTTTCTAGTTTGTGGCTTTATAATATGGTCACATATGTAGAGTCAGCTTCAAAATCCCTCTTTTTTTGGAAACAGGATTTAAACAGGGATGTGGGAATAGGAAGAGGCTCTAACAGATGAGAAAACTTAAAAATTTAAAAAAATCAGAAAGGGCTTCAAGATCAAAGTGAGAAGAAAGGAACAGTTTCATCAGCATGAAACCCAGAGGTCAGAAATCTTCCTTACCCTGGTAGTGTAAGCTGCTTCAGGATCATCCTCGAGCACTCGGGACATGCCAAAATCAGACACTTTGCAGACCAAGTTGCTGTTAACCAGGATGTTCCGTGCAGCCAGATCACGATGCACATAGCTCATATCAGACAAATACTTCATTCCGGACCCAATGCCACGAAGCATGCCCACCAGCTGAATGACTGTAAATCTGCCATCATTCTTCTGCAGAGGAAAGGAGTAAGGAACAGTCCTATTAGTGTTAGGCCAAATTAATTATCACCAAGCATTTATTACTTGAATCTTTTTTGATATCTGTATCCGGTATGCAATGAAACTCAACATTATTTCCGGGCCTTTCTGACCAAAGTCACTAATTCACTAGTAGAGTGTACTCTCAAAGCTGGGTTTGCTTCCTGTGATAGATGGAAATTATCCAATTCTAATGAATCTATGGCTCAAACAGCTCCACGATTCAAGAATAAATCAAATACTACCCTCATTGAACATGGATTATTTAATAGCCTTAAAAGTCACATAATTCTCCATTTCTCCTCTTTCTTCCTTCACCTCACTAAAAAAGGCTATGAATACCACCAGACAGAATGGATACAAGGAATCTGCTACAGTTTTCTAAACACCAACATTCTTGGGTTTGATATAAAGTAGTCACGTACCCTGAGGAATGCATCCAAGGAGCCATTCTCCATGTACTCTGTTATGATCATTACTGGTTTACCTAGAGTTTTCAGAAAGAAAAACACAAACCCTTGATGAGCACTGCAGTTAATGAGATAAAAATGGGCTGCGCACAATTTTACTGCCAAGACACCTGTCTTATGCGATCTAATTTAATTAAAACAAGCCAAGCTTATGCCTCAGCTGTGGGGAGCTAGGAATGAAATATTAAAAGGAGGAGTAGGTTTAAGTCCCATCTGGAAGGTTAACCCTTTGGGTGGCTTGTTGACAAGGTCTTTAACTAAAGTGGCCTCTGGTATCCAGGGAGCACATGAATGGATAATTGCTCTCTCAAGCAAAGGGGGAAACGATAAATGGGAAGGTCTGTTTAAACAAGAAAAAATCTTTAGGATAATTAATTTATTTTGTCCCCAGAAGAGCCACTTGTGCTATGCTAAAGAAGTCAATGGACAGAGAAACTTTTTTCTTTATTTAGGGAAACCCAAGTTTCATGGAGCAGTAGCTGCGCTGGATATTTCATTACTTAGACACTTCTTAAAAGTCAAGTATGCACAACATGAACTGAGAAACTTCTTTCCTCTTGTGTTGCTCGGGTCAGGGCTGTATCTTGTTCTTCCCCTTTCCCTACATCTACATATGAATATATTTATTCTATTTGCTTCCTTAAACTACCCACTTCAAAAAACAAACAAAAAACCAAAACTATCACAGAAAAGTTTCAGTGAATTATTTCATCTAAGACAGGAATTTAAATTCAGTACTAGAACAACCTTGTTCTCCCCTCCCTTTTTTTATTAGCAAAGAAATCAAAATGATTTTAAGGTCTGGGAAGAGTGGGGTAGAAACAATATTTTCATTTCACTTTAGTTCTCTTTCTGAGGACCTTAGGAAATAGAGTGATTCTTCAGTTTCTTAATCATTGGCAATGGACTCAAGATCTGAAATTCCTTCTTTCTAAAGGGTATTGTCGGGGGACGGAGGGTAGTAATCCTCAATTTTTCTACTAAGGAAAAGGTAAAAGAGTAGAGTCTGTAAAAGATTCCCTTGGAAGAACATAAAATGTCTGTTTGATACATCAAAAATATTCACACTTTTATTGCCGCACTTGTTTGGTCTTAGACATGCAGTCAGGGAAAATAGGCTGAGATATTTCACTGCTAAAAAGAACCCATAATTATTCTAAACTAATACATTTTCCAATCAGAGACCCTGTCAGCTTATAATTTCTGGAGTATGGAAAGGGGAAATGTCTTCACTTTAAAGACAACAATTTTGAAAAGCAGAAGTTTTAATTTTAATGAAGTCAAATTTATCAGTTTGTTCTTTGGTTGTCTTTTTGATGTTGCATCTTAGAAATCTTTTGGAGGCAAACATTGTGGACTAGAAAACAATACCACGGAGATTTTATTTTCAAGGGAGGAATGAAAGCTGGCAGACAAAGTAGGAATCTTGGTGCAGACCAAAGGATGAATAAACCACTTCTGGTCCTTTCCCTTGGCTGGACAGGGTGATCTCTGGACATCTTTGGATCTTCCATCAGTAGAAATAGGAAGCACTTAGTTCTCAGATTCATTCACCCTCTATATCTGCGACCACAGTCTTCTGACAGAACAAATACATCTAAATGAGTTTTAATCAACCTGCCTCCATCAAAAGATCCTTTGTCAACTAATGAGAAAGGGCAGCCTCTCTTAGCCGTCCATTAACACCTACTTCCATTTCACCAGATTCCTCTGGAGTGGTGGAGAAGAGAGCAGAGGATCTAAAAGAGTGGGGTAGGGGGGAGAATTTATGGTCCTCCTGTCAATTTTGAAAAGTTACTCAAGTAACTGCTAGTAATGAATTCACACTCTTCCATTCTACCCTTTCACCCTTGCACCTCCCTAGTCCCGCTCTTGGCACCATCTTCCCAATTTGTCTGCATTCCTTCCTTCTGTTTATTAAAAGTATCCATTTGTCAGAATCTTTTATGAGCTCTACAAGAGGAGTACAAATGAATGTCTCCATAAGTAGAGGGGCTTGTGAAATGGGCCTGGGCCGGGTCTATGGGCAGAGGGGGTCCCTTCCCTACAACAGGCAGGGATGCAGTGGGGAGGGATGGGAAGGGGGAAGGGGATCTGCCCGGGTGGAAATGTTAAATCATTTTAATTCAGTGACAACTGCATTATGCAAATGCATCCAGTCGTTTATAACAGTTACAGCTGTAATAGCTACGGGTTTTAGAGGCGCGGTGGGACTTTAATACAAAGATCCCCTGTTTCTTCTCTCTTCTGCAGAGGTGCTATGAAAATCACTGTCTGCGGCAGGAAAAACACCCTAAGCTGAACAGAGCCTCCTTTTTAGAAAATGGACCTGCAAAAGTGTTTAAAGGGAATGTTATCTTTTATTTAAAGTAGTGAAGGGCTCTGGGCAGCCCTGAAGGCCACAGGCAACAGAAAAATATCCTGTCTGTAAAACTAATCTTAAAAAGCAAATAGAGCTATTCTATGCTAATTATAGCCTTCACCTTAGGCAGAAAATTATGCGTCCTTAACACCAAGGTGGTTTTTTTGTGAAAGATTCTGAAGATGGGGAAAGATGTACTTCTTAAGACATAATGACATTAGTGAACACTGAAGAGGGGTTTTTTTTGTAATTTGCTATTATGCTAACCAATCTAAATATTCTATTTCATTCCAAAATAACCTTATAAGACAAATTCTAATTTTAATCTCCATTTTACAGATGAGAAAACTGAACCAGAAAGGTTGAGCAACTAGTGAAGGTCACATGCTTTAGTATTACAGCAGTAGAGCCAGTAGGCAGGTCTTCAATAACTAGTCCAATGGTCCTCAAAGTGTGACCCCTGGGCTTGCGGCATTGGCTTGCCCTGTGGTGAGCCCTTTAGAAATGCCACCTGCTGAAGCAAACCTCTAGGAATGGGGCCCAGAAAACTGTCCTAACAAAGTTTTCCAGAAGATTCTTATGTATGTTTAAATTTGGGGACCTCTAAACTAAACTTTCACTTAAACTTGTTAGGAACCTCCTCATTTCCTCTTCCTAACGATTTTGTGCATTGTGTTCTACTGGCCCTCTGCTTAGACCTAATGTCTTCACCTTCCTCTTTAACCTGTCCTCCCCCGACTGCTTCACCCACTGGAGCAGCCATATTCGTGCCATGCTGCATGTGTTGATTGAAGATGCTTTACACAGACACCTCAGATCAAATAAGAGAGGCCTTGGCCTTCCAGGAGACATAGCCCCAGGCTTACACGATCTCTGACTTGTAGTAACTATAGCAGGTACTATGGCTTCTGGAACACAGCCACCTCACACAGTGACTGCTCGAGCTGCACTGTCTGTGTGGCACTTTATAAGGTGGTCTTAGCCAGCTTTACAGATGCATTCAGGGTTTGCTTCACAAAATGCATCTGTTGAGCTGTGTCGTATTTTAACTCAAGCATGGTTCACAGGCTCAGCGAATGCTAATGGACTAAAGAAAGGAAAGTTCAACCAGGTGTTACCGTACATAGGTGCTGAACTGCAACAGCCATAAATCAGGCAGAGCAGACAAGCAAATCCCCCCAAATAATAAAGATTCCCAAGATTCACTCCCTGCATCTGGAATTGAAGCTTCCAGTACAAGGTGTGGCGAGATTTTGTTGTGCTTTATATGAAAACTACTTAAGATTTATTTTGCCTACCATCTGCTTGTGCCTACCCTGTGACAACCAGTTTGGCCTAGCAAAGATTTGAAAGATGGCATGGCATACCAAAAATCTGCAATATTAATTTCCCTAAAATCTCACACAAGCTGCCTTGGAGATAGGGTATCTGCTGAAAACATAGACCCATTTAGAGCTGACTACAAGATTAATGACTTGTCCTGTGCTGATTTCCTCCTATTAGCAATCAGTGGGTCTGCTCCATCTGTCATTTCCCTGGAAAGAAAATGTGTGTTTAATTTCCCTGTAACTTCTAAGTTGGCTTTGTAAAGGGAATGACCCACGTACATTTCGTGACAACGCCTTCCAAGTGAATGATGTTTGGGTGGTCAAACTGTCCCATGATGCTGGCTTCACTCAGGAAGTCTCTCCTCTGTTTGTCTGTATAACCAGCTTTCAGAGTCTTGATGGCCACACAGATCTCTCTCTTGCCAGGCACTTTGAGACGCCCACTGCATACTTCACCAAATTCACCTTTGGAAGAGAAAAGAAATTTACAATGGACCAGAAACACATTCGAGATGAAAGAGTAATAGCTAACATTTGTTGAGTGCTTGGTACATGCTAGTGCTTTACATAGATTATTTCACTTAATCTTTCCCACAACCCTGAGGTAGGTGCTGTCATTAGCTCCATTTTATCAGAGACAACTAAGGCTTAATGAAGAAACCTGCCAAAAGTCTTATAGTTACTAAGACACAGAGTGAAAATTTTGAATGCAATCAGTCCGACTTCAGATCGCACACGCTTATTCATTAAGTTTTTTCCTAAGAATAAAATCAAATTTTGCCCCAGAGTCCTTTATAGCACACCACATTTTATACTGCAAATAAGGGAATTTCATGTACACAGATATTTACATATATACATATACTACACTCAAACACATATATATTTAAATAATTCGTATACATATATATTTAACATCTACCAAGAAAATAGACTCATTCGCATACAATCAGATACTTACCAACTCCTATAACTTTCTCAATCTTAATGCAGGATGCGTCGATTTCTTTGGCAAATTCTCGAACTGCTTGGTTGGGATCTTCATATGTAAAGGGATCCACGTAAGTTCTAACACCTAAGTAATAAAGATGTGATAGGTTGGCTGAACACTTCTCAGGAACCACTAATAAACATAAGTAATCTGGGTCTAAAAATACTTAACACCAGAAAAGTTGGGTTAGCTGCACAGACTTAACATAGGAAAATAGTTAAATTGTCACTCTGGTTTTCATTAATGGGTAAACAAAGAGTTGTTAGCTACTTAGGAGGCTACAGCTCTACTGACTTCCTGGAATGTCTTCACACTTCAAGGACAAGATTTTAAAAACAATCCATCCCATGGAGGAAGACAGTCTCTGTAAGGAAATCTGGAATGTGCCAGCTGGATACTATTGTCCCAAGCAGTTGCTCATAGCTCCTTTGTCCTTGCACTAAGTCTTACCTCCCAACCACTTTCAGCTATCCTCCCTGAGGGAAGATAATAGTAACATTTTTCTTTTCAATTGGCCCTGTCTACACGGTGTCACATTTTGCCCAATATCTGGACCAATTAAATATGTGACTAGATTAACAAACTGTGATCAAACCAATGTTATTATGGACAAGAGGAATAATATCAGTTAGTTGATTTGGGAATATAGACTCTCTATTGGACCTCCACCTCTATTCTGTTTTGGAAAGAAGGTGTTATAAGCAAAGATACCCAGGTTCACCTGTAAGCTTCAGTGGAGATAACTGTTGAAACCTAATTGTGAATAGTTTGTCCACCAGGAGTGTAATTCAGACATACCTCATACTCACTTGCAAACTACATTCAGAATGTGAGTTCTGAGGCAGCTCAGTGACAGACATTCCGGCCAAGAGGAAGAAGACATTATGAGAGTTTTCTCCTGCATTTGCACCTCTCCCTCCCAGAGCTCCTGGGGCATTGGGACACCAGAGAATGTAGGATACCTATTGGCCCAGTCCTTCTAATTTCCTAAGCCTGTCAGTCTTGTCCTCATCTCAGCATCTGCTGTTAGGAATAACCTACTTAAATCAGCATTTTCTTGATATTTATTTCTAATACGTTGTTTTTGTTTTTAAACACATATACCATTTGAAAACTTAAAAATATGCTTTAAGAAAGGAAACAAAGTGAACAAATGGAAAGTTATCAGATATTCCATAGCCCCCATCAATTTCCATGCTCTAGCCAAGAAAATCTTCTTCAAGATAATTCTCCTTTCTCTCAGTCTCTGTCTTCCTTCTACTTCTCTGCACTAATGTGACTAGCAGTATGTGTCTATTTAAATGCACATAAGTTAAAATTAAATTCATTTTAAAAATCACTTCCTCATTCACGTTAGCACACATGCCTATTGGCTAAATTATTGGACAGTAAAGATCTAGGACAGTGTCTTCATCTCTGAAAGTTCTATTGGATGTTGCTCCTGGTCAGTCGTCAGACTGTCCAATTAAAAGTCTTCTATCTTGCTTAAAGCATTCGAGAGCCATTTTCAATTTATTCTTTGAACCTATTTGGAACATGAAAGTAACTAGAATCCACTAAAAAATTATTGGCAGTCACAAATTCTATACTACATACAGCTGTTCTTTGAGAAGTAGTAATTACTCTTCAATTACTTATTCTTTACCTCCCCACACAATTTTAGCTTCTATGAGAATTACCTGTTAAATCTTCCTACCCTGCTATGAGAATAAGCCAGCTAGACCAAGGATTTTTCAGGGTTGAGGATAAAATAATGAAAAGGAAGAATCTAAAGGAATTTCCCCACCTGCCCCCCATCTTTAATGTCATTTGAAATAATCCTGAATCACCTATTTTACTTTGACATTCTCGAAGTACATTATTTGAATAAGGAATATTTAATATAATATTAATAGCCACATTAATGTTATTTAGACCTTTCTAAACTAGAAAATATGAGACCTCCTCTAAAAATAAAATTTTTAATCCAATTATTTGTACCTTGATTCAAATGTTTCTCTTCATCTGCTTCTTGTTTTGCTTTACTGTATTTACTCCGTCTGTTAAAAAATTTTTTTAAAAAGGAAAATTATTTTCCTCCAACACAAAAGCTGTAACACAAGCCATCGGACAAGTTGTTTGCTATCATAATTTAAGTCAGGCAGATATGGTATGCACATTTCAAGATGAGAAACTGAAACTTACAAGAAGTGAAATATTAATAACAAGGTAAATAATTTGTTGCCTGGGTGGTGAGTCATGGTTTCAGACACAAGCAGTCATAGTCCAGAGTTTCTACTCTTGACCACAATTTTAAACTGAGGTGTCTTACAATAAATAAAGTAAATATCTTATAATTATAATTTCAAGTTTCCAGAGGAAATTTATATTATCAAAAGATACATTTATTGGCTAGTTTATCCATATACACACACACACACACACATTTAATGAAAATAAGTTCCCATGGATAATTCTGGATAAGTCAAATGGCAATAATGTTCAGTATGCGATGGGTAATAACAGTAAGTCGTGTTGCTATAACCATGATAGCCACTACCACAAAATTCATTATCGTAACACATGATATTCTTGAAACAATAGTCTTGTGGTTACTGGTTTCAACTGCTGCACACAAATTCCTAAATTATTAATAAAATTTAGAAAGTAAATATTTGCTTTGTACTGGATTACATTCCTTAGGATTTTATAAAAAACCAGTAAGAGTAAAATGAGAAGTTTTTGTTTGCTTTATCTAATTCTCTTTCAATAAAATAGTGTATGAGCTCAAAGTTGGCATTCTGCTCCTATGTCTTATTGGAGTGATATCTGGTTCTGGTATAAAGCTTTGGGAATTAGAAATCTTTAGTACATATAAATCTGGAATTAGGGATACACACACACATCTATTACTTATATAAACAGGAAAATCAACTCAAGCCTTGGGAATTAAAAATCTTGAATATATATAATTCTTGAATCAGGAGAATATATATTGCTTAAAGGGATTGGAGAATCAACTCAGTTGATATTACAGTTGTCTAAGTTTAGGAAGTTGAGACCAAATTAGTGAATAAAATGTATATATTTATGTTTCTGTGAAAAATATAAAATGTACAAACATCTTGTTATCTTAGAGCTTCAAAGACAAGTTAAGCCAAGGCTCTTACAGAAGAGGAAACTGAGGCTCTGAGGTGAGGCAAGATTCCCCCAAGGCCACAGAGTGCCTTGGCAGTGTGGTCAGAATCTGACACTGTAACTCCTGAACTAAAGCCCAGAGGACCACGTAAAAACAACAGAAACCCATAGGAGCCAGGCAACGCGAACAGCCAGGCAGCCCAACTAGGGTCATGTGTTCAAAGCTTCCCTCCCACATTCCTCTCCTAATTGTCAGCAGTGTAGGAACTAGGCAATCAGACCCTCAGAGCCCACAGATGTTTCTCTGTGTGGATAATTCCCTTGCAAGTAATAATACCTTGCACTTTTACACTGCATTTAACTTTTCAAAGTGTTCTCATCAAATGTATTATCTCCTCCCTGAACTGTTTGCAAAGCACAAAACAGCTTAGCAAAACAAGAGACCCCGGTTAACACAGTTAACTGTGAAGTGTATATTTCAGGCCCAAATCATAGCTTGCATTTCCCTTTGCATTTAATTTTTAAAGGGCCTTTAAAGGGCCTATTATTTAATTGCATCTTCAAATAACCTGATGAAAGCAATAAGGTGGACAGACATACTCACTTTCATTGCGCAGATGGGGATGTAGAGCCAGAGGGGCAAGTGATTCATACACAAGCCTTCCTAGCAAGTACAGGATTTGTGAGCCTTAATCCGGCCCACAACTTCACAGTGACTCTCATAGTGTAGATTAGTTACCCAAGGATACCCGATGAGAGTTAATTATAAGTAATATTACATTTTATATCAGCAAATCCACTTAAATTGAATTCAACTGCTCTTAAACTCCATTGCTTCATCAAAGAAATTAAACAGGTTTAAATACCCTGAAACTAAAAAACTTTCTATAAAACACAGAGTCCTCTGCAATCCTGTTCCCCAACCCCCCTCTCTCCCCTCTTTTAAAAGAAATGTAAGAGTGTTAGGTCAGGGATTGCTAAAATAACATTTTATGTCAGGAAGATGCCATTGCTGGGTCCCGAGGGTGTGATAGGGTCCTGCCAGCCTGAGAGATTGTGTCTTATCAGAGCTCCTAAAAGCATTATCTAAAATTACAAGCATATCTTTTAAACCACTTAAGATCTAGAATACTGATTGGAGTTTTTTTCTTTAAAGAAGGAAAAAAAAATGCATAGAGCCAGAGAGCTTTGGTACCCACTTTAAATTGTCAGTGAGTTAGTCAAAAATGTGGCACATGCCATAGAAACACGTGGCCTGAAGCTGCCCAGGAGTGTGGTTATCTGTTTGACATCAAGCACATTCATTCAATATGTGCAAAGCCAGAGGAAATACAAAATGGCAGGGGTCATTAATTACAAGGCTGACACGCCCATCCCTGCCTAGGACTTCTAAACACAAGAGGAGGAATTAAATTAGTGGCAAAGGGGTATTTTTAAAGACGCTTCTTTACTTGGAGTGTTATTTGGAGAAGACCCTACAAGAGTTCAGGGAAAGCTGAAAAAGAAACGTGAGGATTACTGTTCAAAGGCTAATTGTAGCCTATTTGCTTTTTAATAATACCTTGAAAACAAAAATGCCTATGTCCCTCTCCACCTTTGCCACCTGATGGTCCTTTTTCTTTGGCTCAGGGTAGGACAATGTGGCCCGTTATTGTCCCAAGAAAGAAAGCCCATTGAAGCTCACTATTGGGTCAGCGCGCCCGGAGGAAACCGCACAGCCTGAAGGAGTGCAAACTCAAAATTAACATGGGAGGCAGATCACCTGAATGGCTGAAGGAAATCTTTGTTGAATATTTTCTAATTATAGAGACAGATGTGGACAAGCTGATTAGAAAGGGGAAGAAGGAGGAGTGGTTTGTTAGCAAATGCTCCAGAAGGAAATATAGAACCTTTAAGTTTACTGCAGGAGTTATAGAAAAAGGCAGGTGAAACTTTGAAAGAGTGTGAGCTGAGTCCTCCCCAGGTCCAAGGGACATGGTAATAAAGGTATTAATCCACATTGTTGGGGAACAGCAGGAGACCTCCCAACCCAGGGTCCTTGCTGGCACCTTGACTATTCAATAAAACAAACAGAATAGAGATGAGGGAGCATGGCAGGGGCGCAGCATAAACCCTGCTTTCATTAAAGTACTAACTTCTCTGATTAAGTGGACAGATTTGATTGATGTGGTTCACTGTTCTGAAGCTAATTAGTAAAAGGTAAGTAATTATTCAGCTGAAGTGCATATTAAAGAAGATAAAGCCATGTAATGACTAGCATGGCTCCAGGAGGACCCTTCCCAGTGTTGAAATGGCATCACCCGTGAAGATTCATAGAAGCCATCCTTCTTCTTCCCCTTCCTTAAGCTGTCATTGTTCTTGCACCAAATGATGTCTAAATGTTTTTCACGAGCAACATTTTGAAGTGGTTGGAATTGAACCATACAATTGCCTGCAAGTTGTTTAGAAATGTTCCTGAGGTACCATCTGCCCCCTAATTGTGTGAATTTACATGACTTCATCAGAGCCGATTTAGGCTACCATTTAAGTGTATTCATTCTTATGTGATCGTAATATTCCATGGAAGAAAATTAGAGCACCAGGGAAGATAGATAGAGGCTGAACAATAACTGTTATAGCATTATGTGAACTCTTAGCTCCAAAGCAGAAAATCTTCACTTTCAATAAGAAGACAAAACAAACTTGCAAACTCTGACTGTATATTGTGCATTAGACTTGCACATTAATTCAACAAATTTTACCAACATCACTAAGAGACTCTTCAAATTTTGGTTCAGTAGAACTGCCAATGTCAGCTTTTTATGTAGGTCAATTTTTTGCAGTTAAGATGATGTTAAAATAATATATCTATGCTAGTATTGGCAGTTAGGAGAGCTGGACTCCTGTCCTGATCAGCCAACTAACTAGCTGTGAGATCTTGGTTTATTTCATTGTTTAACCTCTTCAGGCCTCCAGTACATAACAGCAAATTTTGTCATAGCCACTTCATTTTTTTTTTCTTAAAATCAATTCACTTCCTTTCTTTATTCAGATAAAAAGGGGTACTTTATAACATTAACATATAAAAATCCAGTATCACTAGTAATCGTTGTAAGAATAAAAGCAGCCTATGCCCTATTATCAGTTAATTAATACTTTCGCCTAACCACCTAAGTTTTCTTTAAGAAATAGGGACTCTTATTGTATTCTAGTCCTTAAAATTGTTTCTTATATTTGAGCAATAAAATACAATTTGGGGAAAACACATTATCTTAAAACAATCTGAATTGATACTAGTTTGGGATGGTTTTGAAGGTAACCTGATGAAATCATTAATATAAATGGGGAGAGGATGTCAGAGAAATTTAACACAGATTTAATCATTAGTACAGAAGGTTATGACCTTATAATTGCATTTTATATTGTCATTGTTAACAGTCCTTTGAAACGTCATTTTAAAAAGCAATAAAGAAAGTGGTTACACTGTGGAGATCACAAATATATAAATATGTACAATGAAAAAATGGTGCCTTGCTGTTAAAAGAATGTGTACATGTGATTTGGGATGAAATTTCTAGGGACAGCATCATATAGGAACAAGAAGTGTCACAGTTTAAAACACCCTGGATAGAAGGTACAATTATGTATTCTGAGAAGATGATAGAATTTTGAAATTGTAACTTGAGTGATCAGGAACACAGATCAAAGATGCCTATAAAAATTATAAATTAATTTGCTTAACATAATGTGGATGAAAAAACATACAATATGTCTAAAATCAAGGTACTTTGTATAATATCTAATTTTAAGTATATAAATAAAGTTTATAAATTTAATAGTTTGATTCTTTCACTGAGATTCCCAAATGCTTACATGTTCAAGTTGGCCAAAAAAAGAAAAAGTGGATCTTCTCATTAAAAAATTGGAGATTATTCTGGCTTGCAGTAGGCTCAGGCTTCTCAGTATAAATGAAATATGTACAATGAAATAAATGAAACGATTGCTATAAAAAAAAAACTAGCAAGATACCAACAGTGAGCCTGAGGCTGTTTCCTCTTTCTTAAATGACAAATTAGCACCAAACAGATTTTCTCTTTGAGGTCATCCAAAGGACTGAAACTTTCCTCACTCTGTGAGTCCCTGCCCAAAGACTTCTTTAAAAATCTCACATGCTACCAGCAGTGTGGGATTCAGTTCAAGTGGACCCCTATAAGGGATCTATCTTTAGCATCCTTTCTGGCATAAAAATTTTGTGGCTCTGAGAGGCAAGAAGCAGTCCCACCAGCAAAGGATATGACTCCAGTTTTACACGTTAGGGGGTTTAATCTGTTGCTTTCTCATACTGCTGGCTGAAGTCTGGCAAGATTATTTCAAGGGTACCATTTACTGCCTTTCATTTGTACTAAAAGCCTGGGCCAGGCTTTATTCTGCACTACCTGTCTCCTCTCCGTTCACCTGTTCTTGTCCCATTTAAACATTTGTAGTCCCAGATAACAGGCCAGACAACCTGCGTGAGGAGAAGAATTGGCTGAGTGTGCATGAGCCACTGCAAGCCTGTCAGCTACCTGGCTCCAGGCGGCCTTTCCCATGACAGCTTTATGGCCGACACTAAAGAAGAATCAATATAAGGGCAAGGGGTTGACATTTCATTTTCTAAAAAGTGATCCATTGAGGACCAATCACCAAGCACTGTTTATCAGCCTTGGGAAGTGACATTTTTTTTTAATGGGGGAGAGGGACAGGAATCATCGCTGGGTAACTCGACAGGCTCAATTCTCTAAGGTGGGGACTCATAATTGGAAATCCGATGCATCCTACTATCAATCCTGCCTTATATAATAAAGTGATCAATAAAAGCAGAGAGGAAATTAAGTCATCAAACATGAGGATGCGATTTTCTATTGTCACGGCTTTTAATAAACTTGTCTCTTTGCATTACATTTTCACGTGGTTTTCCTTTCTTTTTGTCAAAGCCAATGTTTTAAGCAGAACATCCAAAAGAAACTTATAATAAGGCAACTTATTTCTGATTACTCGAGTTTGATGGCTGTATCAGGACCACTTAAAATAAAACAAAAACAAAAAAGCAAACAAAAAAATCTAAATGAAAGAGGGGCTACAACTAGAGAATGTTTCTAACCAACATCAAAGAGATGGTCAAGACACAGATAAGACCCATTTTCTGCAAAGAAGTGTTCTGAGCATCACATTGTGCTGCATTTTTCATCAAATATTTTTTGAGGTGGAGGCAATTCACAAAACTTATTAATATGTCTATACACTGTAAAAATTATAGAGATAGAAATATGTAAAACTAAAAGCTCGTGTAATTTCTACATACTCCCTCATCCTGCTCCCTGTCTTCACTATCAGATGGACATATCCTAGTGCTTAAGTTCCCCAAGTATTTACATGGCATGGGTACATACACAACAGTAAGTGGCAATGCACAAGAAAGAGGGCCATCTTGATTGGCTCCCAAAATCAAATGCCAGGGAAGGAAAGAACACTGGGGAGTGAAATTCTATTCAGGTAAAGTCAAAGTTTCCAAAGGCCGAGGTATACTGCTATTTAGGGTACAGTGGGCATGTCAATGTCTATATGTATGTTTTTGTAAGTGTGTATTACAGCAACAGGGATGAGTATTTATTGTGGATTTAACTTCTTCAAGATGAGATTCACTGCTCTAATCAAACATCTATTTATAGATTTTGCACCAAAAGGAATAAACACAATGACAAATACAGATGTCTGGGCAGAATGTGGAGTTGTTCTACACTGTGTTGTTATTAGCATGAACATAATTGGTCCCTATATACCAGGACACTTTGGAGAGTGAGGGTGGGGGCACGATATTAAGAAATACATGTAACAACTGGGACCATCCAGGCAAACTAGATTATATGGTCGTCACTCTAATTATAATGCGTGTCAGAGTGAAGTAAAAGCATGGTGACTTGCTCAGGCCAGTGAAAACAGCTAAAGGCACTGTTGTGACATTGGTGAGATCATGGATGGGCAGAGAGGGACAATGGAACAGATGCTGCTCTGAGAGCCAAGCGTGGCCACCGGTGGGGCCAGTAGTCGTGGTGCTACCTACCACCACGACAACATAACGACTCTGGACAAACCCTACATCTTCCTGGTGTCACTTTCCTCTTCTATAACATGAAAATCTTCTGATATAAGAGGATCATGTTGACATCACCAGGTTCTTCCCTTTTTCACCAAAAGCCCCATCTTGTGAACCAGTTGATGGTATATGGGGGTGAAGGTCGGGAAGGAGGCAGATTCTCACACACAGAAAACAGAGAAGGCGCAGATGTGGGCACAGGGGGATGATTCCGCTGGAGCCTCTGGGCAGTGTGGACAAGCAAATTCACTCCATCCATGGATTAATAAAAAAAAATTAGCAAATGGAGGCAACAACAAGAAAAACTGGTTCAAAAGAATATGTGGCCAAGCTGCTGTTATTTCTCTCTCCTTTTCAGATTATTTTTTAAGGATCAGGTTAGATTATAGAGGCTCATAGGATAAGTAGTCTCTGCGTTTGACATTCATTTCCAAGAGCAATGTCATGCCCACAATCTACGCCACGGATGTTCTCTGGAAATGCTGTTGCCCTTTCCTGAGGGGAAATTGTGCATGTAGTATCTATTTCTGTGCTTTAGTTGCCATTATTATTAACCAATGTCAGGTTGAAACACCTACTGTGTGCTGCATTATCTATTTTGCCTATCAGAATTCTTCTGTCAATAACTGTTCAAGGCAAATAATGAATATCTCTATTTTATAAAAGAGAAATAAAGACTCAAATAGGTTATGTAATGATACCTAACAAATGGCAGAGCTCAAATTTTGGGCCCAGCTTTTCTTGCCTTTAGCAGTAAGCCCAGGCTTCAGAGAGGGATAAATGTAACACCTTACAGCTTAGGGGATCTAGAAAGCTCGCATTGGCTTGCTGTTCGGTTTGGTTTCCTGGAATTAGTTGGGTCTTTCCGGAACTCTCAGCAGTGAGGACTGTCACCAGGGTACAGGTGGCAGCTTTAGTAGGGATGTGGGAGGAAGATCAAAGCAACCAGGAGGGAGCTTGGGATGACAAAGGCCATGTTTATGATGCTAATCAAAAGCCTTAGCTTTGTGCAGAGGAGACAAAAAGCTCTCTCTTAAAAAAGAAATGGGGAATGGGAGGGCCAGTGCAGTTGGGTGGCTTCAGCGCTTACCTCCGGCTGATGACAAAAGCTGCGATGAGAATGACCACTAGCACCACACTGCCGGAGACAGAAACCAGAAGGACTGTGGAGTTGGCCCCATCTCCAATGATCCGGGAAGGCACTGGGAATGACAGTTACACAGGGGTCACCTTCGGGAAAGTACTAAGAGGTAGAACTTCTGAATGGGTGACAATTTTCAACTTTGTGAAGTCATTCGGAATGCTCACAGCCTCTCTGGCCCTTCGTTAAGTATTCATGCAACAGCATTTTCTAAGACAGCTTTAATGAGACAAAGACATTCTTTTTATAATTGTATGAAGAACTTCAAACAGAAGACTCATTAAATCCCATGGCAAACATAATTCATTGTTTTTTTTCTTCTTGTCCTTTCAAGCCCCATCTTAACATTAAACATAATGATCAAATGTATTCCTTACTGAGAAAGACACTTGGACATTTCAGAAAGGACAGTAGTTTTCAATGCACCTGCTTCCTCCATAGGTATCAACAACCTGCCTGTTATTGCCCAACTCAAAAGCCACTTCCTCCTGGGAGCCTTCCTGGATAATCCCCTAGGATGTCAATCCGCTTCAGACTCAACTCTACTTTCTCTTCTGCTTTTTGTCTCATTTTTATGTTATTTAATAATTTGTGAACAAAATTACTTTACTGATACTAAAAATTCTGCCCTACCATCTCCTCATTAAGTAGGCCCAATTTTGGTTTGTTCATTAAGGAGGTAGAGATGACTTATGCAAACTTCTTGTTCATGGGTAGGCCCCTCTATAAACATTTTGACTTAACAACCAGCTGATTCAACTCACAATGCTGACATGTTTGATACATTTGTCCAAAGGAGCTTTAAAAACAAAACAAAACAAAAAACTGACTTGATTTAAGCAGATTCTTAGAAATAAGTAGAAAGAAAAATAGTTTTGGCCCCTTCTTTAGTGTTCTCAGGGAGAAAGCTCCCTATCTTAATACAGGGTAGCTATACAACCTTCAATTAGTCAATTTAGTAATCTCATTTTTCATGGTTTATAGAAGACTCAAAATAAGGGGAAAATATGCAACGCTTTTCATACATATGAAAAGATAGATCAGATATTATTATGAAAAATGCTCTTCTCTAAGTAGCATGAAATTGTCTGAGTTGCAGACATTGGCTATCCTATTTCAACCAACGTTCATTGCAGCAGAGCGTTTGCCTAGCCAAGAATTACGTACAGCTCCTTAGATTTCAGCGTAATGGGATTCACCCTGTACTATAAACAGAGCCACAGAGCTCGTTGAGTCTGGGTGGTCCTTGTTACCTGTGTTAGTTGTGACCTCCAAGGGCTCACTGAAGTCTCCGTAGCCAGCTGCTGTCCTTGCTCGCACGTGGAAAACATAGGAAGTCAGGGGGTTCAGGCCTTTGATATCCGTGTTCCTGGCAGCTGTCCGAACTATACGATAGCTTCGCTCGTTCTGATCCTATATTACGAGAAGATAAAATCAGAGAAAGTGGCAAAATAAATCCTCTGCTTACTCTAGGCACAATATTAAAGGAGCTGAGCTAGTCCACTCAGAAGTTGAAAGTAAATGGAGATTGATAAACTCTCTAAAACCTATATTCGCTGGAATGTTGTAAGTACTGTCGTTACTTCTTACATATTGAAAGAAATGTGGAGTTCAGATATGATTGTGGTTGACACTGACCACATCCAGATCTTTATTCATAATCTTTTGTGAAAAGAACATGAAATGATGGTTGGTGGCTTTTCTAGTTCCACATCCAGCAATTTAAAAGAAATAAGTGTAAGAAGGTCCCTTGTCTTTTTCTATTTTCTATCTAGAAAATGTCAAAAAATGTTGTAATCTGGTTTCAATGAAAAAATCCTATCCCTTTTTTGCTTTTAATAAGAAAGCCAATAAGTGATTATCTTTAAAAAGAAAGCGAAGACAATTGTTCATTTTCTAGACAACCTTGAATGCAAATAGCTCTCTTTAGAATTCTGTCCTTTAAGAGAGAGACAAGTTATTTGTAAAAATAATGCCTTTCTATAACTTTAAGAGGTTGAAGAATGTAATTTTCCTTCCCCAATTTTCTATTAAAAGTCATCAAAACCCACACCTTTATTCTGAATAGCAGTGATCTACTTAAACAGATCGTTATTTCAACTTTTAGGAGTCACTCTCCCTGATAGAAGGCTCATAGATTTGAACTTCTTAGCTATCTTGATTTCTATTACTAGAAAGAAAAATATAGTTATATTAGAACACAATATATTATTTTCTATTTTTTCAAGATAACTAAATAAATAATAAATATTATAATCAGACTTAATTGGGAAACAAAATGTGTTTGGTTTTGGGATTCGCTGGCATTTTACAATTTATAACTGGCCAACACCTAAACAGAAGGGAAGGAGGTAGGGAGGGAGGGAGGGAAGGAAAGAAAGATGGAGAGATGGAAGGAAAGAAGGAAGGAAGGAGCCTTGTTTATTCAAGTCATACCTTCTCATAATACTTGACTTCATACTCCAAGATGACCCCATTGGGCCGATCTGGTTCCAACCAAGCCAATGCCACACTGTATCTTGTGACTTCTTTAGCCTGGACCAAAGCAATGGATGATGGTGCTATCAGGGAAAGAAAAGACAAAAGACATTTTACTCTAGGAAAAAAAATGTTTTTGGTGGCATCAGCCAATCATTTCATCTTATTTAAGAAAAATGTCAAGGATTATTTTGTCTTCCTCCCGACCACTTTATTCTTCTCCAGTACAAAAGCATACCATTTTTAATCATTCTCTCCAATATATATTTTTGTACGCAGTTTGTCTTAAAAATACAACATCTTAAGTATAAGCCTAGTGGGTCCACAGGCCTACTGTATCACTTCTGCGTCACCTAGAGTGATTCCTTATCTGTAGGTATAGAGAGGCTTGTCTGGTTTTGACATTTTGCAAACCATGTCAGCCTTTGGAAGACTTCTTTTAAGCTCAGCAAAGCTACATCTCATCCTACCTCCAAATATTATGAGTGTCATCTTACTTGTCTTTACTTTTATATAAACAAGAGAATCTACAAGTCTTCCATGAGTACTGTAAGAAATGCGGAAGGCAAAAACAATTTACATACTTTCCAATATAAATAAAAGTACTGCTTAATTATGGTAAGATTTTTCAGTTTGAACACAACCATGCAAACAATGAACAGCACAAATAAAGCAATGATGGCCTCCCATGACACATATAGTGCTTTACAACTATTTTACAGGAGTTGACATGTTGCTTTTTCCTGTTGAGTAGTAAACCTTCCCCTTTCCACTGAGAAGGACACAAAAGCAACCCTCTTCTGGGCATATTACTGGAGGTGGGGAGAGGGACACGCTTGAGATTTATAAACCCAGGCTGCCTAACGCTTGCTTCTCTGCTGCGGTGGCTGCATCTCCAGCCAGCTGCCATCAAGCTCTGGTGACAGACAATGGCTGGTACAAATGTGCAATCTCCAGGGAAAAGAGAGAGCATTCACGAAATCCTTAATCTTATCTAACAAAGCTGGCCTGTAGAACCAGAGATTACCGGGTCTTCTTAAATCCAATGAATATTCTTTTTTTCTTCCCAAACTGTGGAAATATGTGACAAAAAACATTAAAAAAAATGGTCACTGAGGAAGAACAAACGAATGTTGGGTCATCTTTCTGCCCTTCCCCAATACACACATGACTACCAACCCCTAACTTAGAAGGAAAAGGAGAGAAAGGAAAATAAATTGTCACTGAAAATAAAATGGGAAAAGCTTCAAACCTGCTTGACCATATCTGATGGGTACACTGATGGCAGAGAGACCAACCAGACACACGACAGTCACAGAAGGGAGCCTTACAGCTGAA
>VBSM01001562.1:58297766-58373586 GCA_008086735.1 Cheirogaleus medius
CCCCCCGCCACATACACACATTTTCTCTCTCTTTCTTTACTGGTTGACACAGAGCCATCGTCCAGCAACGTGCAAGGAGCAACTTTCTTAAATATAGAAGCAGCAAGGCGGCTTAGAGAACTGCCTGGCTGTGAAAAGTCATTTCACTCCAGGTAATAAATATATTGCCTAACAGAGCACTTTGGCATACCCTCCATAAAAGCACGTCTTTAAACTCTGATGTTCAGGATTGGGAAATGAAACCGAAAAGTGAAGTCATTAGAAGGAAAGCGGGAGGGAACAAAAATCATAAAACGATAAAACGAACTTTCTCTCGGAGATGGTCTGTGTCAGGTCCCGACCGTCGCCAGATTCCTGGGGGAGGAATTGCCGCCTGCCCTCGGAGTGCACCGAGGCTCTCTCTGGTTGGGTTATCACTAAAGTACTGCATGTGGGAAGCGAATCTGATTTCTATTTTAAAAGTTTGAGCAGCGTTCCTGCAACCATTCAAAGAGAATATGAGCCCCACTAAGACGCTCAAAAAATGTCAAGTAGAGAGTTAGCAATATAATCATATTAAATAATAGAATATTTCTAAGTCAGCCCTACTTGGAAAAATGATACACACAAATGTGAAAACAAACTAGTGGAGTGTACCTTAACTCCGCTGTCATAAAAATGGAGGAAAATGAAAGAGAAAAAGAGAAAAACAAGTAAGAGACAAGAAGGATTGTATGAAAATATTAATAAAATGCTATGCTGAGGACAATCAGAAAACTGCTAAGTTGACATTTGCCTTCAGGATCTACTACATAAATAAATGCAACCAGGGAAAAGTAGAATACATAGATCTAATTCACCAAAAGTACTACATTGTGTGGCTGTAAGGTCTGAATTCTTTACTGAACAGATGTTCTTTGGAAGAGCATGTTATCAGGGTACAGTGACAAAAGCAATACATGACCAAGTGAGGTTGAGAAAGGTACCTAAAACATGCAACTGCATTGCAGTGTGATGTGGCAGTCACTCCCTGCCCTCGAAGGAGAGCTTCTTACCCTCTCTGGCTTCTTACCAGTTTGAACGCCAGTTTGAACGCCAGTTTGAAATAAGCTGGTTTTGCCATACTGCCACTTTGGAAAGGAGGCAACTTGGATGTCCTCCACATCATAAGCCGCATAAGGGCACTTCCCTCACCTTTTCTACCCAGTTTCCAAAACAGCCTCCAGCTCTACATCTGGAAGCCATCACCCCACTCTGTGCCTTCCCATGGATCAGTTCCCTAGACGAGGCACTTGCCAATGGCATGTTCCAATCTTTCCTCTACCCCAGTGGCTCCCAAGCATCAGACTTCCATGCCATACATTAGCTGCCACATCCCTCTGCAACTTGTAAGATGATTTAAGGAACAGTTTTTCTTTTTAACTTCAACAGTTATGTTGGAAAAGCATTTTTCCCATTAGCTGATATCAATGAAACCCTGTGATCACTCACAAATAATGACAAGTAACCATAAAAATGAATATAATATGTAAATGAAACAATGTTATCCATGTTAACTGGATAGTCTTACCTCTCCAAGCTTGGTTTAAAAAGAGAGATTAGCTAGTGTTAGAGAAGCAAAGGATATCTGGCCACCAACTTGACATTCTGGCCTTGGAGTGCTCAGAATTACTAAGAGAGAATTGAAAACAACCTAACTTGCACACAGGGCAATTCAGTATTATGTAACATCCCATCTGTGTTTTCCCTCAAATCATCTCTGATGCCACCACCGGTATTGTTTACACACTTTAATAAACAATGCCCAATCCAACTCCATTTAGAAATGTCTTGGATTCTGAATCGCTATACCCCAGGGGCTCTGCCCTTTGCTAACACAATTAGAAGAAGAGTTAATGGAACAATAAAATAACAGACTGAATGTTTCCCCTAAATATATATGGTTCAATAGAAGCTTATCAATGTCTTAGTTCAAAAGAGGGCTCCTAATCATAGCAGGAATTTTGGTCAGCATAAAATGACCAAGCAGGAAAAAGGTCCTCAGTTCTTTGACTAGCATTCTGAAACCTTGTAGAGATAAGGTTCTTCCTCAGTATTGACTCATCCACTGGACACATACTTCATGAGAATCTATGGGAAAAAGCCAAGATGGGGAACAGGGAAGTAAGGCCAAACAGAATACAATCTTTGGTATCTGATTAAGTACCATCTTAGACTTTAGCCTCCTCTTAACTGAAAAAAAAAATGGTGAGGACGTTTTTAATGTTAACTCAGAGGATGCTTTTTTCTAGAATTCAAGGAGACAGTTCCTGTTAGCACTCTTTTTATTCAAATTCTCTAATAACAGTGGGGAGAAGTAAGAGAAGGGCCCTTCCTCATCATATCTGTAAACACTCAGTAGCTAGGCTGATGTACACATCCTCACTAAGAGACAAGATGAGCTGTAGATTGAAAAGCATTCCTATCTACTCACAGACTGACTTCCTAAAGGAAGTGTTTGTATTAGGACAGTTTTGTGCCCCTGGACAAAAGAAAGCATTTTTTTTTGTAGGAAAATTTAAATATTTTATTGGAATAATATAGAAAATTTGAGAACTGTTACATCTTTGATATTTATTAATGTAGCATTTTTTAATGGTTTAGAATGTAGATACAATTTACAGTAAGGTGAGTTGTCAAGCTAGTTGACAGCAGTATGGTTAGAGAAAGAAGATGGAGATAAAAATCACAAAGGTAAGCACCACTAAAGGGTAGTTTTTTAAAAAAAAAGATGTAGGATTTAATTCAGTTAAGTCCTTACTTTTCAAACTTTTGAAGCATAATTTCCAATGACCCATAGAGGTCAATTTTCTTGTTCTGAGATTCTTGTACCTGAGACTATCTTTTCCTCTTACTCCCAAGGGGATTTCAGCAGTTTTTAATTCAAACTATGGCCTTCATTTCTTCTTTTTTGATTACAAATCATACTGACACATCCACTAAACAGTGCTCAATAAATTTGTCAAATGAATAAAAGTGAACTAAATGTTAAAATTGACATAAAAATTTCTTTGTAAACAGTAAAAAGTTTTCTAAATATAGAGTACCAGAAGTGAGCCATCCTGAAAACAACTTTCCATCGTCACCTGTTTCAGATGACCTTTCATGGGTTTGCTTTTGCTATTTAGGTTAACTAAGACATTGACAATTGAAGGTGAAGCAAATGATGGATCTAATTATAAATGGAGTCTCCGTTTCTAAAGTATATGTGATGCTTCTGAACATTTTTCAAACACACACAGGCTGTAAAATGTCATTCAAATGTAAGTTAACATTAAAACAAGGCTTTGCCGCACCTGCTATACACAGCATTTTGAGGTTCTGCTCTTTCGGTTGATGAAAGTGTTGACAATTTGCTCAGTGTTTCTCCTCCATCTCTGTAGGGCATATGCAAATCGTTCTCCGGATTTCCTAACTACCAAGGTGCTGTGGTGCTGAGATTCCCAAGTCATGCTCCTAAATCTAGAAAGGATACTAAGCAACCCTTTGTTTTCTAAGACCAGAATTTTCCTCCAAAGGTGCACTAGAGCAAACAATGCCAGTCACTGCCAGCAGAAGCCATTAGGTACTGCATAAGCCCCTGAACAGCCACCAAAAGGACATGTTGTTGAAACGTGAGGGTAATATAGTAGACAGCCCGCTGCAGTCAGAGTAGAGGCAGCAAGATTAAGCATTTGGGACCGATTCTCCTTCTACATACCCACTGCAAACAATTGAAACTGTAGTAAAATACCATTTTTTTTAATGATGAAACAAAAACCAAAAGAGGATTGTTAATGGGTGCAAAAATATAATTAGATAGTTAGAACGAACAATATATGATAGCACATCAAAGTGACTATAGTCAACAATAAGTTAGGGTATACTTTGAAATACCTAAAAAGGTGGAATTGGAATGATCCTAACACCAAAAATTGACAAATGCTTGAGGTGATAGATATCCCAATTACTCTGATTTGATTATTACACATTGCATGCCTGTATCAAAACATCACGTGTACCCTATAAATATGTACAACTATTATGTACCCATAATAATTAAAAATTAAAAATTTAAAAATGTTATATTAAGAGCAAAAAAAAGAGGGTAAAAGGAAAAATTCATCAAAGCTTGGCAGTTGAATATCTGCACTTTCTAACAGAAAGCCAAGATAAATTTCACCCCAAATAATTTTGTATTCAAAGTTCCACATACCCCTCAGAAACAGAGAATGCTTTCTAAATAGAATCCCCATTTGCTATGTACCTGTGGTTACATTTGGTTTGAGCACAGACCACAATGCAGTCAGAAGGTACATGTGGGTTTTATCTCTGTGTGTGTTTTCGATAAACAGAAACACACAGATTAGGGGGCTCTATCATGACTCCCTAACAGTGGTACATTTCACAAGGAAAAATTACAGGAGATGCTTTGATGTCAAACAGAGGTGGCTCCCTTTAAGAAAATGGTAAATTTAACTTTCTTTGGTTCAAAGCTCAGCAGTTCTCCTTGCTCCCCACTGATGCAAATGCTGCAATTTTCTTTTATTCACTTCCTCAATGACTTGCCATTAAACACCTACAAGTCATTTTACCGCAGCAGTTTGGTACTTGTGACACCCAAATGGGATGGAGAAGAGAAAAAGAGACAGGGAGAAAAGAAAAAGAAGGATTCACTTGGTTCCTGGGCTAGAAAACTGTTTTCTTGAGTCCAGCATGGCAAGCAATGAATTAAAAACAGTTTGGGGGAACTTGCAGGGGGGAAAAAGGGAAGCAGCTGAAACAAACTGACTGCATTTCATTACTGGTTCAAATTAGGGGTGTGGGGGAGAGAGGTGAGGCAGGAAATAAACAGATGCAATGAAAGGTCCCCAGCCTGTGGGCAAGGAAGAGTGAAAACAGCCCTTTATGAAAGTCAAGAAACCTGAACTCTTGGATGTCAGTGGTACACAATGGCCAGTGTTTGGAGCGAAGATGATTTCTTAACCACAGCAGGGGTTACCTTTCCCCTCCTCAGGATCTGGATTTAAAGAGATGATGTTTACTCAAGGGGTCTTTCACTGATAGGAAAAATAAACCCACAGTTTATACATTTCTCTGCTTAATGCAAATAGCATATTTAAATTTAATTACTTGGAGCTTAAGGTGGTTTTTGTTCCCTATTTCTTTCTCAATTCAATGCTGCAGCTCTGATTTGCTCTTTATCAAAGGTCTGTGCATTTTAAAATGCTGTCAAGCATCAAAATTAAATGCTTCAGAGCACTAATGATATCCTTGTGATTAACGGTTTTGCGTCTCAGAGATACGCAGACTCTGGTGCTAATATTAATTGCTTTCTTCCACATTCCACCAAATGGAAAGATTTCTCCTTTCAAGCATAGTAATATCTATGGCACCAAACATCACTGAACAATTTCTATGTTTTGTTTTTTTTTTACTATTATCATTGCAGTATTTTATAGTACAGTTTACAAAGTGCTTTCACACACACGATGTTGTTTGCAGCACATTCTATCAGCTGGGTCAACCCCTCTGCTAATTTTAAGTAAAATCATTAAAAGACTCAATCCCCAACCAGCCCTCCTGGAAACATCACTCACTTAAAACTGAGCTCCACATCCCACAGCTTTTAGTTGCTACGGCATTAATCCATGTGAGCAAATTTTTTCATAGTCAAGAAGTGAAATAATTTTTAAAACAAACAAGCCAAAGGTATAGAAAGAATTTGATTATTCAAAAATTGATACAGATTTTTCTCTCTATTCGACAAAAAATTTAGAACCAAATTTTCAACCAAAAACCTTCAGAAGACTGAATTAAATGAAGTTCACTTATATTTAAACATGGAAGTATTTATATTTATTAAGCTTATACTTAAAATGTATGAGGGAGCTATCTTCGTTTTTCCCCTAAAGTGATTTCCAAGGTCAATACGGAGTCTATTTTAAACAAATACTATAAAATAAAGCCGGGCACAGTAACATTTACTAAAGGATACAATCGACCCATATTTCCGATGATGTCAACACTGAATTTGGAGCACTAAGAATGCTTTAACTCACTCACTCAAGAGTAAGACTTTGCAAAGTTTTTAACAGAGTTTTTATTTTTGGTTTAATAGGAGACCAAATTTTTATAAGACTTTTATTTTCCCCAGATAGATGAGATGGCCCATCTTTTTTTTTTTCTCCCCCAGCGATAGGAAGCAGATTATTTTTGCCAAATTCTTTACAGAGAACTATTGATAAAATTTCCAATAATGGTATGTGATGCTATTCTTAGCCTTAATGTTAAGTATCTGCATAGGGAAGTTTAAGGTGTTGGGATTGGCCTCTTTGTCTAAGCCTCAAAAATATGTGCTGTCTTCCCCTAAATACCTGTTTCTGGATGAGCTGCCCAGACAAGGAGTACATCCCTAGACTCCTTTGCACTCCTTTGTTCGTGTGACTAAGTTTTGGACAATGGAATGTGGGGGTTGAAGTGACTACTCCTCTTCTAGACTTGATCCATAAATAGCTCCCTGTGACCTTAAATCGCCGGGAACCCAACCCACAATCTGCCATGAGCAGGCCAATGCCCCAGGCCCATCTTAGAAGCCACATATCAACCTCTCCTCATCACCACCAACTGGATGTGACTTAAACAGGAAATACTTTTCTATTGCGATAACCCACTGACGGTACCCATTCAAGGGAAGTGGAGCCATTTAGCGAAAAAAGAGATGTTTTCATGTAATAACTACTTTCAATGAAGTGCAGTGATATTGTGGCCTCCTTGAACATGGGACTGTGGTTTGAAGCTGCCTGAATGGCCTTCAGGTCCCTACTGGGAACTCCAGCTCCTGGTCATGCACGACGATGAGGAAATATCTACTTATTTGTGACAAACTGGAGTGGGCTGCCCTGAGATCAGCAAAGCCAGTGGCAGAAGCTATGCAACTTCGCAGGGACACAATCACAGCCACCAGTCTTCCAACAGTGGATGAATTCAGCAGCATCACAAAATACTGGGCCAAAAGACTCAGCTGAGCTTGTGTTAGTTTCAAATGGAAAAAGACAGTGGGGTTCTCAAAATGGCTTGGTTCAGTTTCCTTTTTAGAAGAGAGTTTAGTCTTCATTGCACAATTAACAGCTTAAGCAGCTGAAGACTTAGGGCATGTGAATCGCCGCTAAAGAAAGAATGGGTAAATGAGCAAAACAGATGCTACTAGCCTGCCCTGCAAAGCACCTGCACACACTTATCATTTAATCCTCACAACGCTTTGAAGTAGTTATAATCATCACCCTAATATTTCCAATTTGGAAAATCAGGCACAGAGAAATTAAATAATTTGACCAAAACTATAAAATGAGATTTGAATTTCAAGTCTGCCTGACTCAGAAGTATGTGATCTTACCTCTATGCCATATGTCTATTATAACACACACTGGACTCTCATTCATTGAGTAATTACAATGTGCCAAACATTGTTTTGAACCTCTTGCATTAATTAATTTACATAAACCTCACAAAAGCTCTTGAGACAGGGTACTATTATTATCCCCATTTTATAGAAGAGGAAAATAAGGTACAGAGAGTTGAATAACTTGTCCCATGTTATACTTTATAAGTGGTGAATTCAAAAGTCTGGTCCTATAGCCAGGTGTGGTGGCTTATGCCTGCAATCCTAGCACTCTGGGAGGCTAAGGCGGGAGGATCACTTGAGGCCGGGAGTTCAAGACCAGCCTAGGCAAGAGTGAGACCCCGTCTCTACTAAAAATAGAAAGAAATTGGCCAGGCAACTAAAAGTAGAAAAAATGAGCCAGGCGTGGTTGTGCGTGCCTGTAGTCCCAGCTACTTTGGAGGCTGTGGCAGGAGGATCACTTGAGCCCAGGAGTTGGAGGTTGCTGTGAGCTAGCCTGATGCCACAGCACTCTAGCCTGGACAACAGAGTGAGATTCTGTCTCAAAAAAAAAAAAAAAAAAAATCTGGTCCTAGAGACCACGTTCTTGATTATCAAGCTAGTGACTAGTCTCTACTCCTCGTTTCCCTGGTAAGCTACTGGAAATTTGAGGGTTAAGTGACTTCTTTTCCACAGCAGCAGCGGCAGCAGCAACAAAGTCAATCTTTCTGAGGTCCGTCATGTGTGAGGTACAGGGCTGCCTGTGTACACTGTTGGCTGCTGGAAACCCTGAGGTATGTTAGACATGATCCCTGCTCAGAGACAAATTTTAAAGCCTTTGGTGATGAAACAACTCACATTACAACTAACCTAAAAAACTAGACAAGAATAAAACCAAAAAAATTCCATTACAAAATAAAATAATAATATTTGGAGTTAGGGAAAAGGAAAGGGTGAAAGGAAAGCTTCCAGAAGACTGCCAATGTTCTATTGTTCTGTTCCTTGGCCTGGATGATGGTCATAGATGTTTACTTTGTGATAATTCAGTGGCTATACATTTGAGTCTTGCCTACTTTGTTGTGTGTGTATATATTTCATAATAAAAAGGTTATAAAACAAATATAAATGCTAATTAAGAGTATTAAACATAAAGTATCACAATTATTATTAGAAAGACCCATCCACAATCTTTAGTAAACCCCCTGGGTAAAGAGCTAAAAAAATATCAGGAGAGATTTAAGTTTTTGCAAATTAGAGCTTTTGCAGCGATTTAATCATTATGCTTACTACCTGAGCCATCCAGCAATCCTTGCTCTTTGTAGTAAGGAAAATGCATTACTTAAACGACTGTTTTACTTTTTAAGAGAGCTAATATCTTGTACTAGCATTACTACAGGTAAAGTCATAGGATTAGTTACAGAATTACAAGTGGGTGACAGCTCATCTTGAAACCAAGGCGCACATCCACCAGAATTAACAGGGAATTACTTCAGGGGCATCCAAGTGTCTCTGTTGTAGTTCAAGTGTGTCCTCTGTTTCGTCTGAGGGTTGCTTGTTTTACTTTCTTCTTGCTTACTATGAAATTTGTTGGCAGGTTCTGACAAGGATAGCTCAACACTTGCCAACAGAAACATGGCAGGATTCAGTGTGTGTATTTCCTGTTAAGTAAGAATGCCAGTTTAAGGCAAACAGGAAAACAAGTCTTTCCACTGGAAGGCAACTTAGGGGAATTTGTCTGAGCAAGACAATTGTTTGAAGAGAATAAAATGGGGTAAAGCTTGCAATGACAATAAAAGAACTTTTTTTAAATAATGTATTTTTTTTCCTCTGAATGCTTCTAGTAAGATGGACCTTTTCATTAGACCTAAATATGTTGAAAAACCATCTAGTGTTTCAACTCTTAGTTGAAATTATTTGATGTATGTCTTGGTTTAACAGGATAGAGAGCTCTGACCAAAGTGAAGACTTCCATGACCTACAATGACCCCCCAAATTAATTCAGGATATAGAGAATAGTTTAAGGAAAATGTTCTCTTTTACCGAGCAGAAATACAGCAAAGAAAAAGGAAAGGGATTTGCCGCTGTGAATCAAGGCCTCTGTTCCTTTAGCTGTCAACTCTACTGGAGAGCTTCAAGCATTCCCAATCTGGAAAATAAAAAGATGTGCTGTGGGCTTCAGGTTCTCTTTGTTACTCAGACAGCTGCTAATCGTCCCGCTGTGTGAGGAACCATTGAGACAATGCTGTAACATTTAGCTTTCTGACATCCAAGGCATCTAGATCAGTCCCCAATTAAACCTGTATTAATCACGAAGACTCTAAAAGCCAGGATGATAGATGTACCCAGTAAATCTTTGCTCTTGCCTTTTCCTTTTCACACTCAGATTTCTACATTTACAGGCGGAAATCCTTAAAAGCCTGCTCCAGAAACTGACCAATAAAAAGCCTTGTTCATTACTTTATATCAGATGCATGATGATTTCCTACCTCTGAAAAGCCTTTCAGAAAGAGACACGACATTGATCATTCTGCTAAAAGAGCCTGTCTGCTTCAATAAATAGATCCACTATGGCTGTTGTCATCTTGACTTTTTAAGTGTGATAACTAATTCAGGGAGTGTTGTGGCTTTACCCACTCGCTCTAGGGAAATCCAAATCATCTGTGAAGTTACAAAAAAGGAAAATTCCAGTAGCTGAGCCCAGGAAACTTCAGTGGGCAAAGTATTAATAATACTAATACCAACAATCTCCTCCAACTCAGGCCAAATCACCCTCCGCTTGTGACCCTTAGTGAGAGTGTATGAAGGGCATCTTATTCTGGATTCACATATTTGTAACAATCAAAAAGAGTATATGTTGGATGAATCCTTTTTAACGCCATGCTTTGAAATTTATATGGATAAAAGGGTCTCAATGTTACTTTTTCATTGATCTTGATTTCACAAGGGCATGACAAAGACAGCCTTACTAAATTCTCCATCAAACAGTACCATCCATAGCTTTTGCTATGAATAAGTGATTTGGTAATCAACCCCAAACCAACCAACAAAGAAAAACTAATAATTTACATAGTAGGTATCTAATTGCTTTAATGCAAAAAGAAGAGAAAAGCTTCAACCAATACAAGAGGCTCATGCGACCTCATAAAAAAACACCATTAGCCATTCTGAGTTATTAGAAATCCTCTGGAATTAGATGCTTATTTTTTTCTTCATTTCTCAAGCTAATGGAACCCATGAGAAACAAGTATATTTGCAAGGTGTCAGGTTGATGCTAAAGGGACTGAATTCCTTGGCTTTCAGTGGAGCCTGAATATATCATAAGTAAGTCCTTCCCATCACCGTCTCACTGAAGGTCCACTGTCTTCCAAGTTGAAAGACTAGGAAGTCAATTAATGTCACTTATGATGTGAGCACCTGTCGACCAAGACCTGGACTGAGACCAATTCCATTAACATAGTCACTCTATAGCTTGGGCCTTGGACCACTTATGATGTAGTCCACATTCAAGGAGGTGACCTAAAGACAGAAAGGTCCAGAGTCCCATTAGTCATCTTCCTAGCCATCCAATTCTCCATCACATATACAGTTGGAACAGGTACCTATTTTTTCTAATGATCATTTAAAAAGATTGCATGAGCTGATCAAAAAAAATAAAAAGTCATGGTGACCACAAATTGGGGCTATAAGCTCCGTAGCATCTTTACCAGCCATTGTTCTTTTTATCTCTAAAACTATATTTTAGTCACTTATCTTTCTTTCTCTTTTTCTTGCATTTGAAACATATCAGCAGAATAGAGGAAAAAAGCTGAAAAATATTTGACAATGAATAAATTAGAGCATGAAATCATAGTCTATAGACTACTACTAATAGGGCCAGATAGGCAAAGAAAACATGTCAGTGAAACTCTGGTTGCAAAATGATGTGCTCTGTGCTACTTGGAATTTTTCCAAGTCCAAATGGTGCATGGCTTAAAGAACAATGGTTAAGGGCTGAGAAGTGATGTCCATGGATGATAAAGTATAGTGTTACAAGTGGAACAGTAGAAGAGAGAGAGAGAGAGAAAAGAGCTGAAGAGCTATTGGGGTGAAGTTCTGAGACTTTTCATCTGCAATTTGGTCCTACTGTGTGAAAGTCTGGAAAAATTCTGAACACAGGAAATCAAAATATTCAGAGGACAATATTCATGAACCAAAGAATAGTGAGAAGCTAGCTTTTAGTATCACATAAGGAAGCCTCTGTTTTATGTGTAGACAAATCTTTCCTGTCCAGTTTCTTGCTTGCCATGTAGATAAACACAAAGAAGTGACTGATAGTGGAGAGAAAAAGGACAGAGACTTCGAGTTAAATCACAGCCAGTGCATTTTGAAAATGCTTCATATACAAATGGTCACCATATGCTGTGCTCTTACAAAGTGTGGCCATGAAACAATATTCTTGCAGCCCTCATATCTGAATCTCTATCTTTTTGACAATTCTCTTAAAAGCTATGATATAGATTAGAAACAGCAAAATCATTTATGTGAAGGGAGTTTAAGCTTAGAAATTTGCAACTATAGAATTATTATTATTATTATTATTATTTATTTTGGGGCATTGGCCAGAAACTAAATTATATGTGCCAGATAGTTTAAACCCCTACAGGCATTATAAGACTGAAGCGGAAACAAATGAGCTATTAAAATTTTAAAATGTTTTTAATGCCAATAGATGTCTTCAACTGTATCTGTGCTTGAGAATCCAAGATGACTTTTGTAGTCATTGTAGTCATAAGGAATAATGAGGCCAGGTGCGGTGGTGCATGGCTCTAATCCTAGTACTTTGGGAGGCCAAGGCAGGAGGATGGCTTGAGGTCAGGAGTTCAAGGCCAGCCTGGGCAATGTAGTGAGACCCTATCTCCAAAAAAAAAAAATAATTAGCCAGGCATGGTGGCTTGCACCTATAGTCTCCGCTATTTGAGAGGCTAAGGCAAAAGGATCACTTGGGCTTAGGAGTTTGAGGTTGCAGTGAGCTATGATGATACCCCTGCACTCTAGCTTGGCAACAGAGTGAGACCCTGTCTCCAAAACAAAAAACAAAACAGATTAAAAAAAAAATAACAAAGAGTGTATTAGGAAAGCTGTAACTGTTTTAGGGGCTTGATTATTTTTTTAAAACTGGGAGTTCACAGCCTCTCACAGGGGCAATCTTACAATTTGCTGAAGTGTGAAATTCAGTGTAACTGGCTCCACCCAGGAGTCAAGCCCTAAATACTGAAAGGACCTCATTAGAACAGCATCTCACCCAGGAAGAGTCCCACAGCATGGTGGCTAACACAGACACTGGAGCCAGGCTCCAGCACGATCTGAGCGGTTTTATGGACATTATCCTGAGTGTGTTCTGAAGTAGGAAGAGGAGAAAGAAACAGAGGGAAAGAGAAAACGCTGTCATTCAAAGAATAAGTACAGTTAAAGGATACCTTTGAAGAGTTAACAGTGAGATTTAAAGTGTTGCTCTTTGATCATTCTCCTCAAAAGATAAGAATATACTTTTTATATTATATGATGATCCCTTCAATATATTCCCAGACTCTTTGAGCTGCACCTGCATTAGCTGACTATGCTACATAGCAGTATACAATGAGAGCTGTAAACACGATTTATGCTTTTTACATTTTCTGTCCACTGCTAATGATTACAAGAAGACACTTTCATAGGCTGGGATTCTGCTATAGTTCTTATCCTTGCTTCCAGTGTAAAAAACAAAGCAACAAGCTTCTGCTAGCTGCACAGTGAATATCCCTAACTAGTTTATATGTGTGTCCCTGGCTTTGATAAAGAAACATGAACTGTGAAGCTGTGCTCCCACCCACCTTCACACTTATTATGGTCAAAATACACACTTATTATGCTAAAAAAAAATAGATTTGATTCAGGAGGCAGATTTACAGCTTGCAGTATGTTATCTGGACAAACACAAACTCTCCAGGGAGCCATTGTTAGTGGCCCTTTCTCAGTGTTTGTTCTAATGGATGGGTCTTACCCACGCTTGCTACTCACACACAGCCAGTCTATTGGTGGCAGGTCACTACTTAGCACCCACTGAGAAGCTCAAGCTAAGTATTTAAGTCTTGTTTGCAGGCACATGTCACAGACAAAAGGTTCCTAGATAAGATTTTTTAAAAACTTATCTATCCCACAGCCTTCACCAAAAAGGTCTTTTTGAAAGTCTTGAACAAACTGCCTGAGAAATTTGTAGACACAGATTAACATTTGGAAGATGTGAAGCAAAGAGGAGTGGACCATAGCTCCCCTTCATTTCTCCCCTTTCCTCAACCAAGAGTGATAGCAAAAGAGAACATGTATTTTAAGTCTCTATAATTTTACCCACAAAGTGTTTTATTTAGAAAGTGGCTCTCGTGCTTTGTCATAAAAAAAGGCAAAATGCAAAAGATGGTTCAGAGGTGAACCACAACATAGTTCACCATTTAGGCCAGGCTTACCAATTTATGCGAATAGAGAAAGAAGGAATTTTATAGTATGAAAGTTGTTCCTTTAGCTCTGTGACGGGATTGGCAGCCATTTTGGTGAGTGTTCACGCGCGCTCTGGGTACCAGCCCTCACCTGTGGAACCAAATAGTTAGTGACATTTCCCAGTGAAAGCCACGGTGTTCACCAGGCAAGAGACCACACTGATGTCCGGTACCATCTCTATTTTTTGTTTATTGCAGTTTTGGGGGAGCCTGGGAAGCCTCTTTCATTCTTTACTTCTGGCACAAGCAAAGAAAGAGAAGGCTGGTGTGTAGATTGCTTGGAGGGGAAAGCTGGACACTAGGGGAAGCCTCATTAAATAAGAGAGATGTTTTTATGCTGATGGATCAAGCTAAGGTTTGCTTATCTTAAAAGATTAAAATATAAATCCTAAAAAAGTCCTCATGTGTCTTTCCCTGAAGACAACATATAAGATACCCTCTTATTGTATACCCACATCACAGACAAACGCCACAGGAATGCTGAGATTTCAGAGGAAGGCTCTGCATATTTGGGTGACATGGACAGGCATTGCAATTAGTCTTTGCAGATTTAAGATCTTTTAATGCAAGATTAGTCCTGCAGCATGGCTTTTGGGTTTTCACAGTGTTTAAAGGAAAAAACTATTTAAAGACATCAGCAGGGGGTTAATGAAAGCTTTGATAAAGTTTCTCTGGATCTTTTCATCGATGCTCAATTGTAGACTGGTTTCTAGAGACCCGTCTGGCTCCTCGGAGGAGACAGTAATTAATTTAGCCAGTTGGAGTGACAATTAGATAATTTAGAAGCCCATCTAAAACCTTTGCTAGCCCTGCGTTGTCCATTTCTCATCTCAGCCAGGCACTTATTTTTTAAATCTCTTGATGGCTTCTCCAGGGGGTGTAAAAGTAGGCTAGAGTCTGTTCAATGGAACAAGCACAACCCTGATAGATGAAAAACAAATCAGAATTAGACTGTCAAATGGATGCCAGTGAATGGATTTCCCTTCTTACAAATGAACATGTGTTTATATTTATGTAGGAGCAAGGGGAAAGGAGTCAGGAAAAATAGTGTTCTTAGTCCTGGATATATAAATAATACCTTCATTCTCTTAGAGTGGAATCTAAAAATCTTAAAAAAAAAAATGCAACCTTACTTTCACTTATATGCAATAATTATCACTAGGCTCTATAGACATACCATTTGTTTGTGCTGCTCAGTCAACCTTGAAGTTGGATAATTTAGTGGGTTCTTTTGGAAGGCTTTTATTTTATTTTTTTTCTCCTCTCTAGGACGGGTGGTACCCACCCTGAATACAAATCCATAGACCCTGCTGCCACACACAAGAGGCTGCACCATTGTATATCTGCTGGCTTGTTTTGTTTTTAATTATGATCATAATTAGTGAGTATGCTTATTAATTATAGTGGTAGCAACAGTATTCTGGAAATGAAATTCTTTTCAGTATAAAGTTAAGAATCAAGAGATTGTTCCCTCTTTAAAAAATTGTATTGCATGGTTTTTAAATGTATATTTCATAGGCATTATGAACTTAACCAGGAACCCATGGCTAGACCAGAGCTGTTAATGAGAAAACCACAGCCTGGCTCTTCTGAAGCCCATTGTGTGCTTGCTTAGGCCTGTAATTACCCAGGCACAGAAAGGACTCTCCAACCAACTACAGGTCCCTGACCAACTGAGGATGTGCAAACAACTTTTTCAGCAAAATCTCTCAGTGGAATTGCTTTAGAATCTATTTGAAGGATTTTAAAATGTGTCTTGAGAAAGAGTTGTTCGTTTTATAGATTTCACTATTTCCATCATTCGTTTTTCCTTTAAATTTCTTAGGGGTAAGAAAAAATAACATGATTTATTGAAGATCAAAGGCAAACAGGAAATCATCTCAGAGGCAGGATAATGTAAAAGAGCATAGCATATAATTACTTATAAAGAAAATTGCTGCTAGCATCTTGGACCAACACAATAGTGTTAAGAAGGCATACTTTAAAGAGAACCAGAACACCAACTATAATAGTTGAGAATGTTCCACATGATCCATTTAAACCTGAGTGTCGATGGGGAAAAAAATTGTGGCTTCAAGAGCAACGTTATGATTAAAATCCTAATTATTTTAGTTAATTTTTTTACATAGCCAAAACCTCTAAAAAATAAGGCACCTTGCCAAATGTAAAAATTGTTTCCAACGTGTGATTAACCTAAATGTTACGGCATTGCATCCTTTGTCAAAGCAGTTTCCCACAAGTGACATCAGCATTTCAACATCTTCTCAACCTCCTTCCTCCCTGGTCCCCTTTCTTGATTTAGTACTCCAGAGCAGAGATCAGCAAACTTTTTCCGTAAAGAGCAAGATACATCATATCTTGTGGGCCATTCACTCTCTGTTGCAGGTACTCAACTATGCTGCTGTCACAGGAAAGCGGTCTTAGACAATATATAGACAAATGAATGGGGATTTGTCCCAATGCAACTTTATTTATGAAAGCTGAAACTTGAATTTTCAAAATCTTTGACTGTCACAAAACATTATTTCTCTTTTGATTATTTTCAACAACAAAAAACATTCTTAGGGGGGTGTACAATAACAGGTAGAGGATTGGATTAGGATTGGATTTGGCCTGTGGGTCACAGTTTGCTGATCCCTGCTCAAGCGACACTGAAAGAAGCAAAATGTGTGCCTTAAAAATATCAACAAATCTTTTTTTCCTACCTATTCAAGCTTACATACAAGCCTCCGTCCTGGTCATATCCCATTTGGGTTTAGTTTGACAATACAGTTCTCAAAATCAGCAAGAATGTGTTTTCTGCTTGTCCCTTTGATCTCAAACTACACCTCCCGTCCACTCCAGAGGTGCCTCTCTCACATAATTATGGGCCAGAACCATATTCTTTTATGGCCATGAGTTTTCAACACCCTTCATATCAGGCCAGACTGGACTTCCCAATATCTCTTTTCCTTCTTCCTATTTCTTTCTACTCTTAGGCATAATTATGCAATAGTCCCCTTGCCTGACAATGCGTTCATTTCAGTAGAGGCAGAGGCAGAGTTTTGTAGACTGAAGGCAAAGAACTTTGCATGAGCCCTTTCTGAAGCTTGTTCCTAATTTGTTATTTGTAGTTTTGTAGGGTTTTTTCCTTCATCCCACAAAAATTCTCTATACGCTTTGGACCTGGCAAAACCTGGCTCTACCGTGCCTGTAGTACATTACCTAAATCAATTGCTCTCAGACTTTCCCTTTCTCCCACCATTTCCTTCAAGCTTTCCCCTTACTATCTAGAAGACAGGTAGCAATTATGCTCAGTGGGGATGAGAATTCCCACTGTTCTCCGTTATCCCACTCAAATAACATAATATGTCTAATTAAAAGATGGCAGAGAGAAAGAATGGAAACTTACCAGTTGAGTAATAAAAGACAATGTGCCTCTTGTACTTAGTTATTTTCTTTTTTTTCTATTCATTATTTAGGCTTTATTAAATTTATCACTACTTGACAAAGAAAGTTAACTGATTTGTTTTTACTGTAAATAAGCGTTAATCAACAAACAGATATTGAATATCTACTACTACCCATCCTACAGTGGCATTGTGATGAGGGGTAATGCCACTTTATTGTTGGTGTGGTTTTGTCCATAGTTAATTCTTAATTGTCCAGTGCTAGAGAACAATGCCAGTCTAACGAGCAGCACCAGTTCATCTGAAGGCAAAACTACAAGGGGATTCATGAGGGGCTCTCCTGAAAGGAGAGACAGCTTGTCCTCTGAGAACAGCAATGGGAGCATTATACTCTCAGCACAGAACAGTAGACTCCAGGAAAGGCAAAACCTTCCCTGTGTGTTGAGCCACAGAGCAGCCCAAGCATAGGCCTGTTGGCTATGGAATTCTTAAATGTTGGGCATTGCTACAAAGTCTGTTTTTCTCACATATCACTAGAGCAGAGTATTCAAGTTTTAGCACTACGGACATTTTGCACCAGCTAATTCTTTTTTTGAGACAGAGTCTCACTCTGTTGCCCAGGCTAAGGGCCATGGCATCAGCCTAGCTCACAGCAACCTCAAACTCCTGGGCTTAAGCAATCCTTCTGCCTCAGCCTCCCGAGTAGCTGGGACTACAGGTATGTGCCACTATGCCCAGCTAATTTTTTCTATATAATTTTAGTTGGCCAATTAATTTCTTTCTATTTTTAGTAGAGATGGGATCTCGCTCTTGCTCAGGCTGGTTTAGAACTCCTGACCTTGAGTGATCCTCCCGCCTTGGCCTCTCAGAGTGCTAGGATTACAGGCGTGCACCAGCTAATTCTTTGGTGGTAAGGAGGCTGTCCTGTGCCTTATAGGATGTTTAGCAGCATCCCTGGCCTCTCCACACTAGATGTGACAGCACCAAAAATGTGTCTAGACATTGCCAAATGCCAGGGTTGGGGGCGGGAGGTTGAAATCATCCCCAATTGAGAAGAAACACACTAGAGGTACACTATCTTACTGTTTTTCCCTTCAAAGAAAATACTTTGGAGAGGCAAGGGATTGGATGGAAGGAGGAGAAGCAGAATTCAGATGCTAATTCTGCTGAAGCATTTTTGGAATTTTTTTCCCCCCACTCTTATAATTGCCTTTCAAAACCATTTCTGAACATAATAGGAAAATAAGCCTCACTTCTTCACATTCATAGCTCATAGCTCATGGTTATATCCTTGGAATCACAGAATTTTAGAATTTTACAAGATTTTAGAGAATAGCTAGGTTTAAATAATTATGTAGTCCATCAAATATCTTAACTCCTCCCAACTCAGAGTGCTCCAGATGTTTGTCACTAGAACACTATAGCTGTGCTAGGTAGATGACCGGATGCAAAGTATCTAGAACAGTGTCACATGCAAAGTAGAAATGCAAAATTGACATCCCTGCCCCGGGTGCAATTTGGAGTTAGTAGAGACCACCATTCATAGGGGTTGGGTCCATAATGATTTAAAAGAAACACACCAATGTATGGTCCAGCCTTATAGCTAGGCCAAGCATGGGCAGTAGAGGATGTATGGTAAGAAACAAGTCAGTGATAGTCAGCTACTGCTGGCTGTCATCCCGGCATTTTTAACAAAAAAAAATATTCACAGTTCCTTTGCTTGGCCAGAAAACCTCATTTCATTTCTACTGCATTTCTTTTTCCTAGTGACACATCCTGTATTCATTTGCCTGAGATGGTCCACTTAAGTAAAAGTAAACCAAAGGAAAGCCATCCAGAAAACAAATCACCCAGCAGTTTGCTTATCCATTTTTCATAAACATCAGGACTATCTCCTTCTAAACAAAAGACAGAACAGTGGCTACAGGATAGAAGATGGAGGAAGTGGGATCTCACTTTGCTTTTTTTTGGCCTGTAATATAGGAAAGTATCTTCTTGGGGTGGCGGGGTTGGGGGGAGTTCCAGGAGTTTCCTCTTCTCCAGTTTTAGTGTAGTGGGACCTTCAGGGGGTAACACCCTCACCTCTTCCTCCTCCCTGTCTCTCCTTCACTGCTTCTGGCATGAGGGTGAGGCTAGGGGTGACTTATCTCACTAGAGAATTTGGGAGAAGTCCTATGCCCTCAGCTCAGCCTACTCTGCTCCCTCATACCTGCCCGCCTGCCCACCTGTGCAGCAGAATGTCCACTCCAGCAACCGAGCAGAACAGGTTCTGCACACGCCAAGGAGACTGCAGACACCCAGATGGGCCGCCACAAATGTCCCTAAAGCCATCCCTTTTGGCCACAGATATAAAGCTCACATCTTTCAATCAGCTTTTCAGCAATAAAGCTGACAGACATTCTGATTTTCTTTGTCTTCTATGTCAATTGGTTTTAAACCCAGGAGGGGAGGAAACAGAGTGTTTATTAGCCCTTTAAGAGTAAGATTTGGGTTAGAATAGTTTAAATAACCATGTGAGAACACAGACCCATTCACACCACATTCAACAATTAAATGATCAAAGCCCAGCTACATCTGCATCTCCATGCCCAGATACTCACATAGTTTGGTCTCACAATAAGGAGAATGCCATGGGGTGCTATTAATTACCTAGTGATTTTCAAAGAAAGCAGCTTTCCACCTTCAGGGGTAGGATTTGCCCTTGTGTCTACTACTACTGGTGCTGACAGTAGCTTAGGTGAGTCACTTTTCCTTCATGGAGCTGTTCCTCAACTGTTGAAATCTCAAAGGTAGTGAGCATAGGACCAAGAGTTCTAGGAGGGCTTGTGTGTTTGGTTTTATTAATTTTTCAAAACATGTTACTACTGATTAGAGAAAGAACTCTGTGAAAACACAGCAAAGATGGAGAGTCCCTAACCTTTTTGGCCTCCAGGTGCTAAATGCTAACATTCATTAATTCTGTGTATTCCTTATAGAGTGAGAAGATATCATTGTCTATAGTGGCCCTTACGGGAATTTAATTTAATGAAATGATAGGAACAATTGCAATTAGAATATAATTGCATGCATGCAAATATGCTTAGGGGAGCTTTGATAGAGTTTATGGTTGCTACATTCACCCAGAATTTTGGCCTACATTATTAATTTGCACTATACTATGAAGAAAGGGTTTGTTAATCAAAGATAAACTATCCTGATGATTACGAATTAGTGAACTTCAAATTATGGTAGGATAACGAGGCAGTGCTGTGCACACATGCAATTCTCTCCTAAGCAAAAGCTTTCTGGCTGGCCACATAGGAGGTCTCCTTATTGAAAGATTTATTTTTAATTTTGAACAGCTTCCCAGCATTAGCTTTCATGAAAATTAAAATAAGGAGCTGGAATTTTGTCCTATTCAGCAAACCTCCTGGCAGGAGTGCACGTCATGGCAGAGAAAACCTTATTGTGTCAGAAGAATTCTCTACTTTTGTCCTAGCTCTAAAAGAATTACACCTACATGTTAAATAAAACTGACTTTCCCCCCCCTTCTCTAATAATGGTTTTGCACATTTTCTTCTTTTGGAGGATTTTAAGTATGTCTTCTTTGTGTTCTTTGGACCTTTTGTCCTGGTAGGTGTTGACATAATTTCTTGGCTCAAATCCCTAAGTATACAGAAGGTCAGAGAAGTCTCCCCCCAAATCAGTGGGAGCCAAGCCTTTCCCCAGCACTTCTCCCGTAGGCTTTTCTCTGCCAAAGAGAATGATTTCACCTTGTATTGTTGAGGCTCAAAGGGTCTATTCCTAGTTTTAATTTAGTTATGAACACGATGCGGTGATATGCTTGAGAATAGCCAAAAAGGTATAAGGTGGTTGAATGTAAGAATATTGACTGGGTCATAAACCAGATTCTCCAGGGTGTGCAGAGATCATTCTGCACTACATTGTCTCCTTCTAACTCAAAGAGACCAGTGGCACCCATGCATGTTCCCAGGATCTGTATGTAATATTTCCATTGTGTTCTTCCAAAAGAAAACTAATAAAACATTGGCAATCAGAGTACTTGCGTTGCTACAGAAAATTCCAAAATCATACTATTCTATGTAGAAAAATAAAACTAATCACCACTCACAGTGTTCACAACCTAAAAGTACAGAAATGAAAGACAAAAGCCTAACAGGATGACCTGTTCACACTACATATTTTAAAAGACTATTCCCATTTGTACAGCTGAAGATGCATTCCAGTAAGATTTGCCATTCTAGCCTCCACTCAAAATCTTCCCCAAGTCTTAACTTTTTATTTATTCTAGAAAGTTCAGGGGGAAATGGAAAAATAATGGGTTTGGATTGGGATGCTGAAATACTTTTCACTATAGGATCAATTAGTAAAGATATTTTACTTAACTATTGAGTGCACTTACTGAAACATTCATTTAAGAGAAAAGTGCAGTAAGAGGCGATAGGATTGTTAGCAATTTATAATCTTTTTCCGGTGAGATGTTTGCTATCCTAAGAGCCTCACAAAAGCGTAAGCCACAGTCCTTTTTTTCCTGTTCCTCCTTAACTCTCCAGAAATAACAGGGAGCTGGCAATGTAAAACTCCTGGTCGGGTGGGAACTTTTTCGGGGAAGGAATACAGATGAGTGGGTCAGGAGCCAGAGCCTAGAAATCTACATTTTGGAAACATTTGATATTCAAGATTTTGTGGCAGTTCTGTGGTTAACCCAGCAGGAACACTTCATGAACAGAAAATGTTTTCTGGTCATCTGGATTAGAAGGAAGTATGTAGGAATTGAGGGAGACTGCTCCCCCACCCCAGCCTTCATGTCAATCAGAGATTGAACTGTGAAAGTAGCTGCAAAACTAGTATTGTGTTAAGACAAACTTTGTTAACCACACACATAAAGATTTATATGGTGATTCTAGTATAGGCCCATGAAAATTTTACATTAAATAACAAGATCAAACTTATAGCTGCAAATGTTTTTGTTAGGAAATACAGCAATTACTAATACAGCACTCTGTATTGGTAAAAATCAATTTTATAATCCTATATAATCTGTAAATGCTCTGATGTCTAGCCACGGATATTGTGACTAAAATGGCTGATATGAATCCCATACAAGAGAAGTCCAGCATCGAATGACTAAGCCACTGGCGGGTCATCCCCTTTCAGACACTGTCTTAGTCTTCACATCATCTTTACCACCTAGTACAGGGCATGCTATGCAGCTGAAGTCCAAAAAAAAAAGAAAAAGAAAATTTGCTGAATGAATAAATGTCCTAAGTATCTGTTATATTATAACACAGCTCCCAGATTCACACGGTTCTACCACAGTGGAAGAACTTTAGTATCATTCATAGTTATCACCATAAGCCTTTTCTCTGCACACATCCAGATCATACAATACAGGGGACCTGATTCCTACCTGCTTGGTTTGTTGTCACAGTGACAGACACTGATTGGTCCGGACTGGGGTTGTACTTGGACACTCCATTCACTGCCCAGATTTCAAATGTGTAATTGGTATGAGCAAGGAGGTCCGTGATGGAGACTCTGGTGGTCTTCAGGCCATTCTGCTGCGGGGTGTAGTGGACCCCACTCCCACAGGGCCGGCACTTGCTGGGGTCTCCAGCTCCACACTTCTTGCATACCACATTGTAGGAAATGTCCTGGCGACCACCTGTGTTCTGAGGACTGCTCCATTCCAAGTTCACTGATGTCTCGTTGACATTTGAAATCAAGTTGAGGGGAGCAGATGGTGGGCCTGGAGAAAAGAAAACCATATGGTCACACCAAGAACTGAAATATCCTTTTGGAATCTCTCAGAGTTCATATTATTCTCTGCAGCTCTAGGAAGTTAAGTGGACCCATTTGGCAAAGAAAGCAAAAAAGCAAATCAAGCCAGCACAGAAGATCTTTTAAAAGAACAATATGATAGAAGGCTGTACACGAGTGTCATTCTCATTCCTGTCCAAAAAAACAAAACACCCAGCATCCACTGCCACTCTGAGATGTGAAGCAACTCTACAGCAAATGGGCACCAAGCCCAGACTTTCTTTCTGAAGTGGAAGGAAAATATAACTTATCTAGTCTCCATCTTATCATCTGAAAAACGAATGTGATTCTAGTTCCCAGGGCTGTTGTGAGACTCTGGTAAATTAATAGTTAGACACCACTTCTGCAGATAAATTATAATTCCTAAGGACAGCATGTCATCAATCGCAAATAAAATTAACAGAACTGTATAGATATGCCTCTACAGTTCAACACGGCAGCTGAGGGCTAAGCTGTTTATGGGTAATTAGTAGGAACTGGTTCAACATGGTTGCAGAGATGTCAAAGATACAGCTGTTGAGGGAACTCAAAACTAGGCAGGGATTGTTCAAGGCTACTAGACACCCCCCTGCCCCACCCTTCAACAGGCTCCTTCCCACCAACATCAAAGAGTTTCTGAAATGTGAATGATAGCACTGGTTGTTATGAAACAGGATTGATGATGCCTAACAACATAATGGTTGGTTTAAAAATAATAATAAAAATAAGACTAGAGACCACGATGAACCCCTTTATTCTTGCTGGAGATTAGACTTTATATGCCAAGAAGTGTGACACGAACTGCCTTCAAGTAGAAGAATCAGGCTGGGAGAAGGGAGAGGGAATTTTCTTGGTCTGAGCCAGTTCCAAAGGTTTAAAAGACACCTGCCGCACTCTAATGAGAAATATTAACTCAAGGTGACAATTGGAAATCTCTTTCTTTTTCCCTCATTTTTGTCTTTCAAAAGATGAACTGAAATAAGTTTTGATGAAAATTTGAGCTTTCTTGATCACCGTTATCTATGCTATTGCTAATGTATTTGGAATGAGTACTTTGAAGGAAATTTGTGCTTGTTCCTTAGGAAAAGGAAGTTAACTGGACGGCTGCATGACTTAGAAAGCTTCCCCTAGTCAGCCACAGTTCCAGAGAGGCTGGAGAATTGGAAGAGGGAATCTGTAAGTAAGGAGTCAAAGTCAATATTTATTACCTCGCTTGTGGTGATTAACGGCCAAAGGATTTTTTGGTGGTAACGTTTAATAAGGGTAATTCCCTCTCCTTTTCTCTTCATACAGCTTATTGAAGACTTTATTTTAATAAGGCAAACAGGCCCTCCCAATCTTCCCTTGGGACTAATTACCAACAACCTCTCTTAGCATTAGGATTGGCTCCCCATCCTGCACAATTTAAGAAAAATATTTTACGGAAGTGTTGTAAAATTTGTATTTAAGGTGAGATTATCTCACAGAAGTCCTCAGAAAGAAAATATAAATTTCATTCTTGTCTAGATTTCAAAATTGTATTTATTGTCCTTAGCATAGAGACTGGGATCTAATAAGGGCGAATAAATGCTTTTTGAATGAATGAATGGAGTTATTTAAAATCACAGACTCTAAGAGCCATATTGGACGTTACAATCATTTGGTCAAATACCCTCATTTTTACAGATAAGGAAACTGAGATGTGGGAAGTGGATCTGATCATACTGAAAGTTCATGCAATCTAATTACTGTCAGAATTTGACTGAAATCCAAGAGTACTATCTTCCTTTTATGGTTATTTATAGTCCACCATTTTCCCCACAAAAGGTATAACAACAACAAAACCAAAAATTTCAGCCGGCGTCTGAGAAGCAAGGTAGGCCAGGGGAGTGGGTGTCAGGCCTGTGGATCTGCAATGGCTGCCACCACAGGGAACATGGCCAGTGTGCAGCTGAGGCTGACCATAGCTTGGTTATATTATAAAATGGGTCAGCCACTGGTTTTTATTTTGTTGTGACTTCCAGGGTTAAATAAGAGTGACTCTGAAATCCATTAACCTCCTGGCCAAGGTTCCCGGTCCCCTTTCACATGGGAAAATGTGACACAATGAATCAAGTGCTGCAGAAGCAAAAAGTCAGTAATTAGTATGTAGGACGGGGCATGGCAGTGTCTAAACAGAGAAGAAATGGAGCAGAAAACTAAATGGTCACAGGACTCGGAGATATAACACCACGACATGGAAAAAAAAATACAAAGATGCTGGAGGATCTCAAAATGCAGGGCAGGCACGAGAACAAGCGTTAATCTGGAACAGCCTTCTTCCGTTGGGCAGTGATTCTTGTAGAAGGCTCTGAGCTTGATGCTCAAGGGAAGATTGAGAATGAGACAAGCTCAAGTTCATTGTTGCCCCATGAACAGTTTGGGGAATTGAACTACGTAGGTTTTAGGTTCTGCTATCAGAGAGTGATGGTTATGTGGGCACATAGTAGCAGCCTAGAAACTGAATTATGACAAACTCCTATGATAGACGGGGAAATGACATATAGAAATATCCACCCAGTATGACTGTAACATTAGCTTGCAAAGGCCTGGGAAAGGACACATGCTTGACAAATTAAAATCATAATGATAGTTGTGTTGTGTTTGTGATATTGTGGTTTCTTTTTTTTTCACTCTCACTAATTAAAAGATAATAGATAACAAATGTGTTTCCCATTTAAAGGGCGGGCCCATGTCGTTCTCAGAAAAGAAAGCAATTTCTTCTGAAGACAATGAAAAAAAAAATATGGACTTGAATACAGCCAAAAACTAATCGGGGGCCGCAGTGATACTTAACAGCAGCACCTTAAAACAATTACCTGCAGAGATGGCTAAAAAAAGAAAAAACAGGCATTCTGAGTAACATGAGCTCTCTTTCAATAAATGCAAGGCATCCAGAAGGAAAAAACTTAACTCTTAGATTATTTTCTCTTCCGTTTATTTAGGTATCAGATCTGGATATTTAGAAACAATTACATTTCTGACACAGCAATTGCTTTTGTCATCAGAAATATGATGATACAAGGATATCTCCAATTACAAATATGAGATTTATAACATAGAGGGATAACTGTACTTACTACCTGTTCTAATTTTCTATCCTCATATCTACATCTTCCCTACTAAGCACACACTGACATCAGGTAGCTGGAGGGTCACTGGGAATGGCAAGGTGTTATGCTTTTCAGAACCATCCACTACTAAGCCTGAACATAGAATTGGCAGCAAATCCTGCTTATGGTATAGTTCCACATTTCAGCTCTTTCTTTCTATTTCCTACTTTATCTGTAACATGTAATAGTATCTTGCTAATCAAACACCATTCCACGTGTGTTTCTATCACCAGTCTAAATGCTCCTCAAGAGAACTGATGTCTTTCATCATTTCTCAGGGTCTACCACGGTTCCTAGTTCAGAGCAAGCTCAGTAAATGTTGGATGAGTCAATGAATGAATGAATGAATGAACAGGAAACTAACAAAGTCTTTAATGCATCCTGCACTCACATACGTGCAGTGTTTTGAGGTATGTGAACTGATGCAGGTTTCTCGGAGCTAAAGCTGTATAAGTCAGCTTTTCACATACAGATTCATTAGCATTAAGGCTGTAAAGGAATATCTCAGTGTAACTACTTTAATTCAAGTTCCTCTTTTTTCATAGCTTACAATTACCTTGGAAAAAGCAGGAAGGGCTAATATATATCAAATATTACTGGCTATTTCTGCTGGGAGGGACTGTGGAGTCTTCACTCAACAAATATTCGTTGAGTGTCTAGTGTTTATCATCTGCTCTAAGGAAGAGAGGAAAAAAAATATTCTGATTCATTTTGATACTTTCCTGATAGTTACCTGGATAGTTGAAGGAAGGGGTAGGGAACCTAGGGGAAGGGAAGAAACAGAAGAGAACTAAGTATGGATTATGTGTGCATTGGATATAAGGGCAAGCACCCTGCTCTGTCCTGTTTTTATAGCTGTGGAACCAACCACCATGGCTGGGTATTTAAAATGTGGGCTCTAACAAATAAAGTTTTGTCAAGTAGGGATTGGTTTTTACCACTTTTTCTTTCCAACTTGATTTCAGGTACTGATTTATTCAGGCATGAACCTGGGGAAAACTTTACTACGGAAGAAAATTAATTTTAACATTTCCAAAGATAGGCTGGCATTTTCCTTATTAGCCTTTATAGAACTAGAGCTTTTTCCTTTCATTTTAATTTTTTAACCAAAAAGACATTTTTAAACATAAATTAATCATATGCTAATGTGTATTTAAGGGAAACTAAAGGTTCCTTCGTTTATATTTTTCGTTATATTTATAAACCTCCCATGAAATTCACATATAAGCCAGGACTGTCTCTCACTGCCTCTGCAAGAATGAGGCTTAGCATGTTAATCTCTCTTAAAGTTTTTATATTTAGAATGTCCTTCACATTTTTAATATAGTTTAGTGGCACAGATAATAGCTGTACTATCAGAAACAAAAGTCAAATGCAATAATTTTTAGTTTATGAATCTTTAGAGCAGGAGTCAGCATAATTTCTCTGTAAAGAAATTTTACTATCTAGCCAGAAAGTAAATATTTTAGGCTTTTTGGGCCATCTGGTCTCTGTAGCAACTACTCAACTCTGGCATTGTATCTCCAAAGCAGCCACAGACAATACCTAAACAAATGGGCATGGCTGTGTTCCAAGAAAACTTATTTGCAAAGATAGGGGGCAGTTGAAATTAACAGTTAAAGATGTGATGACAACAATGTACCTTCTTCCTAGGAAGATGCTCTCAGGTACCCTCAGAATTTCACCCAGAATTCTAAGGAGGACTTAGAGCATGCCCGGAGTCTACCTAAAGGGCTCAATCCAGGAACCCCAAATTAATTAGATGCACAGCCTAACACATTTATACAGCCCAGGTAACAACCCTGGCTTCTACAGCCCCAGTTATATCTACCTTCATTGATTAAGGAAGGAATAAAATATGTGAAATATGGCCTATTTCTTGAGCTTCTCATTGCTCAGAAAGAAATGGGCACTGCGTTTCTTGCCATTGTCTATAAATCTAATGAACATACATTCACTTCACTAGTGTGAAATACTTTCTGCATCACACAGTAGGTACTGGTGAAAGGTGCTACAATGTGTAATTATTATTTTCTAGTGGGATGTCATCTTGCATTCAGATGACAGGAGTTTGACAGTAGGAAGCCCGAAAGAAACTGTAGCCAAGTTATAGCAAATGCAAAGGACCATCATACCATATCATAAAATATCACATCGTATCATGTTATATTATAGAAGGAGTCTTGATCTTCCTTAACCTATCATGTGCTCTTCTCCGCAAAAAGACAAGCTTCTGAAAATGAACCACACACTATCTGGAGAAATTCAGTGAATGTGACATTTAAGAAGGGCAATATTCCAAGCATAAAACAAAATTCCAGTAATTTCACACATCTTAATTCTTTCCTCTCATGGATTAGACTAAAATTTAATTCCTAAGTAGTTTAGAGAACACACTTAGTAGCTTATGTCAGTATTTAAAGTAGCCCCTTTAGGATAACTCAATATTTACATATCCACGTGAAATCTGTATTAAGTCTTGATAACATCATTTAAAAAACATGAGCCAACACTGAACCTAAAGTCATAAATGTCTCCAGTGTTAACTGCTAAGTTTGATATAAACCATTCTATGAAAAATCCAGGCAAAGATAACTGCAGCCTGTGCATTCCACCCCACTCCCACAAGTCAGGGAAAATGCACCTTCATTCTCATAGGAAGCAACTGGAACTTTAGCAAAAGATGGAAACTTGCTATGATAATTGCATTTAAAAGTGGGTCTGGCAGAAATGGGTTCTGCCAAAGAGTTTAAATATATGTGGACAGATGATGTAACATGCCATATACACCTGAAAATTCTACTTCTTAAAACAACTGGAATCAAAGTGCTAACAGACTCCAAGGCCAAGGGAAAAAAATAAGACAAGTTTAAAACTCAAATTGTTAGCAAAACTTGAAATATGCAACTCAAATACTTTGGACTTGGTAGCTCTGCTTGGAATTCTCACCCCTTGGCTCTTTGATTAGCTGATTCCTTATCCCTGTGGTTTCACCTTCTCATTTCTGACTACTCCATATAAATTGCAATCCTTCCCTACCCTGTCCCAATGCACCCATCACATCACTTTTTAAAAAAAAAATTTCCTACTTGTAAGAATCTTGAATTATCTTGCTTATTTGTTTGTTATTTGCATTCCCATTAGAACATAAGCTCCAGGAGAAGAGGAATCTTCTTTCTTCTGGTTCAAGAGAATATCCCCAGCCCTTAGAACAATGCCTGGCACCTAACACATGCTCAGTAAGTATCTGCTGAATGAGTAAGTGAATGAATGATGATTCTTTAGAGCCCAGGCCAGCTCACTGATCAGAAGCCTCACTGTCATAGCACTTGTGCATGAAAAACTGAGCAACACAATAACAATAATAACAATAACAATAAAGAAAGAAAAAGAAAAGGCGATCGCATGCTAAAATGTGGAAAACAAAAAAAAGTCTGCAACCAGGGCAAGAAGATAGTTGACAGAAAAACCAAAGTTGCTGGCCTCGTGTGATAGAGTGGTTTCCAGAGCTAACACAGACTTTTAATACTTAACTGATTTTTAATCACCATTTTAAAATTCAATGCCTGAGCCATGAAATTAATTCTGGATGTGGAAAGGAGCATCCCCCAAGACCATGAGCAGAAACGTAACTCTTACACGATCAATTGCTTTCAGTGTTACTGTCACCTCACTAAAATGCCAAGGTAACCAGTACAACACTTGTCTTCTGAGGGAGCATCACCTCGGGTCTCTAGATCCATTTCATAAGGCTTCATTAATCATGTAAAACTTTTGGACTGTCAATAATACTTCAGTGTCTTAGCTGTAAAACCCTTCAACCCTTCAGATGAGCCTTTCTTGTTAATCTCTGTCCAGCTGAAAGGCAGGTTGTAAGGCACAGTAAACAACTGGGGTATGTAAGTTTTGACTCTGAAATAGAGCCCATGCTTCCCCGGACAGTTGTATACTTTGCTACTACTAATTGCTTTCTCTCGTCCCTTGCTACAGTGGGTTAGTTTACATAAAGACAGAGGTGTTCAGGGACACCTCTTCTGAGATATGTGAACAGTGCATAACCTTTTCTCATGGCGATTTATGGGTTTTAACAATGAATAAAGTCAAACAGAGCTAGCTGTCCATTATTTAGAAACAGAACCATTTGGATGCATCAATCACTTGGTGCTGTCATGAAAAATTCTTGGCTTCCTATAAAGGTTAACTTCTTGCAGAGATTGTCCCATCACCTATTTTTCTGGTATATCTATTTTTCCATTTTCCTCTCTGGGAATTTTTTTGACTTTTCTTTACTGGATTAATTAGGTGTTTTATTTCTTTATATTAGGATAACTAGCTTATGGCTGAAGAATTTTATAAAATAAATTTTCAGTGATATATGAGAAAGCTGCAATATAAAAGACCAAGAAATGTACGATTGAGTATTTCATGTTAGAATTAGCTAGCCTGTACATTCATTTACATTTCTCACAAAGCAGTTTTTCATACCTTATCTTATTTAATCCCCATAATAAAATCCGACAGAGAAGTATTTATTACCAGCAATCTGATGACCAAAAACTAAGATAATAAAAGTTAAGCAACTCACTCAAATGAACACAGCCAATACCTGCAAAGCTATGGTCAGAAATCCTAACTCCAACACGAAACAACCTCACTCCCCTCTTCACAGCGATATAATTGATTTAAAGAAAATAAGGAAGCATAACTATGAATTCTTTTTTGGAACAAGGTGGAAAGTTTCCAACTTTCTCAATTTACCCCAGAGTTCAATTTCTCCTAGCTTTCCCATGCTTTACGATAAAGATGACTAGCGAGCATTACCTCCAGGACGGTGCTCTTTCTTAGTTGGGTTGTCTTCTCTGCCTGGTTCCTACCTGCCATGCAAGAGGGTAGTTAGGAGTTTCTGTTAAAGGTTCATTTTCTGGGTGGAAGATCACAGGAGGAGGGCAAGGGGCAATTATACCTCTGCAACAGACTCTTCCCTGAGCTCATCTTTTGCTGGGTTTTAAATAATATGTGGAGTCAACTATGAGAGAAAAATCTGAATGCTGATAGCAAAGAAGATAGCCAGTTCTCACCCCAGGGGATCTCAGAAAATATGTATAATTGACTCTGTTTCATAGAAGCATGCTGCGAAAATCCACTGTATGACTTCCATGAATAGTGTCAAAAACGCCATCCAGAAATGATGGGGCTCAGTGGATGACAAGCCACTCTTAATTATTCATGGCGGTAGAAACATTGTAATAACCTGGCTAAATGGCATGGCAGATTATTCAAGCATCTCACTGGGGCATACATTAGTGTTCCCCAAACCTACACATTTTCCAGTTGAATCCACATGGGATTATTTATCCCTATAAAATGAGAAGTATGCTGAAGAGGAAAGAGGAGGCTAAAACAGCATTGTTTTTGAAAAATAAAATCAATGAGAGGATACCAAATCTTTATGAAATATCATGAAGTTTTTAAAATTTTGCAAACAACCAATGACAAGTGATCAGCCCGGCGTCCATCTAGTGCCTTCCATGAAGCTCAGCTGGGGACTTTTCTCCTTGTATCCCTAAATGTCTTCAAACAAGAATCATGTACTTGGTTCTCCAGAAGGTATTTTTTCCTACTAGTAGTTAAAATGCTGACAGGCAATCCAAAAGAAAGAAACGAGGATGTGGTTTATTCTCTAACTAATGTCAACCCTTAAACTATTGAGATCTAAGTAAAGCAGCAGCCTAGGTAGAAGGCTGCATATGACTTGTCAAAATGTCTTTGGTTGCTTTGATCAGTTTGTACAGTCCAGGGGACAGACACATTAGCCAGCTTATCAGCTAACAAGCAGAAGGACCATATGTTCTGAACTAAAAACCAACCACATAATCTGGCAATGGGAGAGTTGGTATCTCAATTTGAGTTTTCATCCGGTGACAAATGGAATGCAGTATGAAACTACACTATGACATTGCAAGTTTGATAAATGACATGAAATAAGAAATTCCCCTGGAAATCTTGGATTCAACAGTTTTTGTAAAAATATGTTCAGAAAAATGATGGATTGCATGGATAATAAAATGCTTAGAGATCAACCAAGGGATCCTCTGAAATATTTTCATGAATGACACTTTGGGAATCTTTGGCTCTCTGATTCTCCCTTTTCAACTAACTAGTCTTTCTCTAGAGCTAACTGCAGTTTCACTGACCTATTTCATAGAAATGCACCCCTCCCCCATAATTACATTATTAGTTACTTGCAGCTCTAAAGCAAAAAGAAATATGCTTTCAGATGGGAAAAAAAAAAAAAAACGTAGTTTGCTTGAAACTGAAGGCTGCCTTCTGTCCTATGGTTTATACATCAAAGCTTCACTCTAGATCTCCCTCCCCAAATCCCTTAGCCAGACTGTTAAGTGTGTAAACCTTTGGGGTAGAGAATCGAATTGAACATCAGGAGCATCTTCAAGAGGTTGTTTGAAAATGGATGTGAGATTCCCAAAATTAAGGCACTTATAAAAAAAAAAAAAAAAGGAAAAGAGTCTCTCTCTTCTCCTGACCTTGGAAACAAGTAAGGACGATGTTATTTTAATTTGCATTCACATTTTAACAACACAGTCACACAGCACCAGTGGAACAGACATTGGGTTTCCACTGAAGATTGCCCATCATTTCATTACAGTTCATTATGTTGATAACTGTCAGAAAGCATTAGAAGCGAGGGCTCTGAGTAATAGAACTGAAATGGTAATTTTAAAACAATACACTTTCTGGAGGAAATACAGCAGAACACTAAATTCAATTAGAAAAGGCAAATGTAAAGACAAAGTAAGTGATGTTTGTTGTTTGGAACTTGGCTATTTCAATTTCTTGATAACCTAAACCTGCAGAGAGCTTTTTCAAATCAGGATCTTTCATCCTAGAATCTTGGTGAATTTACCCTCATTAGCTCTAAGCTCTTCTAGTATAAATTGTCTTAAAAGCTGCAATTTTGGAATATTTTAGGCCATGTCTAAGTATCAATCAATCACTCTTTGTTTGTTTGGCACAGCTGACTGAATTATTCAAGGCCGTTTACTTGGAGACAGATTTGTGAAGGCCCTTCAAGTTGGCAATCTAAAATAATAATCTCTCATTTACGGGGCGCTACCAATCACAAGGCTCTAATAAGTTTCATCAAACAAGTTAAATAAAGAGCAGCCAAATGCACAAGGACAGATTTCCAATTGAAAAATATGGAAAATCGCTCTGGTAATAGTGCTCAGGAGTAAAGGTGGCAAAATAACAAATTAGCTGTGTTTTTCTAGATATACAAAGCCAATGTATTACCTTTACAAGGCATTTTTGTAGCACATTTTGCAAGACAATAAAGGGTTGAAAAGTTGCCTTAAATATAGTATTGGCTCAGACTCTCAGTAGGGGAAAAGAAGACCTTTCTCACTATAATCATCACACAAGCAACGAAATGACTAAGGCGCTCCCAAGTCTTCCTGCATGGGCTTGCAGGTGACCACTCCCAACCGGGCTGACTGCCCAACTACGTTCCAGACTAATGGGAAAGGGAAACATAAGGAGAAAGAGGAAGAAGTTGGTTATATGCAGAGTTAAAGGACATTAATTTCATTAATAAAAGTCACATCAAAATTCCTGTTAAGAAATGATTCATGATATTGAAATTCCATCATGGCCTTGAATGGCATCCTTGAGTGTCTAGAAGTATTGATGTCTGTCCTGCTGGCAGTGTTGCCAGAAAAGCCTGTTGACTGATAACAGTGTCTGAAGCGAACACTTATATTTCTACTCTCTGACAATAACTTAGGCTTCTGGAAGAAAAAAAACAAACAACAACAAAAATGAACCAGAAAAATTCCACAGTGAGTGCATTTGGTTATGTGACACCATCCAGGTTGGATTTTCTTCATGTAGGAGACAAATGATGTATGTAATTTCCATAAATGGAGAGTGTTCAGAATTCTTGAAATATCTTTCAAGAGTCACCAAGTGAGCTGAAGAACAGGCCCAGAAGTCACAGGCATATAAAAAGAGGATGGCCTGTCTCCTGCCAAGCCATCAGATGGAAAATCTACCTGCTTGGTCCCTAAAGCTGGTTGACACATCCGCAGCTTCGGCATCACCTGGGAAGTTGTTAGAAACACAGAAGCTCAGCCTAACCTCTGTCCTCCTAATCCCTAGGTGATTTTTATACACATCAATGTTTAAGGGGCGTTTTTCTAAACGCCCTATCCCAAACAGGTATGGGCTGTTTTTTTGGAAACACTCAGATGACGCTTCCATGGAAACATCTGAGTATGTCTCACAGGCAGCCATTTATGTTAACCTGACCACAGGCTCCATCAAAAGGATTCTCAAAGACAAACTTTATTTACTCTAAATTCTCTTAAGTCCTCCAGCAATGTAGATGGTGTGAATTTCCTAGGTGTTTCCTTCTAAATTAGCCGATGCTACTTGTATTCACCTGGTCTAATCGTTCTCCAAGTGAACAAAAACCTGATTTTACAAGCCAGTGGAGCACAGTCTCTCTTTGGCTAGAAGAATGAGTCTCAGATAGTGTGTTTTATTTCTTCATTAGTGTGCCGTCACAGTGAGCGATCACTAAATGCAGGGCCGCATAAGAATGCTGGGGTTAAAGACAGCATAATGAACAAAGAAGGTGCCTGATTATCATGGCTGTCAGCACAGGGGAATTGGGTTTGTCACCTGGCTTAACGAACTGGTAAGAACTGATTAGAGGCTGGAATCAGTTTGAAAGGATCCTTGATGTTTATGTTCCTTTCCATCCCCACATCTTGTCAAGAGAATCTGAATAAAACGGGAGGGGGGGCAGGGTGTGAGTGGGGAGGGCTATGCTGTGGGTTACCTGAACAAGAGGTCCTTTGAGAAACTCCCATTCTCTTCTCTATTGTAATGTCCACGACAGTGACGTCCAATAGAACTTTCTGCGATGACAGAAACATGCCATGGCTATGCCGTCCAGTATAACCACCACTAGCCACATGTGGCTATTGAGACCTTGAACTATGGCAAGCTTAAATAAGAACCTGAATTTTAATTTAATGTAAATGACTCTAAATTTAAATAGCCACATGTGCCAAGTGGCTACTGTATTGGATGATGCGGGTCCACTATTTTTAACAGGAAGTGAGAAAGAGAGGGAGAGCCATAGGCTGAAAATCAGAGTCCAATTCTGCTGCCTGATTTACTACTACATCTACTAGCAAAGTAGGCTCACTTCCCTGATTATCTTTATCTCAAAGGGGGTCTTAAGAGACTTATGTAGTTAATGTTTAAGTTAAAGAAAAAAGCAAAACTTAAAAATTCAGTTTTGTAGAGAAGTGGTCTCAGCCTCGACTATACAATGGTACAAAGAAATTAACAGGCCACCTTTTGAAAATACTGATGCCTAAGTCCTACCCCCAGAGATCCCGGGGTGCAGGTCGGCATCCGGTAATTTAATTATGCAGTCAAGGGTGAAAATCACCGAGAGAGGCAATGAGATACACTGTCAACCTGCTGTGGAGGTAGTTTGGGGAAGGAAGTGACCATCTGGGGATAAAAAAGTAAGAGAACAAATATTTATTAGATTTATTAGATCCCTACCATGTGCCAGACCTTTGCAAATGTTTTCTCATTTAATTCTGAAAACAACCCTAGAAGTAACTAGTGAGAATTCCATTTTACAAATGAGGAGATTGGAGCTTGGAGAGGTTAAACACCCTCTCAATGTCCCCAACTTGGTTAGAGGTTAGAGCCAAGGCTTTCTGACTGGCAAGTTTGTGTGGTGTTGCCATCAGCACTTTGTTTCCTGTTAACTGAAGCACTGTGTCAATCAGGGGGTTGCTATAACCATCAGAATAATGCTCTTGAGGTAGTGACCCTGAGGTAGACCTTAAAGTGAAGTGTAGAAGAAGAAGTTCCAAGAGCAGGAGAAAAAGGATCAACCATTGCATTGGCATTTTTATGATCTTTTATCAATGACACAAAAAGCCACCAGTCTTCTTCCCTTAACCATGTTGTGAACCATCTCTGAAAAATGCAAAAATTACTTGAATTTTTGCACTTTTTTGGTCCATTCATATTCTAAAATCAATATTTTCTTTTTTCCCCTTTGCATCCTCAAGACAAAGCTAACAACTTTTTTTTCACAGAAATAAAATTCCAAGGGCTCAACTGCCACATCCTTAATACACATACAGCAAATGTTCCAGTAACACAGGCATGTGACCATCTTTGGAGGTTCCCTAAACTCCCAAGCAGCAAGATTCAGTAATGAAGTGATTGGCACATGGCCCCCTAGAATGCTAGACAACAGGCCAGAATCACAAGACTGAAAAATACCTGGGAGAAAGAGCCAGGCCCTATTGCCATCAAAGATAAATTTCATGACATTTATAACACAATCAAATCCCAACGTAAAGAATGTTTTGTGTGCATGGAAAATAGGTGGTGAACTGCACGGTGCAAATAGAGGGCAATAATCAAAATGTCAGCCCAAAATACTTCCCCTTGAGTTTGCTATTGTGCCCTAAATTCACACAACTGGAGAATTGTTGGTAGTGGGTATGGATAGAGATGGGAGTTTATTATTAAACCTAATCACAGAAAATGGAACATAGCATAAAATTATTTATCCTGGGAAGGCAAAGGGTTGGGACCTGAGCAGGTCAAACCAAAGTGGCCATCACGAGAAAGTACTTAGTCTACAGGAGGAACAGAAAAAGAAGAAAGCAAAGAAATCCTTGCTTATTTATGTCTACAACTAAGGCTGATCCCAGATTCTCCTTAATTCTGGATGTTTATGCTTGACCTCACAGAGTAGGCCAGAGAACCTCCCAGTAATAAAAACTATGTGAATTTTCAGGTGATACAGCTTTGTCCAAGGTGGAGTGTGATCTTGGGCATGTTCCTTAATACCTCTGAGCTTGCAGTTACTTTGTCTATAAAATAAAGATAATACCTACCTTACCGATTTGTTATAATATGAACCATGTGACATTATTTATTGAAAGTGCCTGATATATTACCTGGGCATAATTATAAAATTGTCATTATTATTATTGTCTCTTTCTATACAAGAAACACAGGAGGTTACGGCAATTTCAGTACAGATTCGGAATAGACCTGGAATCTGTCTGCCCACTCCTTTTAAAGGTGACACTGGATTGCACTAGACAATGGCCTCACAGCAGCTCCAACTCCTCAAAAACTAGAAAAAAAATTTTATTTGCAGTGATATTAGCTACAGGCCAGCCAAGATGAAGTTTGTTTGTAGTAGTTAAGAAACAAAATAATAATAGTCTTAATAACAGTAAAAGCTAAAATACGTCAAGTAGCATCATCTTATGCATTTTACATAGCACATAACAACTTGAAGCTGTTGACTACCAACAGCCATAAGGGAGGTACTATTATTAACTCCATTCTGCAAGTGAGAAAACTGAGACTTACATGGCTAAATAGTCACCCAACTACTCAACAGTGGGCTGGGAAACAAACACAAAACCTGTGGAAGGTCCGTCTGTGCACCGAACAACTAGGCTGTCCCACCAAACACAGACTCACCTATGGGAACCTATGGGTGGGAGGCCTGGGCCCACAGCTCCCTGTCCTGGTCAAAATCATGGCCAGTGCAGGTCTGTGAAGCCCAGAGTATACATGAAAGGAATGGCAACACCTGGGAACATTGTCCATATAAAATGTGAGAAGAGATTTCTGGACTCCCCCCAAACTCCCCACCCACTTCATATCCAGCTTGTCCACCTCATCCATTCATTAACCCAGCATTTATTAAGTGCCTATCATGAAACAAGCATTTATTAGGATCCGGGCCTAAGGGTTATGAATACAAAACTATGAGGAAAGATGGAAGAGGTGTAATGACAATGCCAGCGATGATCTCAGCGCACACTGAGCTGCTTCTGAAACCACATTCCTAAACCCTGCCATCTACTATTTCTCCTGCACTTGTCGGGTTTCCCTCATGCAATGGTAAATCCATATACTAATTCCAGTCTCAGCTCTGAACACTTAATCTCTTCTCCACCAAGTAGTCTGTTGGCAGCTGTGCATTTTGAAGGCATCCAGAAACAACAAAAAAACCCCTCTTTTTTTATGAGCATTTCCCCTACTAGGATGGAGAAAAGATGCATGTTGATCTAATTTGCCCCCTGCATGATCATCCCAGGAGAAGACCTGGCAGTGCCCCACTAGGTGGTAATGAAAGCCATTGGCATCGCAGAAAGGGGAGACAAGCACACAACTTACGAGTGCAGGGCATGGAGGCGGCATCGTTGTCAGCTCTGAAAAAGCCTCGGTCACAGGTGCATGAGGTGGCTCCTTCCCAGACAGAGTAGCTGTGGGGCGGGCACTTGGCACAGGTGGCATCCGTGGAGAGAGCCTTGTAATATCCAATTTTGCAAGCTGCAGGGAAGGAGAACAAACAAACAAATATAAACCACCCTGAGAATCCAGCAGAACAAACTCTGAAGCCACCTCCTTAAATCAGAAGAAAGACATTTTTTTGCTAATCATTAGTGATCAGGTGGCTTGAGATGCAAGTAAAGTAACCCAAAGCATTAATTGATTATAGTCACGCTTTAAGAGTCATTAACATTCCTGGTCAGGTGACACAGAGCCCTATGGAAGAAATTTTCTTAAAACTGGTAATATCAAGTAAAATCACAGTTCAAGTTTACTGAATGCAAAGGCGTCAGTCCCCTTTATAGCCTCAGGCTGTTTAGTCCCTACAACATTCCTTTTCATAGGCACTATCTTTACCTTAGAAGTGAGGAATTTCAACTCTGAGCAGTTAATTACCAGCACAAGACCACGCATCTGGTAACCGGCAGCAACTAGCGTAGACCCCAAGTGTCCCGCCCTCAAAGCCTGTACACTTAGCCACATGCTATGGAATTTGAGAGTGTGGTCCTTAACCAACCAGTAGGAAGTGCATCCAAGTGCTAACAAAAAAATTAGTTGGTGATTATTTCCTAATTACAGCTACAGAAAGAACCAAATCAAAAAACCAACAAAAGCAACCAAGTATGAAAAGCTAAGAGTTTGTAAGGCACAGGTCACAGTTTCAGAGCAAAATCATAAAAGCTACCAACTGTAGATTCTGAAATACAATATGCTAAAGAAATTATTTTTTTGAGCAGCAAATACTTTGTGTTTATTTTCAAGTTAATGAAACACTCCTGGTTTTTCCTGTCTCCAATTTTTCAGCACCCGTCCCCTGCAATGCACACACCTCCCGAGAGGCTGGTGCAGGGAACATGGGCCATATAGTTCTTGGTGCACCTGACATCCTTTCCATGACTTCATCTTCATAAACATCATACTGACACTGAGGACTACTTTTACTAATGTGGAAAAACTCACTAATTCAGTGAAAACTCATAATAAAAAATAATGACTAGGGCCTTGCTTCCCCCATTTTTTCTTGCCCTGTGTCTTTCATGGTCAGCTCCCAAATCTGTCTCAACTTGAAATAAAAATTGACCAACACCATCAGTATTAAACCCACAGAGACCAAGGCCATTAAAAATAAAGTTATTCCATAACACTAGAGGTTAAAAGAGAATGTGACAGTTGCCCACAATCTCTGCAGCATGATTCACTCTCAATTCTATCTACCATGTCCTTAGGAGGTGTGTATACTATCAGAAACACCAGCTTGAGGAAGGACCCAGCAGACATTTTTCATGGGTCTGGCCACCAGAACAAACCAACCATGCTGGCAAGCCAGCAGATCTTACTGAAATGAGTAGATAAAAAGAGATCCACACAACTGTTTGATTCTCTGTGGAGATCTGGCCATCATCCCTCTGCTGCTTCCCCTCCATCAAGCATCTGTATGGCTTCCAGTTGGAGTCTGTTCCTCCCACTTGCATATCCTGTTGGCATTTTCTTAATCATGCGCTTGTAATGGCAAGCGGAAAGGGAGTTTAGCAGGAGCTCAGAAAGGCACACAGTTACTTCACTCTTATTAACTAAAGTTGTTTATGGAATTTCCTTTAACGAGCCAGAAGTTTATGACGTGTGGAGCACCGACAATAAAAGTGCTCGGAGATCAATCTCTCCCTTATTTTTGCTTTCGTCTTTCACTGGACCGGAGCATCTTAGAAAAACAAGTTGCTCTGATGACTGAGATTTATGTGTCTCAAGTTTATACACATTGCATAATTAGATAAGGTTCAACTTGCAAGGTGCTCTTTGGTCATGCTTAAGACGGCCCCAGGGTTTCGATTAAAATCAGAAACCCCTGCTTAGGCAGGAAGAAGCCCTGGGGGTCGACTGGCCTTCCCACATCAAACACAATGAGTCTCTGAACACAAACACAAACCCACTGGGTCCCACCTGGCACTCAGTCAGTCCTAGCTGACAAAAGCGACTTGTGGCATCTCCTGTTAGAACTGCCATTTCTTCACATCTGAATGTTTGGGGAAAACGCTACATGTTACTACTGACTGATTCTTGGGCACCTCCATTTCATCAAGCATCAAAATCTAAAAATTCACAGTGAGAGTGGGAGATCGGAGATGAAAAAAATTGGCCAATGACGGATCATTGCAATGTCAAAACATCACGTTTGAAAAGCTTGTAAGAAAAAGAAAGGCATTGCCATTTCCTCAACTTCTGTTCTTATGTGACTACTTCCATCTAAAAATTAAACTCACGGTTCACAAAAATCAAATTGGAAAATGTTTCTCCTAATTTCTTTAAATTTCTTAAAGTGCAAAAATTTGGGGTATATATTATGTGAATTTAAGGAAAAATACATTTGCAAGCTTATATTTTTTTTCTATTTTTCCTCAAAGCTAGTATTAATATACTACCAATAACAAAATATATGTGAGTTCATTTAGGAACACAGATGTGAAGACTGCCGTTCTTTAAACACGCTGACTATTTTTACTCTTTTCCTCTTGCTTTTACAAGTGCAAGCAGAAAATACAAAATTGTCATTGTGCTATTCTCGGCAGCCCTTGCTACCCTTAACACATTCTTTTGTCTTCAACCACATTAAGACCATGTTATTAATATTTCAGGATTCTTAGAAAGGCTCTCTCAAAATATAGTAGTGGCTTTTCATGCACACAACCATTTTGCTGCCTACAGTCAAAATGACCTACTAAATTGATGGTTCAGTACATTTCTTTGCTCTGTGTGGTGCACAGCCTTCTGGCATCTGGTGCATAAATGTGTAAGTACATTCTGCATTTATTCACCACTTACTTGCGTCTTAAAATTTTCACTACTTCTTTCATTCTAAACAAAACCCTGTGAAAGATGTACTTGGGATTACAAGCACTGACACGTGTTATTATTTCCCATCATTCTCTTTTAAGTGAGAACTGTTACACTGTATTTCTGAATACTAATGAGTTGGTAAGCCAGTCTAGAGAACAGTCCCAAGTACAAGCTCCAGAAACATCTTTCTCCTGCCCTCTTTCCAGTGAGGCTTCCCTAGATGAGGGACCAGATGAATGGGCCCCTTACTTGGTCCCCTGAATATGCCATTGTGAGAAAATTAGCTCACATGTGCGATGCAAACTTCGCATTCAATTCCTTTAGCTTTGCCTTAATTAGTTCTTTCTGCTGACTTTAAATAAAAGAAGAAGGTGGAGGATATGAAGGAGGAAGAAAAGCTCGTTTCTTTCATTGGCTCACCCCCTACCATAACAAGGTTGCATTTTAAGATAGTCTTCAGTAGAGTTTCTCTGTAGAATACTTAGACATAATTACTTTTAGTTAAAGACAAAAATGTTTTTAAAAGTAACATAGCATCTTTTGGATTTCTTGGTGTATATATGTGTGTACATGAAGGTGTAGTGTCCAATTTAATGAGCTGATTATATTTACTCTTTAAAAAATATCCTATGTAGATGGTTATCGTCATTTTTTTAGAGAAACGTAGAAAGATTGATAGCACTTGATTGTCTTTATAGTTCATTTCTTAACTAATTTAGTCAGTAAAAATAGCTAATAATAGCAATTGTGATGACAGATATCAGGCACCCATTGAGTATTTACTGTATTTACATGAATTATTTCATTCAAGTATCACAATAATTCTGTGAACTTGAGGCACTATCACTATTCCCATTTTGCAGATGAAAAACTGAGGGTTTAAAGTCACTTGCCCAAGGTTACACAGTTCAGTGGTGAAGTTAACAGCATCTAACCCCAGTGCTTATGTTCTTCTAAAAGTTTTTATATAGATACTTTTAAGTTGCACAGGGTTAGGACTGACCTTCAGCAAAAATGTGCCTTGGATCTAATGGAGGGTTGGGATGTGGGGATGGTCCCAAGTTCCACTTGCCTTCCCTTGCAGCCCATCCCCTTGCTGCCTTATCAACCACACTTTGCTATCTGTGATCCACTTTCCAGTTCAAGGCCCTCCAGAGCTGCACTCCCCATTAAAGTATCTACTCACTGCCTGTAGCTACTGTGCCCTGCAAATGTGGCTGGTCAAGGGTAAAATACACACTAGACTTCCAAGAATTCCAAGACCTAAACAAGTAAAACATCTCATTAATAAATTTTATATTGATGACATATTGAAAACAATGATATTTTAAATAAAGTTAAAGAAATTATATCATTAAATTTAATTTTAACTTTTTAAAAAATTATTTTTCAGTGTGGCTACTATTAAGTTATTAAGTATGAAATGTCTGAATTCCTCAAGTACTAAGTTTTACAGTTGATACCTCTGACATTTCACTTTCACACTTCTTGTGTTATTTTTATTGTGAAGGTACATCCTAAGTGTTTCAAACTCACGTTTTGGCTTGTGATTATCTTTCAAATTTTTTTAGAGCAATTTTTGTGAAACCATGGACAAGTCAAAAATTCATTATATTTTCGAATATAAGTTCCTTGGTGCAACCAATGCAGCACAGCGCAGACAGCTCGAAATACCAAAGAAGTGGGAAGGATGTGGCTAATGAGGGCACAGTATGTTGATGGTTTGAGAAGTTCTGTTCCGGTGATTTTAATCTTGAAAATGAGCCACATAGGTGACCTGAGACCAAGGCGGATAATGAGCCACATGGGTGACTTGAGACCAAGGTGGATAATGATGAGCTGAAAGCTGTAGTGGAAGCGAATCCATCTCAACCTACACATGAATTAGCAGCAATGTTTGACATCACTATTCTAACAATATTGGGCCATTTGAAACAAATCAGCAAGGTAAAGAAGCTGGATAGGTGAGTAGCACATGAATTAAATGAGCATCATAAGATAAATCATCTCAAAGCTTGCCTTTCTTTGCTGTCACAACATAAAAACAATGTGATGAAAAATGGATTCTTTTTGACAATCTCAAGCATTCAGCACAATGGTTGGATAAAAATGAAGTGCCAAAACACAATCCAAAACCAAATATTCATCCAAAAGGCTAATGATGTCTGTCTGGTGGTCCAGCACTGGTATTACCCACTACAGCTTCATGAACCCTGGTCAATCAATTACAGCAGACATCCACTGCAACCAGTTGGATGAAATGGTCAGGATGTTTGTAATTAAGCTGCAGAAATGGGCCAATAGAGACAGACCAATACTCTTGCAAGACAACGCTTGACCACATGTCCCACTGCTCAAACTACAGAGACTGGATTTGGAAACTCTCTGTCATCCACTGTATTCACCAGAGACCCTGCACCAACTGACTCCCACTTCTTCCAGGCATTGGACCACTTCCTGCAAGGAAAAATATTCAATTCTCAACAAGCTGCGGAAAACACCTTTTGTGATTTCATCAACACTTGTTCTCCAGGCTTCTTCGCTGCTAGTATAAACAAGCTACCATTAAGATGGCAAAACTGTGTCAATAGTTTAGGTACATACTTTGATTAATTGCACTGCTTCTTGTTTGAGATATAATAAACTACGCTTTTGATTCGAAATCGGACATTTTATATTTAATGACCTAATAAAAAACTTTAAATGGCCTATTGGGTTATATTTCTATTGGGCAATGCTGCTCTAGAAAGTAGAGCATTAAGTCTTGTGTGTGTGCTCGTGTGTGCACACAGGTGCACTCCTGCAAATGCAGGATGCTGAATCTGATGAGAGACGTATCACAATCACCCACGGACCTGTTCCCAAAACCTACCTTGAGCCTACCTCAAAGAATATCATTTTTTCTTGAAATACTGCTCACTTGAAAAACCTAATTTGAGCTATAGTTCTAACAAATAGACATTAATTAATGGGGGTTTAGTTAAAAATTACCTTCCCAGGTAACAAATTTGTGTTTTAATATGGAGTCTCCTGAAGGTATAAACTGAAATTCTGACAGTGACTCTCTATCGGGGAATTTGAACAATTTATACAAACTGGTCCCCAAGAAATATTTGGCAAAGGGAGCTTATATGTCTCTCCAACCTTATCTTGTGGGAATGATATTAGACACACACTTCCAAACAAGTTTGATGGAGAACTCTGCCTTTTGTGTACTGGATACACAGTATATCCGGTATGCTTAGGAATCTATTTTAGAAATATCAAAGCCACTTAATGATCATTATTGAATTAGTTCTCTGATTAATTGCTCACTTGTTAGATTATTTATTATATTAATAATATAAAAGTAAATAATAGGAAATGTCTGTCAAAGAGGGTGCTGCTTTGAAGTTTTTGTAAAAATGTAGAAGTCCTAGCCATCTTTGGGGAAGCTATGAACATTAACTAATAGACTTCCCATAGCACAGATGGGGAAACTGAGGCAGAGAGACTAAGGATTTACCCAAGGCAAGGTTGATTTTCTAACCCAGGCAATGCTGCTTGAACCAATGTGTACAGATCTCTTTTTTTACTTTTCAAACCTACAGGTTGAAGATGGACAATTGCTACAGAAAAGTGGGGATCTGTTATTGGGCTTATATGATTCTAGTGAACTCTCGAATAGCAAAATGTGGCCAAACTCTGGCTAATCCATACTGTGTAAATCACCTGTATTACACATTTGGTTTTACTGCTATGTGCTATAATCATTAAAAATTTTATTATTGAAGGAAACTTAAATATCATTTTGTCCAGGGATTGGCAAATATTTCTACAAAGAACCAGAGACCAAGAAGACAACCAAGGATGTTATGAGGATACTTATGGAACAAGAGAGAAAATGATTTTCACAATTTTCTTTAGTGATGGAATTCAAAATATAATAGTAATTAATTAAGTATCTTTTTGTAATATAGATTTAGATTTACTAATGAGGAGAATGGAATTTTTTACTGGACAGATAACATTTCATTTACTGGAGGTTCAAAGAAAGTGTTCACTACTACCAAATCAATTGCAAATGTCATCTGTAAAAAACCTTCTTAGCTCTCAAATCATACAAAAACCAGTAGCTGGCCACAATGGGCCTGGGGCCATATTTTGCTGACCACTGATCTAGTCTGACACGTTCATTTTCGAGATAAATGACTTGCCCACAGTTCCTCTCTATAGCTATGCCAGGATCAAGTCTGGAATCCATAGTTCCTTGATCTCTGTTACCCTGCAGTGCCTCCCTGAGTTTTGAATGACAAATTTTAATAAAGAGCACTTTCTTACCATTGCTGCAAAAGGGTAAACTTTCCATCAACTATCTTACTGGAAAAACTGATGTGACTCAGTGCTGTTATAAGTAGAACCATTTTAAAAGTGCTTTTTTTTCCCCTTGATTAAATGATGTAGCATGATTTGGGTGATATTCCTACACCCCCTTTTTGGAATGTCTTTCAGGCACTTCAAATTTCTGTAATTATATATTATGATTAATTTTACATTTACATTGTTTTAGGGTTTTTCTTCCCTGGAAATCTCGAGCTTGAACCATTTTCATCTATGAAATAAGAGAATGACATTGAGCCTTGGTTTCTGAGCCACTCAGCTCATGGAACAACTATAACGGCAGTCAAAATGCTTTGAATTGATGACTGAGAAACACATCATGCTGTAATGTTCTGCCTCTGAAGATGGTTTACTCCCAACCTCAATTCAGGGATGAAGACATAGACAAAAAAGTGTTTGAGAGCTTTGAAAGATGTGACTGGTCTCTCAGATCATTCTAAGTGTGGCCTAAGCTCTAGTTTGGGTCATAGAGTTAACTAAAGAAAAGCCTTTAGACTGAAGATGACTTGGATCCAAATTTAGGTAGAATGTCAAACTTCTAATCTCAGCAGCTTCTAATCTTTCTTCTCAGATTCTAGCATACGTCTGAATAACTCGGAGGGCTTATGAAAAGACCAATTGTTGGCCCCCAATCTGAATTTATAATTTCCTGGTGAGGCCTGAGAATTTGCATTTCTTATAAACTCCCAGGCTAATGACAATGCTGCTGGTCCACAGGGACAACACTGTGAGAACAACTACGAAACTGTAAAGGGACCCATCTTTAAGTAAAAGTATCAAAGTGCAGTTTGTCTCAAATAGGCTCAAACCACCTCATCTTTTTTCCAAAATCCAAATGCTATAGGGCCTGTTTTTTGTTTTGTTTTGTTTTTTGAGACAGGGTCTCACTTTGTCACCCAAGCTGAAGTACAGTGCAGTGGTATCATCATAGCTCACTGAAACCTCAAACTCCTAAGCTCAAGCAATCCTTCTGCCTCCATCTCCCGAGCAGCTAGGACTACAGGCACACACCACCATGCCCAGCAAATCTTTCTATTTTTTATAGAGACCAGTTCTCACTGTGTTGCCCAGGCTGGTCTCAAAAAGCAATCCTTCCACCTCTGCCTCCCAAAGTGCTGAGATTACAGGTGTGTGCCACCATGCTTGGTCACCATGCCTGGCCCCCATGGGCCAAATTATTATCAGGAGAAGAGTAATTGGTTTTGGAGTTGGGAGGGGACAAGTCAGAAATCTGACATTTTTGAAATATGAAGAATAAATGAGTTCCTTATAAAATTTAAATTATTCTTCAAATCAATATAAGTACACCTTGCAGTGCCCCCAACATTATAAAACAGAGCCTGGGATAGAATATTGTTATAAAAATGGATTTCTCCAAAAGAAAAAGGAAAAGAGACAAGGCTCACACACAGAAGTCTGTTATGTTAAAGGCTATATTGTAAAATTCAAAGAAAACTTACTAAACTAATACTGTCTCAAATAAGTTGTCCTCTGATATCAACACTGTGAACTGATCATTGCTGTTTTTTGATACTATGTTTCACAACTTATTAAATGGCACAATTAATTCCCATGCAAAACTAGAAATTCAAGATTATCCCATTCATATAAAGTTTTACTTTCTCTAGTCCAACATCTGAGAAATTTGGAAATATGTACTCTGTTGTTTTGAGGACTCTCACCTGATGCTGGTCTTTAGTATCTTCGGGATATTATTTTAAAATGACTTTTGGGGAGATGGTGGAGACAGAAAGATTCAGATAAAATTTCAATATTTCCTTTTTGGTCACCTCAACCAAGTTTATAAAGGAATATAACACATATCCATTTAGAAAGGTTAAGATATTTAGAACAGAGATATTTTATAATCAACAACAGCAAGAATGTAAGTACACAATGACAAAAGCAAAAAATAAACTACAAAGAAATAACTGGTTGTTTTCTATCTAACATTCATACTCACTGTCTGATTGCTTTTACCCTGCATAATAATTTATAGCAAGGGCAGGGACACATAATGGGAAAGGCCTGAACTTCAGTCTGGAGTGACAGAGACCTGAATTTCGTTCTTAGCCCTGCCATTTATTAGGTGTGTGAACAAACTATCACTCTGAACTTCAATTTTTTTCATCTGCAGGACTTACGTGGTGATTCAATGGGACAATCCACACGAGAATAAAGCACAGTGTGTGGTGTGTATTAGTGACTCACTAAAAGGATAACTTGCTATTATTACTTGTAATATTACTACAGCCTGGTATAACTGGCTACATGAGATGAAGATGGGAATAACCTAAGTATTTTTTTTTTTTTTAAATCTCAGGGCTTTTGTTTTGTTTTTAAATAACACTGGATATAATTTCTAAAACATTATACCCTACCTTTTCTATTATTTTTTTATTTCTTCTGTTATTAACACAAGGAAGAAAACCCAAGATTGAATTCATAGCATCCACGGCTTATTTAGTAACCATAGGCAAGATGAGTATCAGGTGAAATTTATTTTTATTGAAAAATGTAAACAATTTTTAAAATTAAATAAATCATTGGATTGGGTTTTGAGGTTTCTTCCTCCAGCAAGCTACAATTTTCCACCTTCTTGTTCCATTGTTTTCCCTCTTACCTTGGAGCTAGCTTTCAGAAACACAGACAAGGGGAAAAAGGACAGAAAAAAACTATGCTGAAAATTGACTTGCTCTTTCAAGCCCAGAATTACAGTACAATTCCATAAATAGGTGGGTAATTCTAAAAATGTCAGACATAGATAGTTTTCACAAAAGATGCAGTAAATCCTCTAGAAGCAAATTCATATAAAGTCTGCTAAATCTAAATGAAATCCATAAAAATTATTGAACATAATCAAAAAGGATGCAATGGAGAGATAGACGACTTGCTATTTTCACATCTTGCCTTTAAAACACACAATCTATTTGAGGAGCTATTTCTACTTGGTGAATTTGGAGGGAGCGAGCTTGAACAGTAGAGGTTTCAAAGTAAACAAAGTTCAACTAGATGACAAAGAGATGCAAATTAATCAGTAGACTCAGCACATTTACAAGACCTAATTCCATTGTCAGAAATTCTTGCCTAAAAACAGCCCTGCTCCATACATGTGTAAAGGTAATGGGAGCGAAGATTGCTAGCTCCTGTCTCTGGCTGGTAATCCTGGGCTCCTCTCTCATCAGGGCTCCATACAAAGGCAATGAGCCTTCTGAATGTACAGGGATGTGATGGATAGGACAAGTAAAAAGGCATCGTGCTCTGTTCTGAAGCCTGGAGGTTGCTACTGGGTTTGACAAAACTGCTGACAGAAACTTTTATTTAGTTAGATCATAGAAGTTTTGTCTAAGGTGGAAGCAAATATGAAGTTGTAATAAGTGACATAGAGCATTGTTAGAAATAGATATATTATTTCAATTAGATAAGAGATGATAATTTAAAAATAGAAATCAGTAGCAACCTGTAATCACAATATATTTCTTTTAAGAAAAATGTATTTCCTTAAAGATCTTTTATTCCTGTTCTAATCTTTGTTCCACATCTCCCACTTAGGGCATTGAAAATTTGCTATACATAAAAAGAAATTCATTGATTTCAACATTGCCTTAGAAAACAATGAGTTCAAGGAAACAGTCTAATCCCTAGAGCTCTACAGATTTTGTGTTTTTTCTCCTTTTTTCCTTATACCTGAATTTCACAACACAATGAGTATAACTTTCTTTGATAAACACTCAAAGAAATATTAATTGGAGGTTTTTAAAATTTATTGATTCTGCTGAAGATATAAATTCAAGTGGATTGAGCAGAATTTAACTGAATCACCCTACGATAATGTTGTAGGGTCACAAAAAAGATGTAAACGTGTTTGCCTAATGTCTAATATGTTGAAGTTTATATTAGAAATGGAAACGAATGAAAACTAAAGATCACAAATGACCACCATGTACATCAAAACCAAGAAAAGCAAATACTTTAGATGAGATAAATGCAGAAAGCGTTTAATCACGTTAAAAAACTAATCCCTGCCTTTAATTTGAATGTAAAATTACTGAAAATATCTGGAAATACTTTTGAAAGATTTAAATAAGTGCTGCCATATAAACTATCAATCCTCACCACAGATAGCACATCAATCACAGTCATGGCATGCAAATCAGGAGCCATTAACACCCAACTTGATTACCCAAGACATTTCAAGAGGATCGGGCTTTCTGATGAGTTGCTATTGTCTTCTTCACTCTTTGATATTTGGGGTACATAAAGACTAATGGCTCATTACCCATCCACTGATTACAGATAACAGGTCAGAGCACTGAATAAAGCAGCTGTTCTTTTCTTCCACTCCTCACACTACCCTATCTGAATTTAGTGGGTCTATGCAGATTAGCATCATTATGTAAAAATTTCATCCATTACTAGGTATGTGCACTTATTCATTCATTGGGCCATTCATGTTTTAGCAAACATTTATTAAGCCTCTACATAATAATAGTAATAGCAATAATGAGAGTGACTATTTATTGAGCACATACTAAGATCTAAGAGGCTGAGAATACGCAGCTGTTGCCTTCGGGGAGGGGGCAGGCCACTGCTCCCACTCACAGCTTAAGGAGTGCTCTCTGGTAGAGGTGCCTGCAGAATTTTATGGGGATCTTTCCTCTGCACCTAACCCAGACTGTCTGCTTGTAGACAAAACCATCTGCAAGAATAGGTGACCCCCGAGTATCGCCGAAGTAAAAGAGTTTAGCCAGGAAGCTGGTTCCACCCAGAAGAAGCTAAAATAAGTTAGTGACCGCCAACCTAGAGCAATTTGCTGTGGCAGGCACAGTGGGTATTTGCCATACTGATTTAGACGAGGACCCTCTTTTTAGGGAGATCACGGCCCACTTGGAGACAAAAGTATTTCCCTCATTAACTTCGTGTATATCCTTTACTTGCTTAGTTTCTCTCTTTATTTAAAAATAAAGGCGGTACGTGAGACTGGGAAAGAATGAAATATGTTCTGAAGCCAGGACCAGACCAAGGGAAACACGTGTTAAATAATTATTTGATTAACTCCAGCAGCGTTGCTAGTCATTGTCATCCAAACGACTTTATAGCCTGAGTTGTCAGGAATCACGATTTATGCGGCTGAAATGACTGGAGTAATAACTGCTCAGTGTGCCTCTCCTTTTTGTTATGTTGATGGAGCCTGAGAATTAAAAAAAAAAAAAAAAGGAAGAACAGCTTTAAAAGACTGAATTCCCCAATGTTACGGTTATTAGCCATGCATTATGATTCTCTGCTGAGGTTTTTGATCATGGGTCCCCTTGTGGTTTACTTTTTAAAAAATTAGTCATATGTATTGAGAATTTTTTGGAAGAGAATTTTAAAATTCTGAGTACACATGATTTAAAAAAGTGATTTATATTGAACAGATATGATCAGGTTAAACATCTGTTTTTTGTATTGCATGTAGTGCCTTAATGATTTTATATAACTTTCTGCCAGCATTTATATGTGTCTGACTATATTGCAACATTGCTTATGCCTGAGGAGAACAAAATACAAATTCTCAAGGAGCTCCCTGAAGAGACCAAGTCTAGACCAAGTGAAATTTACGGGGAATTTGAACTGTCTGATTTTGGTACAACACAGAGGAAGTCCCAGGGATGGTAGCAAAGGCGAGCAGCCCAAACACTTGGGATGACATATGATGACCTTGCTATTACACAAAATAGTGCTACCAATCCACCCTCTCCCACTGATTCAGTTACAAGATGGGGGTGGGGGGTGGGGGTGGCTTGAAAATCTATTGAATGCATCCTTAGCTCATCTGCTTGATGGAGAAAGAAAGAAATTGGTTGAAATTGCTAGCAGAGATATGCAGCGTGACGGTGGAGAGCTCAGCTGTACCCACCTTGACAAGGATGACGTAGCAGCTTGTCAGGCTCACCTGTGAGCTTTCTATAGGACCCCATGCACAAAAAGGAAGAAAAGGTTGCTGCTCATTTAAGGGCCTGAACTCCAAAATACTATGACAATTTTTTGCTTCCATTGATCTGCTCTTGCAAAACTCAAAAGGCTGGTCTCTAGATCTCCTTACAGTGTGGCAAGTGGAGTTGGTCCTACTCTTGGGGGGATTTGGGAGGTTCTAGAGGATTCGCTTTGGCAGCGTTAGCATTCTCTGTCAACAATTTTTGATTACAGGGGAAAGGGCAAGAAGCCAAAAGTGCTTACGGATGAATTCTTTGTCCCTTTTTAATGCATCTGCCACACACTGATGACGTATAAGTGTGGTTTTTTTTTCTTTTATTGGGAAGGATTATCAGTTAGGTCAGCAAATCTCTTCCAGGTATAGATCATTAATTGCAAACAGGGATGCACAGGAAATATCAAGTCATAATCTGCTCTTTTGCCCGTATCTCATCCCAAATATTAAACATGAGCAATCAGGAGGAAAACAGATAATAATAATAACAAAAACAAGACCAGAACACAATTCTGACATGTTCAGAAAGTGTTGGGGTCATGAAGGAAATAAAAGTGGCACAATTGCCCTTTGTAAAATATGGATGAGATAGAAACCAGAACCGAACAGTTTAAAGAAAGCAAGAGAACAAAAGAGGGCTCTCATCAAACACAAAAGAACTGCATATTACTAACAACCTAAATTCATAAAAATTATGTACATAAATTTTAGTCACTCCAAACAGATCTCTAGACCAACCTTCAAAAATAATTACAAAAGGCGTGGGAAGTTAAAAACTTTTTCTAGGATTCTATTTCCAAGATAAAACCTATCTAGATTGAAGGAACATAGTTTGCTATCTCTTTACTAATTACTGTTCCTTTTTGTACATCATAAAGCAGTTGAAAATCATTTAAAAAGTCCTTCCAATCAGCCATCAAAAGAGAACTTCTGTGTCTGAAAAAATGACACCATAAGAAGGTCTGCATTTTATTTATTAGAATAGAAAATTTTTCCTCTACGCCTGAGGCAGGATCATTCTGAAAGAGGCTTGGTTTGAACAGGTGGGGCGGGGGTCAGGGGAAGATGAAGTCATAAATTTTTTCCCCAGAAAAAAACAGCAGTAACAATTTTGGCAGGTGGATGATCACCTCCATGAACAAAATATAGCTGTTTTCCTCAAGGCTGTGTTAAGGTTACACTTGTCCTGTCAAAAACACACTCAAGAATCCATTCCACGAATCTGTAGAAGCAGGGGAAGTGAATCCCAGAAACGCCAAGGACGAGAAGAGACTAGGCTCTACAGGCAGAGACCCGGATTCCAGTCTGGCATTTAACAATTACAGTTTCTAGGCCTCGGTTTCCTCTGAGGGCACCAGTCTAAATAATTTAAAATATCTCTTTTCAAACCTCTAAAGTTCCAAGTCTGTACTGTTCCCATGATCTGATACATGCAATGATTCTGAAATAACCTAAAATGTTTTAATAGATGCCAAAGTCACTTCCAATTTGCTCCAAATGCTCTTCAGCAGACAAGTCCAGGACACGTCTCTGTCCTTCCAGGTCTGGTGTGGGCTGGTCACAGAACTCAGGATCTGAGATCCACCACTTACCAGTGCTGGGACTGCTAGCAAGGGACTGAGTTATGGGCTTATCTACACAACATTTTTCTCCAGGAAATTCATCCCTTCAGACTCCTTATTGAACATTCTCTTACCTGTCTTAGCAGAGATTCCCAAGTGCACCTGTGCTCTTTGTGCCACTTACTAAAAACCAGATCAGAAAAGAAAGCAAGGGAGAGAAATGTCTTTTCTCTGTGTTGTCGAGGTTTGTTCATCCAGTGTCACTGAGCACCTACATGTGCCTGATGCAGGGAGGAGATGACTGACAAGATCTGGTTTTCATGGAGCACACGTTCTAATGGCAGGGATAGAATTAACAGGAGATGACTGTCACTGGGGAATGCTGAAGAGCAGTGCCAAGACTGAGATCCGACAGGACATCCAGGGATGTATTGGAGGACCCGAACCCAGTAAGGAGTCTGGGTTTCGTTCTCAGTGTGGCGACGTGGTTTGCTAGAGAGTTTCCAAAGATCCCGCTGGCTGCTGGTGGCGCATGGATCATAGCAAGTACTGTTAGAAGTGGGGGACCAGTTAGGAGGGTAATGGGGTGCAGGGGAAAGAGGAAAAGAGGACGGTCACCTGGACGAAGGAGAGGAGGTCGAGCTGAAAGTTGGGTTTCAAGTAAGTGACATGAGGGACATGGTCACAAGATGTTCCTTTAAGTGGACTTAAGATTCCAAACAAGTGACATAGGAGTAAATTTTGATTTTCCCCTTGACTCTTTCCTTCAAAATGAGTCATGTCTGGATCTACCTGAGCAGACGGGGCCGTCACTTCCACCGCTAATTACAGCTCAAGAAACGCCTCCCGTATGTGCTACCACAACAACCTTTACGAGGCTGAGGCTGGTCACCAAGCCCTGGGTCGCCAGCCTCCAAGCCCTGGGTCCTGACAGCTCACAGGTGGGCCAGCCACTCCTTGACAGCAGTGGCATGACAGCACCCACAGACTCGAAGTCGCCTGCCCAGGGGCCAGATTCCTGAGGGTGATTCAAGCCGGAACTAAGAGTGCAGCTGAAAAGAATTTGTCAACAGCAACAGATGTAAACGAAGACTTATTAGGTTTCAAGTTGACATTAGGTAGCTGCTGGTGTGGGCAGTGCTGTGCTGTTTTTCAAGTGAGGTCTTCACTTTCCTGTTTCCCCACAGAGCTGAACTTGACCTAATTGGGAGGCAGCAGGCAGCTAGCTGGTTTCCAGGAAAACTGAGAAATTGAGTGGATTTATTCAGATCTGAAACTGTTCAAGCCTTTTTTTTTTTTTTTCCTGATTGCTCTAGCTGTCATGGAACTTGGTCTTGCTCCTCCAGGGCAAAATGGTCTTCATCTCATCTCCAGCTTGTAAGACACGAGAATCCTCCCTGATGCCTGTAGCCTCGGTGACAAGTCTCTCCCTTATAGACCCACTCTCTACCCCTCCATCTGCATGACTGTCATGCAATCATGAACTGTGTGTTTAGAGGTCTGCTGTCCATCTCCCTTGTAGAACACGCCCCCAGCTCAGTGGCACCAGCAAACATGCCTATCCTGTTTACTAATACACCTCTAGCGCTTAGCACAGTGTCTTGTAATGGCAGTTGCTCACTATAAATACACAGACTAAATACATGGATGAGTGAATGAGCGATGACACAATTGCCTTTAAGCATCTAAATGTCTGGACACGGACAGCAACTCAGAACACCCCTTGCTGTGAACCGAGCTGTACAAAGACCATTTCAGGTTTACTTTCCTGTCCCCTATGTTTCTTGCCATTGTGACTTCCCTTCAAACAGCATTGCGACGTTATGAGCTCTGCCCGAAGGTTGCCAAAAGGGAAGCAGAACAATCTTCCACGGGCAGGAGGCAAGAGGGTCTGCTGATAATACTGAAAGGGTGGGAGGAGAGGGGGAGGCAGAATTTAATGCCTTCTCACTTGGGAGCACTTGTCCACTCCCCGCCGCCCCCCAACAGAAGAGTAGGAAACTCATGGTTCGGATCACTCGACAAAAAATTAATCCAGAGAGCAGAGTCGTTTTGAAAAGTTAAAATATTTAGCTATAAATACTTTTCAGAGAAATGATAACAGTACAAGCTAGAGAGGGTGGGGCTGATGGGGGAAGAAATAAGTCATATCAAAGGCAGCCTTGGGAGCCCAGGCAGATAGGATACGAGATAAGTCCCTTTGCAGAGTTAGTCACACCCTCCCACATACAATTCACTTGGCAAAGATTCCTTTACTAACAAAGCAGGTGCATGTTTTAACCAAAAAACAGTGCAGTTTAACAGCTAGGGTGGCTATAAAAGTCGTTTTATACAAAAATTTTTAAAAAGCATTCAAGGCGGCAGGATATAACAAAACATGATCCATAGGAAATCTGCAAATAAGAGGGTCCCATGGCCACAGAGGAAGCCCAAGTTTTCTCATTGTACTTTAAACGCTGCACAGTTTCTAAAAAGGGGCATTTGGACCATAAGTCAGAGACAACGGAGCTGACATTAATCCCAGGATTCTGTGGAGTGGAAAACAGATGGTGATTCCAAAGCAAGAGTCTGAGGAAAAGAGTGAGGTGGAGAAGAGGAAGGGATATTCAGCAGTGAGAAAACCCATTTCCCTCCTTCAGCTCTTCAGGCTAATCCGACAGAACCCCTGCTCCAGGTATAAAGACATCCTGCTTAGGAGACTCTGGTCCTGGCTCTGCCACTCAAAGTCAATCCTACAATTAACTATTCTCTAGGAAGGGAGTCTCTCAGGGTTTAGGAATAATGAAGCATAGTGGTAGAACAACCAAATCAGCCTTTCAAATGCAAGGCAAAGAAACGTTCTTAACTCACAACCCAAATAAACAATAGCAGTTTACCTCCTACACAACCTGCAGAGTCCCAGCCTGGCCCTTCCTATGTGTCCCAATCTTTTTACTTCCTCTGTAATTGCTCAATTTCTCTGTCTCTCTTCTTTCCTCTTTTGTTTCCTTTTCTATTACCTTTATTGGCCATTATCTAAATTTAAGGTTAATTTGTAAATACCCATCTTGTGTAATAAAAAAAAATACATGATGTTCACATTGATCGTGCCATTCCTGTGTTTAAAAACTCTCAGTGGTGCCCACTGTGTATGTCATACGATTCAAACAGAAGAGTAAAGAGACTCTGGGGATCCCACAGCCAGCCTCAATTTGTCCCTCAAGCACCCTACAGTTCAATCCAACCAGACTGAGCACCACTTGTTCTCATTTGGACTGTCCACACGTTCCCCATCACCTACAAAGAATGAAATCTTATCCTTTCTTCAAGGCCTAAAGTCATCCACCACCTCTTCCGTCAGGCATTACTGTATTCAGAAATAAGAATTCAAATTTATTTCTGTATGCAAAACACTTCTGCTTTCATGCTTACTTGAACATATATAATATTTATTTACTTTATCATCCAGCAAGCAACTGGCAGACCTAGAGTGAAAGACGTATCCACTCTAACACACACACACACACACACACCGAGTAGCTAGTATCTTAAACGTAATAGATATGTCTTCAGGAAGTGGGAGTTTTAAACATAATAGCCAAGTGTTTTGAGACTTTCCATTTTAACTTCTCTTCTCTCAAATCTCATTTTTGAAAAGTCATGTAATCTCTGATTTTCCCCCTCTATGACTTGGTAACTATGAACAAATGAAAATCATTTGTTGAACTCTTCTTCTCAAATCAAGGGGAAAAAATAGAAAGAAAGGAATAAAAAGAAAGAATAATAATAAAAAAAAAAAGAAAATCATTTGTTGATGGAGTTTGTCCAGTTGATAAAGCACAATGAATCAAAGAGTTAGGTAAAAGTACCTGTGCAATGACCAATGTAGAAATGGTATAAAGCAATAGATTATTGTCACAGCAAAGTTCATTATTACAGAGATTTGAACATTGGGTGAAATTAGGTCCTCTGAAACCAAACTGGCATACTCAATAAACTCCCACTTTCGCCCTAAAACATGGCTTAAGCAGGATGTCCCACACTTATTTACGTTTCATTTTCATGAGTTTTACCTTCTAAGAGTTCAGTTATGTTCTTGATATTTTTAAGTTAAAAGTCAATATCTTTTTAATAAATTGAAAGCAGTGATGAAAATAAAATCCTAGTGATTAAAAATATGTTTAAGCTATCTATCACCATGCAGATTTTGAAAGCCCCAGTTATGCCATATGGTTCTCAGACTCACAGAAACACTGGTGATAGCTCAGGCAGTAAGAACAGCAAGTAGTCATTGGGGCTCTCTGTGTGCACTTTCATTAATTCATCTGATCCTCCCAACAACCCTAAGAAGTGGGGGCTATCATTCAGTGGTTAACTTATTTATTCAACAAATACTTTTTGAGCACCTGGTATGTGTCAGGTGCTGGGATAAATCAAAACTTCTTGTCAAATTGATGGGACGAGAGGGGAGTGGAAAGAAACAAACAAGACAAAACAAATATGTACCATGGCGTGTGGTGAGAAGTGTTCTGAAGGAGGGAAAATAAGAAGGTACATTTCAATTGGGAAACTGAGGCACCTAAGTGATGCTTGCCTTATAGGGGGACAATGCAATGTTTATTAAGTGGCAGAGCAGAGGTCAGAGGCAGAGAGAATAGCTCCAGAGCAAAGGCTTTTAGCCACTTCTGCCCACTGCCTCCTCTCCTGCCAGATGCTAACTCCACTTCTTAGCACCAGCACTCCACAGTGAGTGAGTAATGCACCCAGCAGATACTGCCTGAGCACACTTTAAAGCCAGGCTTCTGGGTACAAGAAAGAAAAAATAAAATTTGAGAAGGCATAATCACCTACATGCAGTCAATGAGTCAAGTGGTGAATTAAACGTATCTTATAATTCCCCGAGTGTTTGCCTATCTTTTCAAAACATTTTGCTGAAGTAGGAATGAGAATGAGAATGCAGGCAATAGTGAGTCCACGTTCAATCTCAGTGTAAGTCGTCATAGCCCATCAAATCACACTTATAATCAGTCTCACATGAAGATGCATGTTAGCTGGGAAGTACACTGGTAACTTCCTAATGAAGCTTATGTCACATGAAAAGGCAAACTAGAAAAGACAGCAAGATAGTATATTGTACTCAGTGACCTTTCAGAATTTACCAAATGCTTAACTATCTACATAAAGTTTAAATATATCTTAATGGCTTTACTTAACCCGGGAAGATACAACATATAAGAAATCTGTATTTGGACTTCCCAGTACCCTCAACATCTCAAGTGCCAATTCAAATCACTACACACAGCCTGGATCAGCTGCCACACGGTCTGTGCTATTAGCATCCAAAACCTTGATTTGGCTACTGCTCATGAACTTAAAATGTACATGCTCATATTTAAGCTATGTGTTTCCCAATTCAGAGATTTAAAATTAAGTTTTCCAAGTGGACGATCATATTTTTGCAACTCTTATGTTCTCGAAAGTGCCTATTTATTATCTCATTTGCCTTGAATAAGTGCTAGGGAGAGGGGAAAAAAACAGGCAAATTTTATCAATCTATAAATATGTAATTTTATAGCCTTTTGAAAGAATTTACTATTTTCAATGCTCACCAAATTACATGCCCATGATAGAAATTTCTATTTCATAAAAGAGTGTGATAAAAATTGACGATGTAAACTAGACCAATCTGTCAAGGCCAGTGGCATTCGCAATGTCCTCAGGGCAAAGCAGCTGCAAGTCATCTGTCCCTAGCGATGCGTGCACGCAGAGGACATCTATTATGCTGCGTGAAACTTCCCATTTAGGTGGGTGAAAACTGGTGCTAAACTCAATGTACAACGTATAGATTAAGTTAAAAGGTTAATTTTCCAACTCGTGGTCTTGGATAGTAGAGCTGTGGAGGAAAACGAGTTATCATATGCTCTGTAAATTACCTTTCAGTTAGACAAGATAAGGGAGGGAGAGCAGGATACGTCCTTTATTTAGCGCCATTAGTTCCAGCACTGGGGATGCTCGTGGTCACGGCTTTCCCGCGTCTCATCAGCGGAGGCAGAATGGCTCCGTGGTTAGACACGGGGTCGCAGGCAGACAGACAGACTTGAACTGAATGATGGTGCCACCCCTTGAGAAAGCAGTGAATTGAACTCTCAGCTGCAGCCTCCTCAGTGACATGGGTGGATACTATGCGAGGAAGAACGAGAAACTGCCCACAAAGCACTTGGCATAGCTCTCGCAATACACCACGACCCGCGTGCCTCAAGGTCCTCTCCAGGAAACATGAACTTGGAGCCTATATCTTCTATATAGAAGTGTTTCTTCTTGAAACTGAGAGTCCTTGAAAAAAATGCTGCCAAGGAAAGAGGCTAGGTGTGGACACGGAAGAAAAAAAGCAGGTATTGAGCACGTGTAGGGGCTGTGTCTCCACGGTGGTATATCACGGTGGTATGATCATTTCACAATTCTGAATGAGACACTGTATTGCACATTTTATTTTCTAGATAAGAAAACTGAGGTTCTGCAAAAGTTCCAACTAGTTAAATGGCCAAAGCAGGAGTCAAATTGAGGTTTGTCATGTTCCAAAAATAATTATAACTAATATTTATTAAATGATCATGGCCTAGCACTTCACATACTTACTCTTACTAGATACTTAAGGAAAACTTATGAATAAGGAAACACATTATTCCCGTTGTAAATTAAAGAAATGGAGGCATGTAGAGTTCAGTGATTGCTTGAGGAAACACAGCTAGTAAGTGGCAGAGTCAGAATTTGAATGTAGGCAGTTTAATTCCAAAACCACTGGCATAGTACACACGCACACACACCTCTAACGCCCCCACCTTTCCTCTATGGGCTCAAGAGATCATAGGGTCTAGAGTCAAGAAAAATTCATACACACAAACACACACACACACACACACATTTAAAATAAGGATATTAAAGTCCAAGTCTATTAGTTTGTCTTCAGAATAATACAAGAATAAAGTAGGGTTGTGGAAATTGGATAAATTCAACATTCCCCCATCTTCTCTTGGTTCAGAGCTTCTTATTAATCACGCTGTTCATTCTCGAGGTCCTCCCTAGAATGACAAGTGCTTCTGAATAATGTCCATGTGCACATGCCCACCTGCCCAGTCTCTCATCAGAAAAAACATTAAAGAGGAAGGGAACTAAAGAGGAGAAATATAAAACAATGACCCCGGGAAGAGGTAGCTGAAATGGACAGACGTATTCCTCAAAAAGTGCCCTGGACTGACCTTCACAATTTCCCCATTTAGGATAACGATTCAGCCCCACAGGACAGAGGCTGCAGAGTCTGAGGTGAAGTCCACTGCCAGTCCACTCTCAATCCCACCTAGCCATTGTCATCTGGGTATGGTGGCCCCAGCCCCAGCAAGGAAGGTCCACATGGATCTGTCCGACCCTCAGATGTATTCATGTTGTAGACCCTCGGGTGGAAGCGGGGTGTCCCTGCTTTCTCAGGGCCACTTTCTCAAGCCCTTCATAAGGATTCCAGGCAAAGTTAGCATGGATCGGTCCTGAAGATATCAATGATTTACATTTATCTCACAACAGCCCAATGAGGTAAATGATATTATTACCATTTTACAGAAGAGGAAATGGAGGAACAAAAAGACACAGTCACTTATCTGCCACACAGCTAAGTAACTGGTGGGGCAGGGTTTAGTCTGAGGCAATCTGACTCTCCTGAGCTCACCACGCTGCCCTGCAAACCCCTCCTTTTAATATTTCCTCAATTTCTGAGGCTCGTGAGCACAGACAAAGAAATTCTTTCACAAGTTAAAGGTGTTTATACATCTTTCCCAGGCCCCACCCCTCCTCAGCTACTCCCCATTTCCCCTCCCTCCCTTCTCTGCACACAACACCACAGACAAACCTTATCTGTTGTTTAAAACACAGAGTTATGCCTGTCCTGTTCTCTCTTGGGTAAATGCAGCCAGATTCCTGCCATGGAGGCCTGTAATCCATAGTAAAAGTCTGATAAGAGTCCCTCAGGTGAAAGAGCAAACATATTAGCATTACAGGAGAATGCACTCATTGAGTTAAAAATACACAGACTAAAAAGAAGAAAGAGTGACCAGCACAAATAGCAAATAGTTGCCTCCCTAAGCTGCCTCCCTGATATAAATCATAATTCTATTTCCAGGCTGGATAAACACCTTAACAGAAAGTATAAATTAGCCATTAGATGCACCAACCCCCCCAAAAATTCAAACAGCCAATTGTACATTTTCTCTGCTCAGGCACATAAAACTCCTAGCCAGCACTCGCTCACTGTGTCTTTATTTCCTTTGAATCACCATGGCCAAGTCAGAACACCTTTTTCATTATAAAATCATTATCTGATTCTTGCAGTGCTTGTTTATAAAGCATTTTCCTAAACAGTAGCTCATTTAATGAACTGAATCATGAATACAACCCAGTTAAGTAAGAATTATTCTGTTTCCCAGATTGGGAAACTGAGTTTCAGGGAGATTACCCAGCCAGCAGAAGCAGGAACTGGATTTTCTGATGCCAAAGCCAATGCTGAGGTCCTCCCCAGAATGACAAGTGCCTCTGATTAATGTCCATCCCACCACTTTCACTCCCTCCAGTTGCCATTCCCATACCCTTCCTCTTCTGTCCTAGGCTTCTGGGGCCTGTGTTCTTCTGTGCCATCACCAAATCAGGCCACATTCCAGATTGTAAATATTTTTCAAATGGCCACACAACTAAAGGCATGTCCTTAGCCTCTGTCACATATGCTCTCTGACACAACCAGAGAAAGACTCAAATTAGCATTTGTAGTCTCAAATACATCATGGATCCAAAAAATGTATTCATATGCAAAAAATTCAAAAAAGATAATAGGAAAAAAACAAAACACCCGAGGATAAACACAATATAGTAATAGTGGTTCTGCATGAGCAATAGAATTGTGAGGGGTTTCCTTCACTGCAGCATTCTATACTTTCTAAATTTTCTACAATTAACATATATCACATTGTCTGACACCAGAAAAAAAAGTGATTTAAAAAATGTTCAGCCATGAAAGCACTGAGAAATGCCCAGTCTCTTGAGAAAGGAAGGAAAGGGATGGCGTGGCAGGTGGCTGATTTTGCCCAGTGCTAAGGAGGATGGTGGAGAAGGTGGGGTGAGGGTGGGGGTTACCCTACACAAAGCACAGGAGGGAAACCGAGCAGACGGCTTCCTCACTCCTCCAGCAACTGCGACTTCTGGGAAGCAGCCACCCTTCCCTAAGGGTTGCCAACCCTTTCCACACCTGAGCATGCTGACTTGTACGAACAGAGAATGCCCAACTTCTAAAACAAGTTTAACAATTGTTTAGATCCGGTCAGAGAGGGAGCTGATCATTCTGCAGACAGAGCTGATTATTTTGACCTAATGTTTTGGGATCCCTCTGGTAGCAAATCTGTGACGCCAAATCATCAGAGAGGTCATTGCACATGATCACTAAGCCTGGATTTAAGAGCAAAATTTGAGACGGTGCTGAAGAACATAAGCTCTTTCACTTCTGGTATCTCTAAACCAACACCCTCTGCAACATTATTGATGAAGGTTGGAAACACCCATCAAAAACACTGTGAAGCTTTCTAGGAGCTACGCCATGGAACTTTTCGACACAAATCAAACAACCTTTTCGCCCCTACATTTGAGGAAACCCATGAGTATATTTTCCTCAACGTGAAGACAGAACACCGGTAACAGAAAAGGTGTTCTCCTGTGACTGCTGTTTTCATGTAAGGAAGTCCAACCTACCACAGAACCACTCACCAAAAGAGAGAAAAACAGATTCAGAAAGTGAAATTATTTCAAGTGTTATGTTAATTGAATATCAAAATAATAAACACCAAAAGCAAACAGTCCAGCAGGGGCAGGTAATAAATCATAATACTTGTGGGGATCAGACCTCATTAGGTTTGAAAAAAGGAACATTGTTGCACAAACTGGTATTAGAACAAGGTTCTCTCTCCCTGCCTATATTTTTTTTCCTCTTTCTTAAAAAAAAATTGGGACAGAGTCCAAATCTTTTACTTTGCAATTTATTTCCTTATTGTACGTGTCTCAGCAAGTCACCATCAGCTGTTATTTCTTATTAAGGATCCGTGCAAACATTAAGGCAAGGAGACAGACTCATGACTCAGAACAGGAAGAGAGAAGATGTGATAACACTGTTACTTTCATCTGCAGTCATGTTCAGCAATATCCATTACAGAGGAGATGGCAGCTAACATTCTCTAACATGGAACATTTGAGCACAGTAGGAAGCAGATTCTAGAATGGAACAAACTAGCCATAGGTAACCACCATGGGCTGCAGGACTTAGGAACAGGTGAATACCTGTGCAAGGCATGAAGCTAGAAGTGGCTCTGCTACAGGGCAAAACCCTGTGGGAGGCAGGGAGACCAGGGGCAGGTGGACCTCCAAACATCATTCTCAGGAGCAGAGAAACCACTAGGAAAGCTGCTAGCCTAGGAATTCTTAAATCTGAGGGCTGAGAGCTTTGTGTATATGATTTGGGAATGAGGGACCGTTCTTCAACTCCAGTGGGTGTATTTGTAGCCCTGTCCCAGCCAAGGAAGAGAAGAATTATAGCAGGACATTGTGGTCTGCAGGGGGACAGTGCTTTGTGTAGTTCAAAAAGCAGTACATCCTACACTCAGCCGAGATTGCCCTTGTGCTGTGGGCAAATGGGATTCTTTAAGCTCCATCCCACCCCCATCCCCGAGTACCCTGAAAGTCCTTCAAAACTGTCAGCTGTAAGTGGCTGAAGACAGAGTTGACACCTCAAAGGCCTAGGAATTAACTTATAAGGGCTAATTTAGAGTCACATGATCAGCCAAGTGTACCCAGCTACAATCAAGTTAAGAACCAGACTATAATTGCTTCAATTGCAGGAAAGAACTGTGTTCTAAGCCTACTCGAGAAAGCAAGGACTATTACTAGAAAAGTCTAACCCATGCTTAGTATTGAAACAGCAAAATTAAGTTAAATTTTCTCTCTAAGGTAAGCTGGGAACAACATAGTTAGTTAGAAGATGTTTATACTGGTGGGTTTATTACTCTAGTATAGATTAATAGATTAACCACTTCAATGCCTCTGAAATACTGATTATATTTTACATTCTTCAAAGCATTAAACCTGTTTTTGCTTGCAAAAGCCATGCGTACTTTTTGAGCTTAAAGAGTCAGCATGCCTGGGACTCAAAATCCTCTTTCAAAGAACTTTTGCATTGTATAATTTTACAAAATTCCTGGCAGTCCTTAGGCAGGAATTTCATAGTAATCACAAATGGAAGTAGAAAAATAAAAGACAGTCTAATTCAAGATTGAACCATGAAAGAAAGGGAAAATATGCAAATCTACTTTCTATATAATAAGCACACTTGCCTTCCAGCTCAGGGCTGACTTCAGATAATATCCTTTTTCTTCATTGATGTATATAAAAAGCCTTTTTTAAAATTAAAAAACAAAGCCAATATAAATAGGATAACAACATTTGTATTCACCTATCTGTATCATACCTATTTCTGGTCTAAATAATTTCTATATAACTAGATCTAGATAAAAACACTTTATCTAGATGTCTATTTTATTTTTATTTTTTATACTACCGCTATTCAAACTCAAACAGAATTTTGCCTTTGTGCAAAGGCCACGGCTTGATTTCGCCCTTGGAGAAGCAGAGATTTTTGGAAGACAAATGTTTGCTGAGCAAAGGGAGGAATGAGTGAAAAGATACATTATTCTGAATTTCCCAGTGAGCATGTGTCAGGAGCAAGGACCTACAGCTATGTTACTGACCCCTTTCCTTTATCAAGGGAGCAGCCAGTGCCCTTTGAAAGGGGAACTCACTGAGACAAACCAAACATATTGGGGTGTTTGCAAGGGGGAATTTCAAACACTGGCCAATTGTCACAGAGATATTTCAATTCCTCCTCTCGAAAGAGGAGAACAACTTGGATCAGCTGAGCTTTAACAAGCTGGTTCTGATTGCCGACCACTTTAATTTTCTAAGCAGGCACATGAACTAACCAAATTCCTAGTCATTACAAGGGCTGATTATAAACTTTTAGCTCCTGTTCAAGGAACCAACATTTTGAAGCCACTCTATGAGCTTCCAGAAAACCAGGATGAAAGTCAAAGCAGTCGTGTCAACATTGTGTGTTACCCATGGCCAGCCAGGGGCTGCTTCCTGCCACCTGGGCACCTTGTCTGGAGCAGGCCTAGCCTCCTAAGGGGTGCAAGGCACCCAGTTCCTGGATGGCTACTGCAAGGAGCTCTTTGACAAGGCCAACAAACATCCCTTCTCACACAGCTTCGTGCTGTTAAGACTGCCCCATTGCAGAAAGTTCCTCTGGGTCAGGTTGCTGCCAACCTCCAGAACCAGCTCTTTCTGCACCAGATACCAGGCTCTGAGTAAAGACCCCCAGCGCCCAGACTTTGGCCCCTGTGGGAGGGGTCCTGCCACCCTTGTTTGGGCCTGGCTCTTTGACCTCCCTTGTGTTTAATTAATTTTTTTAGAGGTGGAACAGAGAGAGGATTAAAAGAGAAAGGCAAATAAAGAAACAACAATCAATTATCTATTGTATTTCATTTGAGTCACACAAACAGCCTTGGCATATAAACTAGGGGAAAGTTACATCGAATAATGAACATACATTATGATAAAACCTGTATTTATCGTACTATCAGGCAGCTCCACATCACCAAACACTTTATTTTGTAGAAAATATGTTACAGCCCATCATAAGCAAAAAGTCTGCCTTTTTTTGAGTTGGTTTCTCTCTTTCTCTTTGTGGTCCTTTGCTAATAGTTGAATGCAGAGACGACGGAGGCAGCGGTAGTAACCACCTCTCCCCTGCCACATGTATCACAAAAAAGAGGACAGATGGACACTTGATGGAGGGGCGATGACTGGGAGGGAGGAGGAAGCTGATGTGCTCAAAGCGGAATTGCAAAGGTGTGTCCCTGAAAGAAAACTGTTGAAATGCTGACCTACACCCATCTGTGACTCCTAAAGCCAACACAGCTTCTAGAAACACAGATTATAGGACAATGGACAGAGTTCTAGTCTATGAAGTTTCAAAAAAATATGTAATAATGATGGTACCTGAGGCTGGCTGTGCCTCTTCCAAGGAAATCTGTCTGATTTCAAGTGCATCCTGACTTTTAGTTTTGTGACTACTGTCAAAAAGATGCCTTCAAGGGTAGGATTTGGATGTATAGATTGAAGAGATGACCTCCCCTTTATGAAAATCAGAACAACTTTCTCCGGAGCTACTGCACTCCCACTCCCAGACTCTTTGCCAATTTGGGGACAGCCTGTAAGGGCCAGCAGGGTCCTGCCAGAAGAGTTCCCGGCAAAAGGTCCTTGTGAAACTACCTTTTCCCACATCTGTGTGACATTCCATGTGTTTCACAACTAAGTTAATAAAATGTACATGTAACAACAGCTCTAGGTAGGGCACTGTAATCTACTGGTAATTCCTATTTGGTCAGTCCAATCTGGGTGAGCAAAGACTCAATTCAAAAATTAACCCAGGATTGATTTTTGAAGGATATCTGCAGGGATCATTATAACTGATGTCTTTGAAAGAATACCTATAAGGATAATTTAAGAATGGTCCACAAGTAGAATAAACCATATATTGTTTACTAAAGAATTAATCTGTGGTAGGGTACGGTGGCTCAAGCCTGTTATCCTAGCACTTTGGGAGGCTGAAACCAGAGGATCGCTTGAGGTCAGGAGTTCAAGACCAGCCCAAGCAAGACTTCATCTCATCTCTACAAGAATTAGAAAAATTAGCTGGTCATGGTGGCGTGTGCCTGCAGTCCCAGCTACTCAGGAGGCTGAAGCAGGATGATCACTTGAACCCAGGAGTTTGAGGTTGCAGTGAGCTATGATGATACCACTGCACTCTAGCCCCGGATGGCAGAGAGAGACCCTGTCTCAAGAGGAAAAAAAAAATGAATTTGTGCAAAAATATACCTATTATTCATAAATTTTGTTGTTCCAGTTACTCACAGGTGGTTTTGGAAAATTTCTCTGCCCTAGTGGTACCTCTGTTGCAAGCCCTGATTCTATTTTGATTTATTGGTCTTCTTGGCTTAATCCGCATCCAATCCTCCTCTAAACAAGTTTTCCTTTCAAACAGAATGCTCTGCTAACTGCAGAAGATTCTGAGACTCCTCAGCTGCAAATGCTCCAAGTTCTAACACTGGTACCTAAGGCAGGATCTCCTCCCTTAGATGAAAAATTGCCTCTCAGCTGCCTGATAACAGCCTAAATTGGCCTCCCTCTTTCATCCAGGGGCAGTAGCTGGGGTTGTGTGAATTTCCCTACCATAAAGAAGGAAGGGAACAAACAACCTCCAGGCTGTCATTATCCCTGGAAACCACGGTCACTTTGTTAGCTCTGTCTAAAAGTCCCAATAGTCAGTAACTTTTTGATTGGTTTTTCTTTGTTCTACCAGGGTTGCCACATTTAGCTGATAATTTAATTTTATGCCTATAATCAAACTGAACAGCCTTTCACTTCTGTGTAGTTGTACCTCCAGTTACTTTTTCCTCCCAAGAAACAGAGAAAAGGTAAATCACTTGCACCTCTCCAGTAGACTGAACTGCTCTTCACTTGAGCATCTACATGATTTAATTTTTTATTGACCAGAAAGCATATTATTCACAGCATCCAATTAAACATATGTGGTCCTGGCTAATTTCTACCTATCTGTGATTGACTTCATCAGCTATTCAGGGTGCAGGATTTGCACTTTCTCCATCACTCTCGGATCCACAGACCTTTCTGTTCCTATCAGTTTAAAAATAAACAAGTGACACTGTTATCTCCCATGGATCTTATACTTAGCAAGGAGACCCACAAATGACCTTCAGTTCTGTGTCATCCAGTTTTAATCTTAGTGGTATATCTTACTGGTATAGGCAATAGACAAGTTTACCAGTGGCTTCCAAATACTATTCCTCAGGCAAAATTAATCAGAACCACCTGGAAGCTTGTTAACAATGCAGATTACAAACTCTGAACTCCAAACTCTTGAAACATGACTTTAAAAATGTACAAGCAACTTGTAACAAGCAACTTAAGTGATTCTAATGTGCAAAACCATTTTTGGAACCAGTGGGGCTCATCAGACAGAAAGGCCCAGAAAACACTCACCTCCCACTAACTTATCTCAGGCCATCCTCACACCTACAAAAACTCACAGTCATGTGTTGACTTTCTAGAATAGTTCCAAATTCCAAATCTAAATAAACATCATCCTCTCTTGTCCACTACCCTAAACCACCTATCTACAAGATAATACAGCATCAATCATGCCAAATCAAAGGCACTATTTTTCTTGTGCTCTTCAAACAACTGATTAGTTATATTCCCCTTTTGCTTAAATAAAGCCAATCATCCTTTAACTATAACCTTCAAGTAAACTTTACTCTGAGGCTTTCCTTATCTTCCTTTGGCATGCCTGAAGTGGTGGAACAAAGATTTTTGGTAAACATTACAAATTATCATATCAATGGCACATTCCCTTGGATTGGATGAAATGTTTTCTTTCCCAAGTCTAGTACAGAAAGAGCCACCCATGATCAATGTCTCTCAATGGCTGTAAGACAGCGGGCAATCAAAGAATATCTGATGAGTGAGTCACGGAGAAGAGACCAAAGTCCGCCTCTGCTCTTCAGTCTTTCAAAATCCAGCCCCACCTACTCTTCAACCCCAGGATGAGGCTGATAACTCCAGTTCCTGGCTCAAGGGAGGCTCATTCCTCTTTTCCCATCTTTATTTATCTGCCATTTATCATGTTCCTCTTCCCCTTGGAAGCCTTTCCAGATAACTGCAGGCAAGAGAGAGAGTTCTTCACAATCTTCAGGAAAAGAGTACTTATCATATCATATATGTTGACACTTAAAGAGCTAAAAGGGACCTTGCAGATGCCCTATTCCGGTTAACTATTTTCTAGATGAGTAAACTGATGTAGGAAAGTTAAGGAACTTGTCCATGATCAAATAATGAGACGCTTCAGAATAAAGATTAGAAACTCAGTCTCTGGACCCTAATGTACTCTACTCCTCTCCTCAGATTATAGGCCTTTTGGAAACTAGGGCTTTAAATGAGAAATGATTTTTTAATACTTGTACTAGTGCCTATCCTTTCACTCAAGGCTGCCCTTCAGAATACTTGTCCCAAACCCCCATTAAAGCCCAAATTGGAAAATCTCTCTACAGAATGCACTTTGGTCAATTCTCTTAGCTCTGAAGGGGGCTTATTATATTCCTAGTTTAGAATGATTGAAAGCATAATGTGAGAACCTGTACCAAATTAGAATAACAAAGATGCACTGAAAGACAGCATAGAATTGTGGTTAAGGGTGTAGCCTTGGTCAGTAGCCAGACTTTTCCAGTTGAATCTAGACTCCTCATTTATTAGCTGTGTGACTTTGGGCAAGCTACTTAGCTTCTCTGAGCCTTAGTTTCCTTATCCTTGAAAAGAGGATAATGACAGTCACTTTTTCACCAATTTGTGGTATTACAAACAGAAATTGTGTGAAATACCGAAAGTACAAGTATGGTGCTTAGCACAAACCCAAAATTTCATCAGATAAGTGCATAGCAACCTCAAAACAAATGAGTTAAATTAATGCCAGAAAAGGGGGCAGGGGGTGCCTGGATAAACCACTGTTCACCATGGGCCTTTGAGTACACTTGTGAACTGTTGAGACTATTCATTCACACAAGCATTTAATCACTGGTTCATACATTTCAATGGCAACTATGTGTCAGGCTCAGCTTTAGGCTCTGAGAAAACAAACAAGTCACAAGGAGGTCCTGCTCTCATGGAGGCTGCATTGCATTTGATAGCTAAATCCGCGAATGTGGGAGATCCATCAGATCCATCACATCCTTATTCCACTTGTGTTTCCAAGTTCCTGATGCTCCAAAAACTTCTTTCGAAGCTGCACTCAAAGCAAGCTAAAAGTCACTCATAAAAACAGTCTGTTACTTTGCAATCACTCATTGTCCTTGACTAAAACCCAACATTACACAGCATGATTCATCTTCTCATTTGTCAAAATGTTGGTCTATGAATTATTAGATTTCTAAAAATTAATCCACTTTTAAAATGGACAAAATCTTCTATAACTAAACACATTTAAAAAGGTGGCCCTAGACATTTTGAAGAAGACAGTTCCAAAAAAGTAGTAGTAGTTTTGGAATCATCCACAAATTGTCCTTTTCAAGGGTTTATTTGCATGAAAGGTTCTGTATTTGCTCTTAAAAAAAAATGGTGTGGTACTTTAGAGTTACACAGAACCTTTTGTGTAAATGCAACTGCCCAGCAAAGCTGACACGGTGCTGGCTATGTAGCAAGCACAAAATGAGTAATTTATTGAATTGAACTAAGAGCCTAAAACACACTGGAATGAAATAGATGTGTGAGTAGGGTTATAAGTCTTCTCTTCTAAGACACAAATGAAAACCTCCTTAGGGATACAGCTCTACCTGTAATTTATTTCCACATTATTCTTGTGTGCAATATTATTTTTGTCATGTTAATGTATTGTCAAAGAATTCCAATCTAGTGACATGACAAAAGTTGTATTTCATTTCTGAATGTAAAAAGTGTGAAAATCAATTGAATTATATATCAATGACATGCAATAAGGGTAACCAGTATATTCTGGGTAATGTCACTTTCCTGGAATGATTAGCAGCCTAGAGCTATTAGATTAATTGCCAGAGTTTTATTCTCACTATTATAATCAGTTGGATTTGCTGAAGGGAGATAAAAACTCAAAGCTCGCTCTCTCTCTTTTTTTCCCCCCAAAGAAAGAGCGATTTGCCAGAATCCACATAATTCAGAAGATTAACTTTTTTCTTGGCACTTGACTGAATGCATAAGTTTATGCTGGCAAATAAAATAAGTGCTGAAAGTTGAAGTCACTCTTTGATCTAGTAAATAAAGCTGCAGAATATTCAGCCTCAATTACTCTTTAAATTTATGACATATTCAGTATTGCAATAAGATGGTGACAAATACTGTTTTTTTACTGAAAATACATGATACATTCTGTGACTGTGCTTCAAAAATCAATGGACTGGTTACAAATAAACAAAACCATATTGACATTTTTACATTGTTCTTTTTACATTCATTTCCTCATTCATTTTAATGATCAAACACAGAGTGCCAGGACTGATAGGACTTTGTGGACCATATTGTTTTAGGCATTATCGGGGATGCAAAGATAAATAGAACATAGGTTTAGCCTGGGAAGCATATAGATTCTGGTGCAGAACTGCAATATACAGTTTTATAGGTTGTTCACTAAACAATTGTATAGGTTTACTGAACAACCTATATAATTTAAATGATCAAACATGCCAGTTTTGATACTGAACAAGGGTATCCAACTGAAGGGGAAAGTGGGGTCTAAAATACAGCCTAAACTCTTGTCACCAAACTTAGGGCCCTTACACAGGACCACAACAATCCAGTAATAGTAGCAGTAGTGGTAATAGTAAGAGCTAATATTTATTGAGTGATTACTATGTTCTAGGCATGGTTCATTGGCGTTTCATGCATTTACTTATTTAATTCACACACCAATTTGCTGGAGTAGGTACCATTACTATCTGCACTTTATATAAACTGAATACAGAAACACTAATTGATTTGCCTGAAGTCAAACAGCTAGTAAGTGGCAGAGTATTTACTCATTAAGTAATACTCTACTCTGTGCCCTGAAAAGTAAGATAAAATGTCGTTAGAAAGTATGAATGACATTAAGGAATGCGATCAAAATATTTGTGAGCATTAGAAGGGAGAAGAAAGTGATGCTTGGGCAGGACCTTGTGGAATGTGTAAAGCTGTGACCAGCAGGAAGCCATTCGGGGCAGGGTGTAGGAAAAAGCACAGCAGCTGGAGACGGTCAGAACTCTGAAGGGACATTGACAAAAAAGCCTGGAGATGTCCTCTTGTGGAGCCATATTTAAAAGCCAGTGGTGGTCTCAGAGTAGGAGTGATCACAGGATCACCAATCAGTTTTCAGAGGATTTGTAACCCTCCTATAATGAAGGCTGGAAGGGTGTGGAGGAGGGGTGCAGACAGAAGAGGAGAGATTTACCATTAAACGCCAATACTACTTCATTTTTGAGCATTTGTGCATTTTTACAAGCCAGTTCTCTTAGTTCAATAATTTCTCTCTATTCACAGCAAAATATCCTGCTGCTCCTCTTGTGATCACTCACGTCTCCATGCGCAAAACAAAACAAATGTACACCCAGCTCGAGATGCATCATCACCAGTGAATCAAAGCATCTTCCTCAGTTGTCAGACCATCTGGCAGAAGTACACAGGACCCCTAGGTAACTGAAATAATTTGGTCAGCACCATTTAAATGATCAAACATGCCAGTTTTGATCAACTTGTTTTTCGGCTGCACTTTTTGTATTGATGTGAACTTTTTTAAAATTTGAATTTACATTTGAGCATACAACACCACCTTCTGCACCAGTCATGCTCACACCACTGCACAGGACGGGGAATATAGTACGAGCTATACTGTGTGACTCTGTGAGGTAGGAAGTGCAGCTATCATTGAATTTTAGTAATCTCAGACTTATAAGGGGCCAGAGCAATTATTCCAGTCCCTCTTTCCAGGGAGAGATACCTGCTGAAGTTCTTCTTATTAAAGAGCAGCTAGCTGCTACTTAAATAGTTTCCATGACATAGAGCTTACTGCTTATCTCTGACGGGGTGGCTGTCCAGACATGTACAAACCTCAGGGACACAGGCAACAGAGGGAGATGGGAAGAAGCTGGAATTCGGGGCGAGGGTGGCGGTGGGGACTAGATCTAAAAAAAAAATGGATGTAGGGCCAAATTAGAGTCCAATATGTTGCAGAGAACTAAGTCTTCATTTAGGACAACACTGAACTCTCAGGACTTCCAGCCAATGGGAAGAAGCAGCTAGAGGGGCCCAGGGACGCACCATATTAGCATCAGATCAGTAAGTCACATTCAAGTTCCTCTTGATTCAGAACAAGATTCTGTGGGATTGAGAAACAGGGTGCAGCACCCCAGGGGAAGGGAACGGCCAGAGCTCATTCATAGAGGATTTCAGGGTTACAGCCAAACGTGCTGGTCCCAGTGGAGAACTGGAATGTTGAGAGAGGCAGACAGATGTAGCTGTAGTTTCTGGGCCAATAAAGTGTGTGGGAAGCTGTAACTCCACAGGCATGTAGATGACAATATTCATCCCAAGCAAAACAGAAAGGCAATCTACAATAGCAAATGAAGTCTTTACCCAGTGAGTAGGTGATTCTGAGGTTAGCAACAAACCATTTTCCTTGGTCTAAACTTGCAGGAGAGAGGACATGGCAAATACCACCACCCAAGCGGAGTAAAACTCTTCTCTACTTGAGCATGTGCAATGAGACAGGGAATGGGTACCAGGGTGTTATCAAATATGACTTCAGGTTTACTTGGTATGAGGCAGTGTTTCTTCTCTGCATTTCCCAAATGTTCTACAATGAACAGCAAAGTATGTTAACAGGAAAAAATTTCAAAAAACAATATGATTTTATATTTCTTACTTCTAAGAGAAGAGTTATAGAAAGCAGAATGAATGTTTTTCAGTTCAAGAAAATATATGCACGATTTTACCATCCTTGGAAACTCTACTCTGCTTCTGAATGACAAGGTCTTCCAGATCAGAGCCAGGGTGTCCCGGGGTCTTTCACCAAGAAGGGGGAGGGAAAAGGAGTAGGGGATGTGAGAAAGGGTGAAGTATTTTTCTACAATCTGCCCGCACAATTGGAAAAATAACTTGCAAGAAGTTTAATTTGTTTTAAGCAGAAGGAGGTGCAAAATTTAACTGGATAATTAATATCCCAAGGTGATTAAGTAGGACCTGGGAGATAAATACATGGAATGTTACTACAGGCACTTGAATGACCCAATTTCAAGATGGTAGAGCTCTGAAGTGTAACAAGATGAATTTTAAGGTCACAGAAACAATTGATTACACAGCAATCAATGTATTTAACTCATGAAGAAGGAGAATCAACCAACTCTACAGGGATTTGAACTCCTGGTTTCTGTATGAGTAAGTATTTTAAAGTCCATACTTAGTCCATGAAGTCATTTTCCTTTCCAGTTAGTGAAACCCTAAAGGCGTTTTGTAAAATTATAAGACAACAGTGTCCAAGCGATTATATAAAAACAATCTACCTCATCCAGCTCGCTTTAACAATGTCTTTTTGAAAGGCAGCTTTCCTCTGGGTTTCAAAAGCAGTGATGCTCCTGAAATAGTGGGAGGGAAAACTTGCAGTAGATTTAGAGGTAATAATTTGCATCAAGCATCTAAACATATAATCCCTTATATTAAAGGGTACCTGCCAACAGCTGTCGCAGGTAGCCAAAGGATCCTATATTTGTTTAAAACAAGCTTTAAAATTAATTGAGTTTTTAGAATGAAAAGAAAGGCTTTGATGGTAAAAATCTTGAGAAGGTAAATCCTTAAAAGAAGTTTTCTCACATACAAGTGCTAATGAGTAAAACTACCTCCACTTTGGAGTTCATTTCATTAATGAGTATTGCATAGAAATTAACATACACTGACCCTATATGTATGCTATTTCTCATTCTGCTTGTTCCAAGCTCTGTAAGCATATATCTCACAACTGAGCCTTTTTCACCATGTACTAAAGCTTTTTAAAAATGCATATTTTTCAACTCAGCAATTATTTGAAAATAATTAAGGCTATGGTTTAAGGTTTGCTGAGGCTATTCAGGGCAATGTTATTAAAAGCACCAAACTGAAAACAACCTAAATGTCTAACAATAAAGGATCGCTGAAGATATCATGGTGCATTCAAGGAACAGAAAACTCTGCAAGCCATTAAGAAATAATGTTAGGAAGTTATATTTATTGATCTGGAAAGATTTTATGATCATGCTGCATGATCATTAACTCATACTGTGGTGTGCGTGTATGTGTACATCAGTGAAAGTCTGGAAGCATTAAAAAGCAAAATGATAAGCACAGCTCTCATTACATGGTGAGATTATACATGATTTTGCCCATATTGATATTTGCCTATATTCCACATTTTCTACCAATAACATGATTTAGTGTTGACTAGTTAGTACCAATTTGATGGCCAGTACATGTGGTGCTTGTTTTTCCATTCTTGTGTTACCTCACTTCGAAGGATGGGCTCAAGCTCTATCCAGGATAATATAAGAGATGCTAGATCACCACAGTTTTTTGTAGTTGAGTAGTATTCCATGGTATACATATACCACATTTTATTAATCCACTCATGAATTGATGGGCACTTGGGTTGTTTCCACATCTTTGCAATTTTGAGTCGTGCTGCTACAGACATTTGAGTGCAGATGTCTTTATTACAGAATGTCTTTTTTT
>VBSM01001562.1:58373686-58438226 GCA_008086735.1 Cheirogaleus medius
GAGCTAGGCTGATGCCACAGCACTCTAACCCTGGCAACAGAGTGAGACTCTGTCACACACACACACACAAAATTACCTCCTCCTCTAGAATTTCCTGAAACGAAGAATGGAAAGCATTTACTGATGGACCAAGCCTAAAGCGTAGAAGTTACTCAAAACTTTCCCTTTCATACATCCCCTAAAACTCATTAGCCACGGTGTCCATTGATGGGTTCCCCCAAAACACACACTCACGCATACCCCCACACAATGTGTCCCCTCTTCTGCAGACCTGGAATGTACTTGCTTACCCAAAAGATTCTATATTTGAAGGCCATGCCATGCATTTTTGTCTTTCCAGTGTCTGGGTACAGTAGATATTTAAAAAATGTTTATGGTTGAAATCAACTACTGTTCAATACTCTGTTTAATTTTCCAAAAACCTTCCTGTACACCTCAGCTCTAGTAGGACTCAGCATTTCTCTCCTCCAGGTTCTCACCTGAGCTTACTTTACTTATCACATATTATAAACATTTTTATAGATTGGTCTACCGCCTTAGACTATATGATCTTTTGGAAAGGGAACAGTGCAAAACTCAAAAAATCCAGACTTCGGGCATCAGTATCTATTAATTTATTATACACTTTATTAATTTGAACTTCAGTTTCCTCATCTGTAAATGAGAAACATGAACTAATGAAAGAATTTGTAAGGTCCTTCTCACTTCAGTATTCTCCAGTGCTATGAAGAGAGATGTTCCACTTCACTAAGCCACAGCAAGGAAGACGCTTTCCCTCTGCCTCTGTTAGTATTAAACAGAACTCAAACTATTCCATTTTGCCATGAGGGTGAGGACAGAGCACAATTAATCATTCAAGATGTCCCCATTGTTTATGGGACTATAAAGAAATCTTTTGCTAGGAGAAGAGCTACTCAGCCTGGGCAAACATTATGTTCCATATGTGAAACATCGTTAGATAGAAAACTAGTTTACATGTTAAAATAATGTTGTCTGACCTTCTGTGTTCATTAGGGTTATGCTGCAAGAAATGAAAAAACTGACCCTAAATGGCTAAGGAGGAAAAAGAGAAGATGTTTTGTGGCTAACACAACTCAACAATTCAGGATGTAACTGGCTTTAAGGAGCTGAAAGGTGAGCCATTTCCACTGCAGTCACAAGGTAGCAACACAACAGGCAAAGGGTAGAAAATATGTGTGAATGCTAGAGGAAGGGACATACACCTTCCTTTGCAATTTTTTACTCCATTGTTTTTCCTCTTTCTTCTTATTACATAAATGAATTGCTTTCCAAGTTGTTTCATTGCCATTTTTTTTTCTGTACACATTTTGCAAATAAACACTCTAATTGAATCACTTTAAAATCATGTACCCAACATTTCCATTATTAAAAGTTCACTCTTTTTAGATTGATTTTCCTTCTAAATCTCTACATTTATTGTACAAGCATTTGAGAAATCAAAAACTTCTCATTTGGTTAGGTTGTTCTCCTGTTAGGATGAGATGATGTTCTATCTTTTGTAAAATTGGGTCTATGCTTGTAACCTTCCAATTACTTAGTCAAGGTCAAAAAAACCTACAATCCCTTTCTGCTCTGATACAGAGTCAAAATAAGAACAACTTGCTCAGTAACATACCCTATGACAAGGTCTCCAGCCTTTCACAGTCACATTTTGCTTTTTGCAAAGCCATTCAAACTAATGCAAAGGCCACTCATTGGCAGAAGAATATTTGATAAATCTTGGAGTAAATAAATATAGGGCACTATTAACATAAGTCTATCACTCAGGCATTTTAAATACTCCTCTTATCTTGTGAGAATACAAGGCAGATCCTAGATTGTTAGTTAACTAGGGGAGAGGATTCTAAGTTCTTACCAAAGAAAAGTATGATAACAGAGTTGGTAAGTGTGGAGGCTGGAGCCAGTCCATCTGGTTCAAATTGTCTTAAGTAGTCTACGTGGCCCTAGGCATCCTTTTGTGCCTCAGCCTTCCCATCTATAAAATGGGGATTATAGCAATACCTGACTTACAAGGCTGTTTTAGTATTAAATAAATTAAAGCCAGTAGAGTACTTGGCTGATGGCCATCATTACAGATGCTTTTTAAAATGTTAGCAGTTGCTTCCAAAGACATTCTTCTTCTCCTTCAATTTATGTTTATCGGGGAAACACCGATATTGATTTTGAGATTCTATGGTGTATATTTAGATTTAAGGAAAATAAAAATAGAGAGGTTGCAAGCTGTGGTTGGAAGAGCTTCTCCATCTTTTTTATGTTATATGATCTTAGACCTAGATTAGCTACCATAGAAAATATGAAATATTTAAAACAGAGTACCCCAAATTCTACTGTCTTAGAATTTAGAGTTGTAAGTAACCTTATAGTTTGTCTAGTCTAGAAGTTTATAATTGAGATTAGTATCCATTCCAGAGCATTTGGAAATGCAAGGGGAGGTTGGCCTGTCACAATGACTAGGGGGTGACACCAGCTTTTAGTGCCCAGGGACTATTAGGAAGATGCCTTACAACGTATATGCCCACAGAGCACGGGACACACCTGCAGCGCTGGGTAGAGGTATTATTCAATGAAGAATCATCCCACCCAAAATACCAATGGTGCCCCTTGTGAGAAACACAGGGTCCCCCATCCCTTTACTTTGAGGTGCCCTGGGGATCACCCACCACTGTGAACACAACCAAAAATTTGAACTCACTGCCTCAAAAGGCACAGCATTCCACTCTCATGGAGTTTGAAATGTGAAACAAGTTCTTCCTAACTTCCTCCAGGCAGTATCTGTTCTCTGGTGTTTATTCTGCCCATTGTGGCCCACAGAATCATTTGTCTGTTTGGTTAAGTGAAAAATGAAACTTACCAATTCTCAAAACTGATGTAAAATATTTACAAATTATTATCTCAATGTTGCCGATGTAAGGAACACCAGATGTTTCTCCAAATAGTGATTTCATGTCTCTTCTTTCTCTCTCTCTCTCTCTTAATAAAAAAGGAGAGCAAAGCACCGCAGCTCCAAGGGGCTGCATCCACATTCACTTTGCAGTGAAAAGTAGCTCTCCCTAATGGGATATTAAATATTTTTTCAACTAGATTCTCATTAACAGCCAGACTCCCGATTAATGAATAGCTCGACCATGCCTATGAACTAATTCTGAGTTTAACAAGCCCATTACCTTTAACTCACATGTTTAAGATCTACACAAGTAATGAGAAATTTCAATAATATAATTATGGATGAGAGCAACGTGGTATCTTTGCTGTTCACTATAAAGTTAACAGAGGCTAAGAATAGCCCAAATCAAAGTCATTGAACATGTCTACTATGTTGGGCTTGAAAATGCATTTATGTAATTTGAAAAGCACCTGACCAAGATCCCATAGCTAGTTTTGTCATTATGGCTGTTGCACTTTTTATTGAAGCCTAAGAAATATACTGAAAACTGCCCAAATTCTAAGTGCACAGTCCAGAGCCACTTGCAAAGAAAAGAAAGTTCGATAGTTCTCACACACATTAACATTCTATAGTGTTAATTTAAAAAACAGAAAACTATCTTAATTAATTTTATGAATCAACTGTAGTACTAAGACCTGCTGAGGAAAGGAGAAAAAGGAAGGGATAAATATGGCAAGAGACAGAAAAAGAAAATTCAGGCTAGTGTCTCATGGATATTTATTAAGAATTCAAAATAAAATAACAATAAAAATTTATACATTCCCGAATACTTAATAGATACCACTTCCTAGGTGAGTCTTACATATATTGTCTTATTTAATATAAAGTATACCCATGGGGTAGGTATCATTATTCCCATTTTACAGAAAAAGCAAACTGCTAAAGTGAAGTAACTAGCCCATAGTCAAATAGTGAGTGGCAGAGCTGAGATTAAAATTCATATCTTATTCCAAAGTTCTCACTCTTAATCACTGTTTTCAATTAACAAATCCAATTCAAGATCAAGAGACTGTCAAAATTCACTGCCATCTAATATGGGTTTATTCCACAAATGGAAAGAAAGTTTCTGGTTTATTATCAGAAAAATCTACTAATATACTAGATTTCATAAATGAACCAAACAAAGCCACATAACCAAGAGCAATACTTGAAGTAATTCAACAAAATTTAACATTCATTCTTTCTGAGAAGTGTTTTAAAATTGGAAATATGATATTAAGAAAATAGATCTGATACCATATTTAAATTATACTCACTAAAATTGGGCATAAAATAAGGATACTCAGAGTCTACAGTATTATTTATTACTGGTCTGAAAATTCTGACCAATGTTGTAAGATGAAATAAGAGTTCTAATTTTGGGAAAAAGGAAAAACATATGTAATTGCTTGCCATTGAAACTATTTGCTTTCTAGAAAACCCTGGAGAATTAACTGAAAACCTGTTAGTATTCACAAGACAGTTTAATAAAAAGACTGGATGTAAGACAAACATACAAAAATCAGTAGCTTTCTGTAAATTAGTGATAACCAGCTAGAAGATATAATGGAAAATATTGGAAAAACTCAGTGGGTCTGTGTTTTTCAATTATTATCTGTAGCAGGAGTCAACAATCCTTTCTGGGGATAGGGGTGAGTGCTTTTTGGTATATCTATTTTTTTAAGTTGCAATAATTGTTGTGATTTTTATAAGGTAAGATATTACTTTTCTTAATAAAAGACTTTATGCTTCTCGAAGAGAAAGAAAGAAAAAATCTAGCGGTGTTTTTTTTTTTAAAAGTTTCTGTATAATTGCTGAAATCATAGTGCAGAATTTTTCCCATATCGAGTAACCATTTAAAAACTAATGAAATAGTTATAGTTACAACATTTGTGAAAGAGGATCCCAGAATCATTTATGAAGGCTACAATAAAATCGGTACTTGGGTTTATTTTAGCTAAGTACAGTAGCCATTTTTGTCCTATGGAGGAAAACTTCCAGAAGTCACGGTCTGCTTCAAACTTTTTAAAAATGCTTTTCTTTTCACCCATGCAAAGATAGTATTCTCATTTTTCCATCAATATAGGTTCCTTTTTGTACAGAGACAACCACACTCTTATACTGTTTTACTGTAGCCCTGCATCAGTGCTAAGTTTAAATCCTAGGACACAGGAAGGCAGTTCCAAAAGAAAGTGCTTGAAAAGGAAACCTGAATGCTCAAATATTACTTTCAGTGGCACTTTTTTGCTGGCACCTCATTAAAGAACACAGAGTAATGAAATCTCAATTTCTCCCATCAATTAATTAGTACTTTTACATCTTAAGGACTAGAAGCATTATATTGTTAATTACTTACAAGTCTGCTCTCAAAAACCAGTGGCTGCTTCTTCTTTTTTTTTTTTTTTTTTTTCTGATGCACAGGTTTACACAACCCTTTAAAAAAAAAAACCTATAAAATATTCTTCTCTAAGCACAGACTAAATATTACAAAATGGAGTGCTCTAACACCTAAAGGTGAGTCCAGTCAACGAGTGCCCTTGTATTGATCTCTTATTTCTCCTAACACTTTTCTTCTAATCCTCTCCATAATTACATGAACTGCTAGAGCCTCCCTGAAGCTGTCAATTCCTCTTGCATCCATTTTCAAATGACCAGGGGAGAAGTGGTCTGGGCACTAGATCAAGCTGTCAGTGTCCCCACTCAGTATCGACAGTCCTCTTGAAGCCTCCTGGCACCTCTGTCAAGGGCCTCCTAGGGTTCTTCAAAACTCGTCTCCCTTGGAAAAGAGCAAGGAGGGTAGAGGAGCCAGAAAGGTATTGATCCATTCTTTTAACATGCTAATCTGCCTGGGGCCGCTTCAGTCATTGCCAAGCTGGACACTTCAAAAGGAAACTGTTTTTCAAAGTGCGGATGTCTTTTTCAAACACTTAAATCTGAAAACAAATGAACCCAAGCATCAAGTTCACAGTGCATTCGGAAAGAGGTTGGCCCAACAGAAAGAGGATAGCCAATGTATAAAAAGGTGGCCTAAAAGTAATGGACGGTAACCAGAAATTTGAAAGTTTGGAACATATTTTAAACTTCTAAAAACTGTAGCATCATAACCAATTAGGGTGTAACCTACGGAGATACATTAATCTTTGGGGGGGAAATGAAGGCTGATATAATTAAACTGATGTAAAACATTAATAACATTGATATTGATGAATGCTTAGGCATCTCCATAAATGATGAAAATGAAAAAGAAAGCTGATTGTTCACTTAATTGCACTTCTAACTGGCAACACATCATGAAGGCTAGACAAGGAAAAGGAGGGGCTGGGGAATTGCCACATTATTAGAGTATCTTTGTTTACTGCTTTTGTTATCAGTTTATTATTTCATCAATGAAACATACAGTACAGATAAGACTACAAGACATAATTAAGTGTCTAAGATTGCAAAGTATTACCATATTAAGTTTGTAAAATTAATTCATCAAAAGCAATGATTTGCTCCTAGTTTTCAGGTCATGTATATCTGGGGATATACTGTTCGTTGTGAAGGAAGAAGACACATAAAAGAGAGGGCAGCACTCATAATGAAGAATCCACTGTGAAAAGCAAAAGCTGGGAAACGTGAAGTCTTAAATCAGGGAAGTTCTTAAGGACAAAAGCCGGAGAGAAAAGCATTCCTAACTGAGCTGTGTCTTAACTGATCATGAGGTTGGCCCATATTTACCTGCCATGGTATTATGGGAGGAAATCAGTATTCTGTTAACCTCTGACCCTTGGGGTCTAAAACAGACAAAGGCCCAATCTGGAGCCCTGGGAGCACACAGCCAAATGTCAAACAGCAGGGAGGCGATTGTTACAGAAACATTTGGCTTGGGCACAGCCAGCTTCATTGGGGCAAACTGCTATTCACAGAAACAAGCCATGAAGAGATAACGCCATAAAATATGAACAAAATGGAACCCTTTTCGCCTTGCTTCTAAATTGTTAGCTTTATGGGACTTCATGCTGAACAGTATGAAAAAAATCCAATTTGCTTTGAAGCGCATTAGTCTGTCTAACATCCTAATTATTGTTTACATTGCCATTTGCCTTCTATTAAGAATTGAATAATTACCCAGTACTTCATAGTTTAAAAATACAAGCAAACAGGATTATCTGGGTAATTAAGAAACTGTACCACAGCTTTGTACTGGTGCAGAAAATATCTGTACACGTAAGGGAAATGATAATTATCAATCAGCTTACTTCAAATGGCATTTTAAGGATTTTGAGCAATTTGAGATCTGTAACTTATTAAGAAGAGGTTAGGAAGATCACCTTTGAAAAGTGTGGGTCTGCTTAAATCCATCCTTAGAAACAAGAGCCAGATAAGCAGCTGAATTTTCTCATCCACTAATGACACCAGAGAACACACCAAGTACAGAGTATTCTGCTGCTCTTTAATCCTAATAATCCATCCCAAATGGACTTTGAACAGCATCATCAAACTTTGTCAGACCATGTGGAGCAAAAACCAAAGCTCCTCCACATTTAGATGTTGTTTTAACTGACCTTGCCCCCACTTAATTACACTGCAACGTCTGCCTATGCCCGTTTTCTGCCCTGTGAAATTAGTTTGAACTCAAGACTAATTGAACTTCAAAAACATTTCATGCAAAGTCCTCTTCTTCCAGTTTATAGAATGCATATGATCATGGCCTTTCTGCAGATAGTGCTGCTTTCAAGCAAAGAGGGAATTTTGTTGGGCACAATATGCAGTGTGCTTGCATTCCCATTCCAGAAGGAAGAAAGTAAAAGTTAAGTAAATTTGGAGGCACTGGAGGGAGTGGGGTGGCCTGGGGGGGAGACAGGAATTGAAATGACACTATTCAACCAAAAGTGAACACACAAATATCATAAGGAACAGAATTATAGTCAATACACCTCTTAAAGAATCTTATCTGGGGACACAAGTGAAGAAAATAACAGATTTTAATTGTGATTCTAGGTATGAAGACTGATGTATTCATTCATAGATGTAGAAACACACTTTAAAATACCTGTGGTGATTTGTACATTATACACTTTCAATACCTATTTGTTGAAGGAGTGAATGGATTCCAGCCCATTAGTGACCTAAAGCCTATTTTCAGGACTTCCTGAGATCTGACAATTCTTTCTAAAAGAATTTTATCTTCTTACTTTACAATTTTTTTGCGCCTTTTGTTGGGACACTTCTAGACATTCCTAGCATAATCTGCATAGTGCCATCTCCTCCCACCTCAGAAAGAACAGCAAGATTCCAGCTGAAGCTGTCACTAAACAGACAAGCCAAGGGATTCACCAAGGCTGGGGTCCTTTTCCAAGGGTCAAAATGAAATGAGCAGCAGGGGCTGGGGTTGTTTAGCATGGGAGCATGGGGCAAGGGGCAGAGGAGTGACAACCAGCCACATGGGGGTAGGGAGGGTGTGCATAAAAAGAGCCCTGTGCAAACAGTCCACTCTCCTCCACCTCCCACCCCCAATCTCTGGAAGCATTCAAATCAAAACCGAATTAATTTGCATGGTGTCTAAATCATTGGGTTCTGCATAAACAGAAGGAGATTTTGGCTGGAGTTTCCAAAGGAAGCCCTCATTGGCTTTGTGAAAGGGGGAAATGGGTGTGCTGTTTTGCATGAGGGTGCATACAGAATATGCAAATGGGGAATCTGCTGCCTGGAAAAGCAATGCCAGGCAGACAGCTGACGACCTGCATTCACCCAGAAAATGCTCAGGGTCTCCAAAGGGAGTTGTAAACGAAATGGTACCAACTTGTTTGTTTCCCAGGAAGGTGAAATAGACCTTGAATATTAATAAAATGTCCATTTAGTCCATTTATTAGACATTAATAAAATGTCCATTAGGGTAACTATTAATTACCCTACAGATCATGGAACCCAGTGACTTCACCTGCTCCTCTCCCCAAATCAGCTCAGAGGTACCAGCTGTAACAGGATACAGTGAGAAAGATTTTACACCCTAAGTGAAAAAGATACAGTCTCTCAGGGTCCAGGGGACAGCTGAGGCCTTCTTTAATCATTCCTTCTCACAAGCACAATAAAGCTAAAGAGAGCACTGAGCCATGTTATTGGACACAGATAACAAGTTTTTAAAAAACCAAGAGCTATAAATTGCTGCCTAATTTATAGAATCGTCTTAAGGGTTGAGTAAATAAAATGTCATTCTCCTAAACTACCTAAATCTCCCAGATTATGAAAAAGTTTTCACAGAACTCTTATTTCATTTTAATTTTTAAAGCATCTAAGTAACCGGCCCAAGTGGACTCTGTGCTCCCTGCCAGAGAAACTAAAAGACTGATGGACTAGTGCAGTGGTTCTCAAACTTTTTGGTCTCAGAACCCCTTTACATTCTTAAAAAATTATCAAGGATGCCAAAGAGCTTTGGTTTATGTGAGTTATCAATATTGACCATTAGAAATTTAGACTGAGAAATTTTTAAAGTATTTTTAATTTGTTGAAAAATAATAATAATAAACCCATTACATGTTAACACAAATAACATATTTTAATAAAAAAAAACTATATTTTCCAAAACAAAATTAGTGAGAACAGTGGCATTGTTTTATTTTATTTTTTTCCATATCTCTTAAATGTCTGCCTTAATAGAGGACAACTCGATTCTCATACGGTTGTCCCCCCTTATCCACACTTTGGCTTTCTATGGTTTCAGCTACCCAAGGTACAATACAGTAAGATTTTTTTTTTATGATTCTCAACAATAAGATATTTTGAGGGAGAGAGACAGATAGACCAGATTCACATAACTTTTATCATAGGATATTGTTGTAATTGTTCTATTTTATTATTGTTGTTGTTAATCTCTTACCGTGCCTAATTTATAAATTAAACTTTATCATAGGTATATATGTATAGGGAAAAAACATAGTATGTATAGGGTTCGATACTATCTGGGGTTTCAGGCATCCACTGAAGATCTTGAAATACTTCCTCTGCAATTAAGCAGAGACTACCGTATTTGCTTCTGTATTCTATTTAATAAGATATTATACATCAGGTGGCCTCTGGAAAACTCTACTGTACATTCCTGAGAGAATGAAAGGGAAAAGGCAAATAACACATTAGTGTTAAGAAAATTCTGACCTCATAGACCGCATGAAAGGGTCTGGGGGAACCCAGCTGGGCGATATATTAAGAACCACTGCTCTAGGACAGTGACTGGGGAGACAGAGGATTTGATCAGTGTGGCCAAGACCAGCCGTTTTGTAGCACCCCTTCGCTCTTCTCTGTATTTGTCACCATTGCCTCGTCAAAAACCCAAAAACAAACAAAAAAACCCCTTTACTCTGGAACTTAAATGAAATAGTTTCATTATTGGATAGACACTAATCAAACACCCATATTATCACCATATTTCTACCTAACAACAATAAAAATAAAAGTAACAATTTCCACTTACCAAGTGGTTGATGATTCTAGGCACTGTGCTAAGACCTTTATACATTCATGCTTATATGTGCATATCACACATAGTAACATACTATTACCACCAATTTGCAAACGTGAACTTGAGGGTAGGGGAGCTAAGTTAGTATCCACAATCACATATCCGGTTAAGTGGCTCAACTAGAAACTAAACCCAAGTCTCAAATTCTAAAGGCAGTTCTTAGACATTTTGTACTGACTCTATGTTAACTTCCCGTGCTGTGGAGAATTTTGAAAGTTCCGATGTAGCGATGATTCATAAACATGAAAAAAAGTAGTTAAGACCCAATTGAAGTAATCATAAGCAGGGACCTCATGAATCCATTAACACATGGAAAGATTATGATGTATCATATTGATTCCATGAAACATAACTCTATCAAATAAATGTTTAGTATGAAACAGGCCACAATTCCTTATGCATTTATTTATTCATTCATTTATTCAATGAATATTTAATGAAATCCCATATCTTCCATAATCATCACTTGTCTTACTAGTTTGGTTTTGCCTGATTGTACTCATCCACTCACATTCTCATGTTAAGGGAATTTCCTAAATTCACTTGTCCAAGATAAAGCCAGAAAAAATAACAAAGCAAGGTTCATCATTCAATATTTTTTTTTTCAGTGTGCAGGTATGATTTACAAATTAAAAGTTTTATTTTAAAATATTACCAGGAAATACTGAGACAACCAGGATATCTACTAATAAGGGAAAAGTTAAATATGATATGGTATATTCATCCTACAGAGTATTAATTTTCAATTAAGAAGAATGCAGAAGTTATATTCTCTAACATAAAATGATGTCCCTGGTAAATGTCAAGCATCATAAAAACAAGATGACAATTAAAAGGATGATCGATCTATCATTTTTTAAATACACAGATATAGGATTTTTTTTTATTTTTACTTTTTTTTTTTTTTTGAGATAGGGTCTGACTCTGTCACCCAGGCTGGAATGCAGTAGCACCATCATAGCTCATGTAGCCTCCAACTCCAGGCCTCAAGTAATCCTCCTGCCTCAGCCACCCAAATAAATGGGACTATAGGCTATTTTGTTATTTACTTATTTTATTTTTTTGGTAGAGATAGGGTCTTACTGTATTGCCAAGGCTGGTCTGCAACTCCAGGCCTCAAGTGATCCTCCTGCCTCAGCCTCTCAAAGTGCTGGGATTACAGACATGAGCCACCATGCCTGGCTTTTAGTATATTTGAGTTGTCTGACAAATTGTGAAAAATGGTAATTTATAAAAAGTTGGAGTAAGAGTTTGAAAACAGTGTGTATATGGATGGAGTGGAAGACTTACGTTTTTTCCTTTATACAATTCTGCATTGGAAATTTTTCTGACAAGCATGCAGTTCTTTGGTAATGTGAAATTCATCGATAAAACCCCCCAAAATTAAGTAGTAAAGTTCAGTGATGTGAAAGGCAAACTTATATCATGACCACTTCTGCTTTGCACAGCAGTAACTGAAAAACCACTTAATCAGTCTTTTTCCTAGAGGCTTACGTCTTAACAGAATAATTATGTCTTAATTCATTTTTGAAAGGTACAAGGAAGCTCAGTTAGAATAAAATAAGTCATCAAATCTTGAATACCATATTAAAAAATCCCTAAGATAATTCCCATGTGATGCTTTGGTGAACCCAAAATAGAGACCATTGCATGATTCACACTCACAAAAGAAGCCTAGTCACACAAAGCAGAAAAAAATAAAAAGTACAACAGAAAAAGGACAATAATTAAACTCTGCTCTTCTAGCAGATAAAGAATTACGTTTTTCAATGATCACAGCCATGCTTCAAAGCCTGAGATAAAAGCAGCCATGTGATTCAAGCAATTGATTCTTAATGACACGATTCAAAGGTAGAAGAAAAATTTCAAAAGTGGAAAGAATATGAAACAGCTTCTCTGTGAACTATATTTTAAATGCTTTCGTTCCATTACTTCTTTTTCCCAAGGTCCTTCTATAGGATATTTGAAAAACTGTAATCATTTTTTTTTTTGACACAGCTCTCTCCCTCTTGTCAGAGCCCGAATTTAAAATATCTCTATTTTACAGCCATCGAAGCATTTCTATTTTGTTCTTTCTTAAAAGAACTTTTAATAAAATACCGTTTGCTGATATGAATATATTATATATGTAATGATATACAACGCAGGTTTCAGATATCTATGACCTCAATTTATAGCAAAATTATACATCCCAGCAAGGCTTGATTCCTACCTGGTTTAACTTTGTCACATTTGTGATTATTTGGCCTTAAAAATGACTCCATAAGAATCCTTTCTTTTTGTTAGTATTATTTTTACATATATTATCCAAAAAGCATTGCTGATTAATATTTCCCAAAGAGTATATCTGGAGCTCTCCTTTCATTTTTCAGCTTTTTAATTAGGAAAAAAAAAAAGTTAATGAAGAATCTTTTCGTCTCTTCTTCTTGCTTAATATTTTTAAGGACATGAAAACAACCCAGTAAAACATCTGGAACATTTACTCACTGGGGGTGTGTCAGGGGAGGAGATATTTGAAGTGGATTTTGTTTCTTTTTCCAAAAGTCTGATGGGGCCTGGTAACCAAACTAACTAGAATGATTACATTATCCTCTGCATCCAATCACTAGGCAAGTGCAAAGGGCTGCTAACTCCAGCTACATTCTCCTTGACAGGATGGATAAGTGGGTAACACTCTTTGTTGTCTAACTGAGACCAAATCAAATCATTTCAGAAAATGTTATTCAAAAGCAGAATGAACTTGCAACTTCTTCAGAGGGCCAGCCCACCCTCGCCCATCCCTCATCCTTCCTCTCCATTAGCATACATGGCTGGGGGTAAAAACTGCAAGAGGAAGTGTAGTTCTGTCCCCAAGGTCCCTTGAAGACTCTGGAGAATGATCAGGGTTAGATTCAAACAACAGCACACCCCAGGCCCCCGCCCGCCCTGGCCATTTTTGCCCAAGGATCCTTTGTCAAACATTTAAGATCTTAATCAATCTTCACTCTGACCTCCCAGACCCTAAGGAAGATGGATGAGGAAGTAGGTGACCTTTCACCTGTTCTTCTATTTGTCCTGCCACAGTAGAACCATTGAAAAGACAATTGGGGAGGAACCTGCTGCCAGAGTTCTGAAGACTTGGCCAGTTCTCCTTTATATTCCTTCTTAAGCTCTCTTTACACACTCTTTCTTGTTCTACCCACAAATCACTTTTTTCTCATTCAAAAGAAAGTTCTCTTCCCTACAGAGGAGGGAAAAAATGACACTCTCCAAATATTATTTTCAATATGAAGTGTGAAAATGGATATTGTTCTTTGTTAGAGCAAAGGATAGGGATGCTTCCTATCTTTAGCCTTGACTTCAAAGAGTGGTCAGGAGATGGATTTTCCTTTTACAATTCCAACTCAACACTCCTAAAAGTCAACAGCTATGACCTTGGGAAGACAAAAAATGCTAGTGTTAAGGAGCTCTATGATCTACAAGACGACTTTTAGCAATCTTATATCATCAAGTCCTCATAGCAAGTCTGTAAACTAAGTATAATTGTTACCAATCCATTTTGCAGATGAACAAAACAAAACTCAGGGGGCTTAAGAAACGTGCCAAGGTCATACAGCAAGGGACCAAACTGAGATGCATTTTCTTGTCTCCATATATACCTGGATGCTTCTCTGATACCAGTAATGATGTCAAAAATAGGATCTACTATTGTTATGACTCCTAAGACTTTTAGAGTCTTGAGTAATCTTTAAAAAGTCTCGCTCAAGTTCGGAGTTTGAGAATCCCCTGTCATTCCCGTTTTTCCTTCTTCCCTAAATTCATCAGAAATTCTCACCTGGTAATAATAAAAATAAATAAGCACATAAAGTGCAAGGTTTTGTGCAAGATGTGTCTTGAAAGAGTTAATCATTTTATTGGCAGCAAAAAACAAAAACAAACAAAACAAAACAAAAGCCTGGGTAGAATGCCTGAAAACACTGAAAGTTATCAAAAAAGGCTCAACCTTCCCCTTCCATTAACAGTTTGCTCAGAAATGGATCTGAAACATGCAGCTCTTCCTTCCCTTCCACAAACCACATGATTAACTGGATTCCCAAGATTATTTCCATAAAGTAAACCACTAAAATGTTCAATTGCCTTTACATTCACTTCTCCCACCATCTTTTTCTCTTTTCCTTCTAATTTGGGTTGTAAAAATGTCAAGGCGTTTCACAATTTAGCAATGTATGAGTTACTAGGCTCTGTGACAATTGAAAATCAATGACATTAGATACGCGAGGATGTGCTAATGCTAAAAGAGTGAACATTTTAGCAGGAAATGGAAGCCAATGGTGTTTTATTAAAAAACATATATAAGAATCTTGACAAGGGAAGATATGCAAGGCCTATCTTATAAAAATCAGAAAGGCAGAATAATTTACTCTAAAATGTGATGGCGTGTCATTGCCCTGCTGATTTCGCTGTTCCTGCTATGATCATTGTAATTTAGTTGCCAATAACAATGCACTCGCATATTTTCTAATATTAATACCAGAATATACTTCAGGGTTTCAGTTTAGTAAAGCTTACCGAGTAGTTGCTAAGTCAAGAGAAAACAAAAAAGCAAGACATTAATCTTTATCTAAAACTTTAAATTCTAACTTGTACGTTTTCAAGTTTACAACTTTCTATTTTTTTTTTACTCTAGATCAACAGAAAAGATAGCCAGTCTTTATTCTGTTTTATTTACAATGAAATTAAAGGACATTCATTGCTAACTACTCGCAGAAATAACTGCAGCAAATTGGGAATGATGCTTTGGGAAAGTATAAACTACAAAAGGAGAAACACAGAACTCTATGACACCAAATTACTAAAATTGCAATTTTCTTTAGGTTGTAACTGTTGATTTCCAGTCAATCAAGTGGATTGCCCCATAGTTAATCCCACCCTGTCATTAAGATGGTTGAAATGCCAGACAAATAGTTTGGCAGTCAGTTATTTCAGGATCTTTAATCACCAAATCAGATAAACCATGTGGCAATGCTCAGTAACAGCTCAACAATCACCCCGAGAAAAGATCCTCTGACTGTTCCATAGATGAGATCGGAGTTACACTGTAACTGTTTAGTAGTAGCCATAACAGTATTGGAGGCAGCAGACTATTGATAACCACTAAAAATAAATACCAAACAAGACAAAAACCTGGGATAACTGATTTTTGTAAACCTTAATCCACACATGACATGAACGATTCATATAAATATGGATTACTCATCCGTTACTCAAATACAAAGCTGCTATAAAGTAAAAGACTTTACAAACTCCCCAGTATTTTGACAGGAAGGAGAAATAAGGCAGGAATAAATTGCACACACTAAGCTTTAAGTGAGGAAAAAAAATCACCTTAGTAATATGATAAATAGTAATTAACATGCTAAAAATATTTATCATGTTGATTTCTTCAAAAACTCAATAACCAAAATCAATAGCAAATTGTGACCCAATTTGACCACAGATCAAATAAGACTCTTGCTAGCTCTATTATCACCTCCTAAGAAGAATAAAGGTCTTTTGTCAAGATTAATTTCACTTAGAGACCCTATCAGTGGGTGCTTAGGGAACAGAAGCTACTTGAAACATTGTCACTCCACTTTGTTAGAGACATCTCCACTGGTTCACAAGGCAGGGAAAAAAATGGACTTTCTTCACACAGCCCGATTTTAATCAGTGGGAGGGAAGTGGAACAACGCAATCCTAATTTCATATTTAAATCATTCAGGCACACATACATAAGACAAGAGATATTTACCATCTTTGTCATTTTACCAAGTCTATAGACAGGAAAACTATGGCTCAAAAATGTGTCCGCCCTCTTTAAGTAAGGATCAATCAAGGCCATTTCTTCAGCTTGTTCATTTACATTTCAGAGGGCGCATCAAGCCAGTTCAGATCTAAGTGCCTGTTAGCAAATGTGTTTGGCTTTCTGCTGATTACAGCAGCATCATTTATTTTGTCAGTATTAGAAACGTCTTAGCCTTGCCACCTGGAGCTATGGCACTTACTCATTAGACCCCTCTGTCCCACCACATCCCACAGGGGCTGCTACTTACTGGCTTTACTCCATTTAGTCTCATCTCTGATTTAATTACGTGCACTAAGCCCTAATGAAAAAAGTACAATATGGCTCCTCTTACCTTGGCATTCTCCACTCCGCTCCTCATGCCCAGCATTGCATAGGCAGTTGCCAATGGGTACCAGCCATTCACCATCTGCCCCACAGTACATTTTTGGCACATCCTTCTCTTCTGAGTTGTTGACACAGGAGCCTCGAACTTCCACCAGGGAAGATGTATCAGCCCCTGTGATGGTGTCTGGAAATTGGGCCAGATTGCGAACTGTAAGTGGACACTTTTTATAGAACACGCGAACCGATACTAGGGCAATGCAGGCCCCCACATCCTGAAAAGCCAGGTAAAACCCCTTTTTGCTCAATGGCCCTACATCCCGGATCTCGGTGTTCAACTTCATGATTCTGTCGCCAATGTCCACTTGGGTGAAGCTCTCATCAGCAGCAATGGTGTCAATTTTGGCAAACTGGCTCTCTCTGATGAAACGCTCTTTGTCGTTGTCCGATTCATAGTAGTACAGGTTAAATGTCTCCTTGCATGTCCCCATGACGCCTGGAAGACTATTGCAGTCCCTCAAGGTGAACTTAATCTCAATATACACCCTCTGAGCTCCTTCTCGGGTGATCCAATCAGTTCGTAGCCAGTTATTCTGGCTGGGTTCCATCACGTTGCACACTTGGTAGGTTCGGATTGGTGTATTTTTTTCATCCATAATACTCACTTCCTCCCACTGCAAAGATCCAAAGGAAATGTATCAATTATAAAGTTTCATCATATGGTAATTTTACTCTCATAGGACACTGATTATATTTCTTTCAATAATGCAAAACTACTGAGCATCAATCATCACTAATAAAGCATATTATGGGAGATAAGCACTATTTTATTGAGGAAGTGTTTTTTTTTTTTTAATTGCTTCAATCTTTTGCCTAAAATCCAGAGGCAATGGTGGATTTACTGCTTGTGAGTTCTCAGCAGTTCCTTGTGGTGGTCTAACAACCTCAGATTCACCTATTACAACAGCTACAATTTCAAGTGGCAACAGTTCAAATTTACTCATAAATGAAAAACTAGTATGTGTATTGTTTCAACTACTGAACACAGACCTGCAAATTAAGGGCAGGAAGAGTAGAGCTTGCCAAAGGAAGACAATTATCAGTTAATTAGTGGTGCTCCTGTCAGAACTTTGGTCTCTAATACCTTAAAAAAAAGGCAATTGATTTTTTTTGGCACCATCTCTACTCTTTAAAGAGGAAAAGAAAATCCCACCATTCTGGTTTTGGTAATCCTGGGATGATGGGGAGTAAATTTTATGGTTGTGCTTCTCAAATATGCTATCATTTGTAACAGTAGACAACTTTTCAAGAACATGTATTCAATGAAAAAGTTTGCACGTATTCTTATTTTTAAAACATAGACACATAGCAAAACAAGAACGCATATATGTTTTGCTTCTAACTATTCTGTGGATATGAAAAATAAAATAGTAATTGGTATTTAGGATTGAAGGCCCAAGAAAATTAAAGGACAATGGTAGTGTTTTCTTTGCATTCTATTTCCTATCACAAAGAGTCTTATGGTGGGACAGTCTGAATTCCACAGAATTCACTGTGACTAAAGTAATAAGTTTCTCTCATTATGACTTTTAAAAATAATCCTAAGAGCAGCAGATGATTTTGGGGCTCCTATAGGCAGCCTCTAATTCTTCATTAACAGCTACAGTAATGCATTGATATAGATCTGGTATAAATCAGCTTAAGTATCTAACACATGAATATAATTAGAAGAAAAAAAGATAGTTTTAAAAAATTGGTATTCTATAATGGCTCCACTTATAGCTCCATTCAATCCAATGCAATACATAGAATCATAATGTATCTTTTAACAGGTTTCCCATCTGTGCAATGGAAAACTATTAATGGATGGAAATGTTACTATATGAAGGGCCATAATGCATAAAATTCTGCATCTCTTTCATCTGCTACCATTATAAAAGTTGGAACTGGGAAGGGTAAGTGCCCTGTGGTGATTAGAATTTCTTTTTATCCAGTAAGCAATAAATCACCAGTAATTTACTTATTTTAGGAAATTCATGTAAATCCAAAAATAGATCCTCACCTTCAAAAAAACCTACTCAGCATGCTTCTCCTCTCAGAACAAAGGGAATATGGAAAAACACATTTATCAATGTAAATGAAGGCACATAGGGGTATCTCCACAGGGTTCATACAGGATAATTCAGGTCTAATGTGAACATTTCAGCCTGAACTTAATTGTGTAACCACATTGATCAATTCACTGGGACGATGACAAATCCTCCCTTAGTTTTATATTTTACAGTCAGTGTCAGCAGCTTTTGCTACAGTGTTGCCAACAGGAGCTATCACTCCCCCCATTCCCATGTCCTGTATGGTTGTTCTTACAGTCAGCTGTCTCTTGACTCTTCCATATTTACTTGGTAGTACTGTCAAATCAGGTTTCTTTTTCGTTTCAAAAATAGCAATAATAACAACTAATAAATGTCATTATCAATCTACTGTCCCGAGTTTTCAGCCAAGAGACGTGAAATGTTATAACTACAAGTAGAGATTTCAGAATAATCAAAAGACTCAGTATGTTTTTACCCTCAGCTAGAAAGAACTTTCTAAAGACAATTAATCTACCTCTTGGTGGTAAATACTCAATTCATTCCTTCACTCTAAGTTTGAGAAAGTCCACTTCAATTAGAAAATCTAGAAATCAAATTTTATAATTTGACAGACAATTTCTCAATGGCTACTATGTATTTTGGAATGACTAATTTTTTATAGACAAATAAAATTTCATTTCTAACCTCTTAAAATAATATGTAAAATGTTATATACCTAATATTTAAGGAAAAGAAAAAACTGCCTACATCCAACCCATAAAAAGTTCTGGGTTGTATACAATCAGCTATGCATAGTATTTTTTAATAGACTTCAGGACAACCAAAAGAAGTTTGTGTCTAGAAAAAGTGACCAGGTGCTCTTTCAGCAGGTCTGGAGAGGGGGGAAAATGTCTACAGCATATTACATTGCAATATAAGCCTTCCAGAAATTAGATAGACCACACTATACCCTAAAATGTGTCACTCCTTGCTTTTATATAGGTCACATGTATATTTAATGAAACAAGTCAGGTTCAAAATTGTACTAGATGTATTCTCTCTTTAAACCCAAGAGCCACCAGAACCTAAGAACTTAAGGAAAACCAGGCTCATTAAATTTATTAAGTACTGATACCCTCTATCCTGTGTTTTGCTAGCAGTTCTAATACATTTTCACCTCTCAAGCAATACCGCTGGTGTAGCCTGGGAAAGCCTCGCCTGAATCAGTGACCTTTCCAGGGTATAGGATTAACAATGAGTCTGACTCTCACCAAGATAAAGCTGTACCTTTCTTCACATTCAAAGGATGAGGGCAATTGCCTGCAATCAGTGGTGAATACAGCCTGTCTACACTGCCAGAGGCCTGCCAATCACTCTCCCCCATCCCTTTAAAAAAAAATGGTTTTCAGGGCAGACTAGAATTTTTCAGCAGAGACCAAACCAATGGCAGTCAAGTTCAGGCAGAAAAACAGAAAGGCAGGACAATCTTTGTTTTATTCCAGATGGATTACAAAACCTGCCTTGGAACAAGACAGCCTAAAATTCTTTATTTTCATAACTATTTTCTTGCCTAGTTTTATCTCTGAAACACATCCTCTATAACAGTTTCTATGAATCTTTATTTTTTTAATCCTTTATTATTTATTTAATGGATGGGTACAGAGCACCATGCTGGGTGCTAGCATTATAAGTTTTGCTTAGTGAGACTCCTAACCTTTTATCCCCTTTGATTTTAATCAACTGACTCAGTCATAAACTATGAAGCATGTGAAGGAAGGATGATTTGCTTAATTTTTAAAGAATTCGAGAGTTATTTCAATTTGGCAGGAATTAGTCACATGTTGTACTGATTTCTTTCCAAAGTTGATTCTTTCTGACTTGTTGTTAAGGGTAGTAAGAGAATGTGGCCATTGACCTAGTAATATTCTCTGAATCTTCCCATGGGAGCAGTGCTGGTAAGTGCTGAGAAGAAATGAACAGTGATGTGCTCATACTTTATAATCCAGCCTCCTGGAGCCCCAAAGATCCAGGATTCCAAACACTTAAACTTTTCGCATTTAACACCAACAAACGCACAAGCTTTGAGATTTTCTGCATATAGTACGCCCCTGACACAAGTTCATGTGGCTTTCTCTCAGTGTGCAAAAGAGAACAGCAGCTGATTTAAGCTTGTGATAGCAAGGTAAGGAGCCTCCCCGCTGCTTATTCAGGTACAATTAGAAATGTTTTCTCTCTGGTATCCTTATTTATTAAGTTTTCTCATCTGGAAGCAGAACAATTGCTCTAAAATTAACCCCATCAGGACTTCATGGCCATCACAGTAATAGGTATAAATTCTAATTTGGTCTGCAGATCGTATTTCCTGTGGGTATTTTAGCTTTAAATAGGCATCTAAGTCTATGCCTCCACCAATCTCCTAATTTTGAAACTCCTTTCTGCCCTTTTGGTTTCTAGTTCTTCCATGACAGAGCTATCCAAAGGGAGTATAGGATTTCTCCAACAAAGCGTAATTCACTTCATAGGCCACAGCGGAAATCTGACCCCCTTTCCACAATCAAGGAGAATCAAGCCATTAGGACTCTCAGAAAGTTGCTAATCACTCCTTTTTTACCCTTTGGATCAGAGAGCAACTCAGAACTTACCCCTCCTTCCAGAGGGCTTGCTATCCATCCAAGTTCTCCCTGAACAGATCTGGAATCCAATAAAGTAACTGCAAAGAAACAAAGAAAATAGATTAATTTCCAATTGTAAAAAGCCAATAATACAAAAACCATTTGCCTGAGCATTTCCATATGTGCCGAGGTCGCACATATCCAACTCTGATCAAAACCTAAACTCGGTCTCAGTTATGTAAATAATCATTACTCATTTGATCTTCTCTCCTCTTTAAGTCTGCAGGTTCTTATTTATTTAACTTGCGTAGCATTTAAAATTCCATCCCAGGGCTCAGTTGATTCATTTTCCAAAAAGGATGAATAGAGAATCTCAAGTACAATTCAAAAAAATAAATATATCTATGGAGGGCAGTTACACTCCAGAGCAAAAGTTGCATTCATCTCTGTCTGGTATCTACTAGAATTATTTGTTTTTGCAAGTTTCAATGATCACATAACTAACTCATCATGGTGACAGAGCCACAAGTGAATTCTATCTCCTATCAGAGAGTATCTGAAGGGTCACAAAAAGGCTCCCTCCCTTAACATTTTTTCCCTTTCCACCTCCAAATAAACAGTCTCTAGTTAAATAGAGACTATTTAAAAAATCTGCTGCTTTTTAAAATATCAACGTTTCAGAAAGGAATAATAATGCCAGAGGTGTAGAATTAGAATGCAAATGTACTTAAGTATTCTCTCTTTCCCAGGACTTTTTGAGGACAATCCAGACTCCTCCGCCCTGTGGAAATCACTGGTTTGAATTTTAGGCATGGAGTGCTGCCTAATGGTTTTAGTGTGCTTGTGCTACACCTAAGACTGTGCGTCAAAACTTAGGGGGAAGGGAGAGGGAGCCTACAGAGCTGCCATACCCAACTTAGCCTGGAACTGTGCTAGGTACAGACGACACTGAAAGGGACGCAATGCATTCGAAACCTCTCCACATTGCCTTTCCCACCGAGATCTGCAGGCCTGGGGGTCGAAAGGCCCACCTCAAAGGAACCACTGGGTTATTAATTTGATCAGGGAGGCTGGCTCTTCACTGTGGGGGGAGGGGTGGGAGTGGGAAGCCTCCATCCTTACTCTTGCACACCCCAACTCTCAACTTACCCCCGGACCCTGAGTTTTACCCACCTCCCCTCTCATTTCACCCCCAAGTCAATGGAGCTAAAATTCAGTCCCTTTCCGCTGGTTTTCCTGAAGAGCCTGAATTCCCGGAGTTTGTTAATTATTTTAAAATGTAGAGCCTTCCCCGGGTCGCTCCCGCCTGGAGCCCCCCCGCCGCCCCCACCCATTCTCTCTTCTCGGTCCCTAGAGAAAAGCCAGCTACATCCATTTGGATTTATGTAAGGTGGATTAGGGACACAAAGGGAACAATAAGACCCAATTTACAAAAAAAGGGAGGGAGTAGAAAGGGAGGGTAAAAGGGAGAAAAGGAAACGTGACGGGAATAAAAAGCAACACAATGAATTAATTTTTAAGGGGGAGGTGGGGTCGGGGAGAGGATAGACACCCCCTTCTTTCAACATTAGCCTACAGCTCCTTCAGTGCTTTTTGTCTGGGGCTCCCAAGTTTTGCTTCCAAAAGAAAAAGCAAAAAAGAGGCAAAAATAAAGAAAACAGTCTCTACGTCTGGGGCGAGAGAGGTCTCAGGGGACGTCCTAACAAGTGTGCGAAGCAGCCAGGAGAACGCAGGATCCACGATTCCGCTGAAGGGAATGACCCTAGGGACCGAGGGGCGACTGGGCGGCCGAGATGGCACCAGGAGCTACGTCGGAAGGAGAGGGCGAGACGGAGAGCGCGAGAGAGCGCAGCGCTCCTTTCGTCCCTCCTAAGCAGTGTCTGTAGGCAGGTGTATGAATCTCTCCAAGCCTCCAAGCCTCCGTCTGGAGAGTTCTGGGTACCTGCTGCCCAGCCAAGGCTAAGTTGGTTTTTGGCTCCCTCCTTCGGAACAGGGAAAATGATAGATTACACAAGGATGAATGGACGAATGCCTGGAGAGATGGAGCGATGGATGAATGGATAGATGGATGGATGGATAGATGGATGGATGGATGGATGGACGGACGGATAGATGGATGGATGGATGGACGGACGGATAGATGGATGGATAAATGCATAGATAGATGGATAGACAGATGGATGGGATGGAGGGATGTGGGGAGGGAGTAAGAATCCGAGAGACGGATGCAAGGCTAGATGCACACAGGCCGGAACATGAGCATAAGCTGGAACACGCGCGCACGCATTCAGGACACTCGCTCACGGGCACACAATTATCCGCGTCCGTTTCCACGCTGGCACTCGCGCACCTACATGCACGCATTTGCGCGCTCGCACACACACACACACACACACGCACACATATACAAGCACACACACACATACACGCACACACACGCACACATACACGCCACACACACAGCTAACCTCTGTCTGGGCTCATCAAAAACTAAATGATCATCGCCCCCTCCACACATACGCACATACGGGCACATACAATCCTCCCACACACAGGCACATACAATCCTCCCAGCACGTCTGAAGAGAGGCACAGAAAACTGCGCACCCAGACGAGTCCAGTCAATCCTGCATGTTCCCTCCAAACTAGCCCAGTGTACAATTCTGGGGCGAAAAGCGACAACTCGACTACGTTAAACTTGCCGGTGGGTTCCTCAGGTCTGCAAGGTGATCGGAGGAGCTCGAGGCCCCATAAGCCCGCAATCACACCCCCGGGGCGCGGAGCTTGGCGAGGAGAAAGGTGTCTGACGCTGGGTGCTAGAAATCAGGTCACTGGCCCCCAGAGAGCGGCGCCACGACCGCTGTGCCGCGAAGGCCCCGCAGCCAGGTCCCGGGAAGCGCAGAGCTCGGGAAACTTTGCAGAAACCAGAGCTTGGAAGGCTTTCGCTAAAACACCGGAGCACCAAGCCCTCACTCCGCTCCAGGCTTGCGTTTCCCCTTCGCCCGGGGCTGGTGGGGGGAAGGACTTGGTCCATAGATTTTTTTTTTCTTTTCAATCCTGGTGTTGGCTCCAGTGCATCCCCTTGGGGAGCCTCAAGCGAGCCTCGCAGGCGGATGCAGATAAACTTTGGCCTTTCGTTACAAACTTGGGTAGACCCGCTTGCTTGGGTCACCGCCTCGGGCAAGCCGCCCGGTAGTTCCCCGCCTCCCCTTCGCAGGTCCCCGCTCCCCTTCGCTACCCTCTTCTCTGGAGTCGAGACGCACCGCTCGCGCCGGGGTCCCCTCAACACCAGCCGGCCTCGCGCTCCCGTGGACCATTCGCCCACGGATCGTCCCCTCTCTGACCTCGACAGCAAAAAGGCCCCCCCGACTCCTACCTTCATTTGCGGGGTACACCCTGGAACCGGTGACAGCTTCGCAAATCCCAAAAAGAAACGAAAGGAGGACGAAATAGAAAATCCCAGCCATGGTTCGCTGGTGCCAGCGCTGCTCCTGCCGCTTCTATCCCAGTGGAATAAATGCTTAAGTTAGGAGTGCAGCAGGCTGAAGACATTGCCAAGGGGGAGGGCCCGGCCCGTGACGTGAGCCCGCCAGTCCGAGGCCCACGGCCAATAGCGGCGCAGACGGGGCGGCCGCGGCCCCGCCTCCACCGCGCAGAGCCCGCCTCCAGGTCCTGCCCCCTCTGGGCTCCGCGGGGCGCGCGGTCTCCCGGGGCTAGAAGGGGGCGAGCGCTGCGGGTCCCCCGCCCCCGCCCGCGGAGAAGGCCGGTGGGCTCCTCCAAGTCACCTCAGGGGTCGAGCCCTGGACGGCAAAGGGAGCTTCGAAAGGCTGTGAATTGACTTGGGGGGAGCCGGAGAAAAGGTTGGCAACCTCCCCCCTACACACACGGGAGGTTCGTGACGGAGGAAAAGGCTCTTTTATTGAAATAAAATAAGTGTAAAGTTGACCTGCCCCTCTGCTGTCGCTCCTCTCTGGGGGCCTAGTGTTTGCGTCCTGCGCGGCCGGGCCGGGGCTGCACTCGCAAAGCCACCGCCACCCGCTGCTGCCGTGCCCTGCTGTGTCTTTATGGCGCTCCTCTGTCCGAAACGCTCTTTGCGGGGTGTTTTGTGGCTTGATCTCTCGTTTCTTCCCTGGCTCCGCAACCGGCTGGAGAGCGGGGAGTCACTGGGTCCCCAACGTCCAGTCCGCAGCAGGGCTCAGGCCTTGTCTCCAGAGACTGAACAAACGACTTTCTAGCAGCCAGACAGTCCCCACTGGCCGGGTCGCCTCCTTGCGCGCCCTGTGCGGGCCCAGGACGGGACTCCCGCGGCTCGCAAGACGCCCGCCCGAGACTGCCTCAGCCGCAGGGAACCAACTGTGTGTTTTCCGGGGTACAGGCGTGGGGACTCTCTGGAAGCAGGCCTAGCAATTCCGGGCCGCTGGAGGTAGGGGCGGAGGGCGTAAGTGTGAGTGCGGGGGCCCGCAGCCGCACACACCACTCACATGGGGACTCGGACCTGCCCAGAGCGACTGCCGCAGCCGTGCGCCCCGATCGCTCCCCTCCGCCGGTCGGGACAGCCCTCCCGGCCCCGGAGACCACGGTGAGCGGCAGGACCCGCAGAAACCCGCGCGGATGCCCCTGTCCCGGCCCCGCGGGTGTCACTGACGACCTCTCGGGGCGCTGGCACCATCTTGCCGCGGTCTGTTCCCCGATGCCCAGGCCACGGGCGCAGCCACCTGAGCGCTGCCCAGCGACGGCAGCTCAAGCCGGCGTCCCGGGGACCGGTCCCCAAAGCGACTCGGTGCTCTGATTCTTAGCGACGAAGCCTCCCTGCCCCCTCCCAGGCCACCCCTCCACTGGCTCCCTCGAGGACAGGGCCGGGTTTTCCTCGCGAGCCTGGGTCCCAGTGGCAGGGCGACCGCGGGGATGTGGAAGCGCCTGGGCAGCCCGGGCAGTGGCTCACCGTGAACCAACCGCGCCACCTGCCGACCAGACGCGGGAGTGCGAGCCCCGGAGGAAGGACGCGCGGACAAAGACCGCAACAGACAGCCCAGGCAAAGGGGTGGTACGTGGCGGGGGCAATCTTTTTATCCACCCGCCCTGGTCCCGCGCACGAGGGCCTCTCCTGCGGGGTGGTGGCGGGCGGCAACTAAGAAGTCCCGGGAGCCTGTAGAGCCTCTCGCCAGCTGGATTGCGAAAGAGGGACCCGGAAAACGTTTCAAGGAGAAACTCCTTCCCGTCAATGTTCGAGGGAGGGCTTGCTTGGGGAGCTGCAGGGTGTAGGACGGCGTGGAGGAGAGAGGAGATCGCTAAGTCCCTGGCCGCGGTTTCAGGGCATTGGCCTCCGCAGCAGAGCGCGTTTCCCCCTTGGCCCGAGGGCTGCATTTGGTTTCTTATGCAAACTCAGACCCGGGCTAATAACGTGGGCAACTTTCACTTTCACAGAAGACGAGCGCGCTGGGCGAGTAGCTGTGTGAGTCGGTGGCCCAGGGGGACAGCTCGTGCGGCTCTGGGCGTTTCGGTTTCTAGGTGAAAGACCTGCTCAGGTGTCACCGTGCTAAGAAGTGGATTTCAGTCATTGTAGCTACTGATTTTACATAAGTAAAAAGGGGGGACAGTGTGCACTCAGGGGATATGGATGTGTGTGGGTGTGTATGTATAAATTATTTAAAATAACTGCACTAAGTCCCTTTAAGAAATGCATTTCTAGGTTCTTTCATGTGTCTTTCTGAGTTTTACAGTAAAAGAAGATGAATATCGGTCCCTGTCATTTGGCACACAGATTCAAAAGAGAAAAGAGCAATCGAATTCTTTTTAAAACCATTTTAAACAATAGAAGCTGGTTGCCGCTCTGCAGGAGCTTGAGTTTTGCTTGTATCTGTGGTTGAAATGGGAAACTGTCAGCATTGTTAAAAACAATAAAATTTCTAAAATGTGTACCATTTTATCCCCTAGCATATGCACATTGAATATTAAACAAAGTCTTTCCAGACGCAGTTGCCTGAGAACAAGCCATCATTTGCTAGAGTACATTCCCTGACTTTCCCTTTTTTCTTCCTATTTTTGATTTCAGGCCCCAAAGCAGCCCAATAAACAGCAGAACCAAGAAGCAGGAAATGCTAACTTGGAAAAACTGAACTATAACTTCCTCTGTAGAGCATTTCTGGGCTGTGGATCAGAAATGAGCTGCTGAAAATGCTTCGATCCACTGTGACTACCTAAAGAAAAACCGTTGTAACCTAACAGAAATGATTCTTTCTAAGAATTGGGCAAAAAATTGGTGGACCTGGTCCACCATCAGTGCAGAAAACCCCCAACATTGTCGGAAAATACACTAGAATTTTCAAATGTCTAGAAATATTCGCAATAAATCAGTGGAATCAGAAGAGTAAAATAGAATACCATACTTTCAAAAAGAACTTGAAATCACCTACTTTTAAAATAAAATAGCTCGCCTCTTGAGTAAAACAAGTCCCTCACAGAATTCGGGGTTACTTTGAATGCACTGAGACATGTCAAAATATATCTGCTTATAAGCTTCATGAAAGTAGTAATTACAATAAATAATTCGAAAACATTGGTATACTGTTTTTGGTACAGTGCCTACCACAAAGCCTTGAGCTACGAAGTACATTGTGAATCCTGAGTTGAATTAAGATTGAATTTCAAAGGTATTTCTAATCTGTAAAACACATTTTTAAATGGCACCAAGCATCCCAGGGTTTCCACCTCTAAGTGGAGGGCCAATTTCACCAAAGCAATGAGAAAGCAGCCTTTGTTTGACCTGTGCACAAATGAGCAATGATAAAGAGGGTGTATGGAAGACTAGAGAGAAGGTGAGAATGAGAAGATGAATCCACTCTCCCCTTTTCTAGACTCTATAGCAGATTTCCTAGCTAGTTTACCTGGACTACCTTGGACATCAGTCTTTTTATCAATAAAATGGAGCATGTCCATAATGCTCCAGTGACTCCCTGTCTCTTTCAGAACCTGGGTTTTCAACGCTGACAACCACAGTTGAATATTTTAGCTGGCCTTTTACTAGTTGTATGTCTTTGAGTAAATTATTTAGGCTCTGTGGGATATGGTTTTCTAACCTATAAATCATAGCTAGCTAAAATTATATGATTCTTCTAAATATCGAATGAATTTTGTAGAGCTCACGATATAGTATCTGGCATGTGGTAAACAGCTGTTATTCCTCTCAAATAATATGTAATTAATAACTATTAACATAATTAAAGGAGAAATCATTTATTCGGCTTGAATTATCCCTTATACAAGGAAACCAAGCACTGTGCTTCACCTTTTGTGCTCTGTAAAAAGAAAAAGCTTTATTTTATCAACTCCTGGAGTAGGGAAGGGTCATAATTCTAATTTCTTCCTTTCTTTCATTGTTGATTTATGACGGCTTACATCTAACTCTTATATTCCTAGATGATTCAACTGGATTTGAACCTAGAGATTGTACCTGTCTTCAAATAAATAGTTTCAAAAATAAGTGAAACAAGATGTGAGGAATCAAAAGTCCCACAAGCAGGTGATAACAAATCACCAAAGCTCCACCTAAGGAAATTTCCGCCTTTGTTAGAAAACGCTCCTACCACAAGCTATTATCTTAATATAGTGGCCTGACACAACATTTGGTGGGCTTCCTAAAGCCTCCAGGAAACCCAATTGAAGATTGCAGCCTTTGATGTCAAGGCTTTCATGCTGTTTCTTATGCAAATAAGAAGCCAGACTCTTATGAGCCCTTTACACCAGAGTGGGAGAAATGGCCACATAGCTCAGGTTGTGGTGGATCAGGAAGGTGAGAGAGTAAGACAAAGCCAGAGGCCTTCCAAGCGACAGATGGAAAGGGGCTGACAGGAAGGTTGCAGTTCTTAAGGGGGCAAGACTTTTCCCGAAAAGTTTTTTGTTTGGTGCCGTCTTTGAAGTTAATTCAATTTTATTGAACGTTTTTCAAATGCCTACTATGTATCAAGCACCACATGGTGAAGACATTACAGGTTTCTTCTCAGCCCTGACCGTGCATGATGCCCAATACATGGGGATGTGGGAGCCAGGCAGAAACTGTCAGGAACCTTTGCATGTTCTGGGGCCTGAGAGGGAAGGGGAGAGAGAGCTTTGACACATGCCAAGATGTTCAGTTCAGTCCTGCAACATCTCTGTATTCCTGGAAAGAACATTTTGCAGAGACAATGAGTCTTTCTGGAGGAGAAATTAGAGGAGATAATTTGAATCTGGTTTTGGCTGCATTGGGAAGATGAGTTAAACATCAGAACTATTTTAATTTTTAGGCATGAAAGCCAGGCCCCAAAAGAAGTGTAAAATGTTTTATACTTTCAATACCACAGCTATGAAATAAGGTTCATTCATTCTAACTCAAAATGCTAACATAAAGCTACAAGTCACAGCTATTATATATTTTAGCTATTAAATACTTCAATATTTAATAGCTAGATAAATTCATAGTTATTGAAAGAGTTTTTGGAATTATAGTTGTTTTAGGATGAACAACTAATGATAATATATATGTGAATAACATAAATCTAGGACAATGTTTTTAGCCACTTCTAAGAGAAAAATAACTATCTGGTCAGAGCAGCACCAATTTATAGAAGTACTGCAACAGCCTTCTGAAAAACAGTGTGCAATTAAAATGAAATGTTGTAAGAAAATAATATGACCATGAATATAATTTTATGATTTACTAGATAATGGTAATGTAAGTTTGGAAACCTAATTTTTCCTTCCCTCATCATAGTCTAAAGCATTTGCAGAGCACTTATGTTCCAAACATTTATTTTGTAATTTCAAAAGATCTCTGAATATTCTAAAGATGTCTAAAATGACAGAAAATGTATTTCTTTATGTACAACACAAATCCTTTAAATGCTTGTTTCAATAATGAAATTTTATAAGTGTACTTATAGAGGGAATGTTGTTTTTGAAATTATATTTATATTTTATGTCTTTAACCTAACTATTTGTGCCAGTTAGTAAATAAAAAAAAAATTTCCTTACAAAAGATTATGACTTTTGACCATTTATTCAAATGGACTAAAGAGGAAACTCAGTCAAAACTTCAATAAAATAGGCTTTCCCCTAAATTATATAGTATTTGGCTTCACTGTAAATTAATGAAACCTTCTTAAAATCAATTGAATATAAACTCCCTAAATAAAGAAATACAAAAAGGAGATTCATAAATATGGTTTGGTTAAAGTTGGCATTATTTGGGGACTTTCTAGGAATACTATGTTTAGGAACAATGAAGAATTTATGTAAAATAAGTGTTAACTCGGGAGTCTATAGACAAACATTTGTCATACAACTTTAAAACGTACTAAGCAGCCCTGTTAAACTTAGTGATATGTGGAATCACTTTCTCTTGGACCTTGATTATATCTGCACAAATAAACTGGCTTAATTCAGGCAAACAATGTGTTATTTGAAGTAGGAAGGTAAAAAGAAATTCAGTTAGTAACGGATCATTTGACTCAAACTGACATGTAAAGTATATCAGTTCAACCATTTGTTTTTTCTTTGTATTCAACTCTGTATGTATGTGCACTCTAGGTTTTTCTTTGGCTGGGCAATGAAGGAGTTAAAAATCAGGCTGACAATACAAAGAATGATATTTCTATGCTATTTATTATTTAAATTTATGGCTTTATATAAAACTAGACTTTTAAGAATACCTTTAACATCTCTAGCTGGATTGGAGGCTGGGTTGTCCCAGTTTGGGATAAATCCTTCTCCTATAAAATATTTGTACATTATTAATATTACAGGATTTATTCTCCTGGAATTTAATGCTGCACTTTGACATTTGGGATTAACACATGGGATAACATGTATGTAACCGTTTATGTATGTATCACCTTCATTTCCTATTGCTCTGAATTAAAAAAATTTGAACTAAAATGTGCACAGGTGATTATGAGAGGGACTCCAACACATATTAACTTTAAGAATAAGGTCCCATTGCTACAACTTTAACCTGCCTATTTATATTACATTAGACACCTATCAGAGGTAATTTAACATCGGCAGGAAATTAATCAAGTCTGTTCCATTAAATGGTCAGTTTACTGCTGTTCAGTAAAGCTAGGCCCCATTTCCTCTGTGTGTCTCATTATTTTCTCATCTGAAACTTGTATAGTTTTCACTCGGATTGTTGCAGTTTAAAATACTTTGATAAATGCCTAGTTGTGTCCATACTGTTTAGCAGGTCACACCGGTTAAGTTACTCATTGAACTAAATTTGCAATGCAGAAATCACTGCAAAAGTAAAAATCACAGTGAACTGCAAACGTGATGAGGATATTCAGGATGCTTTGGGTCTTCTCTCTTCTAGCTTTTTCTAGCAATACACTTCTTTTGCCACTTTACAATATGTATTTCTGTGTTATATAGATAGCCATCTATTTATAAACTTGGGTACTTGTTTTAAAAACCTGACTTAAATTAAGAAAAAGATTAGCTGGCTTTAAAGCTCTTATACTTAAATACTTCCCATGGTTAGCTCGAAGGGGAAAGGTCTGTGATTTAGAACCTTACTCTTTCTGTATTCTGATTTAATCTGCTCCGTCCTCTGCTTTTTCCATGTCCACCTACACACAGCTGTCCATTTCCCCGCAACCTTTTTGCTGTCAGTCAAGTGACAGCCTTGGATGGAAGCTTTGTGTGCCACCGCCTCCTGAGGCCCCGCACTACATTTAGATGGAAAAAAGAGGGGGGAGCACAACAGATTCTTCGAAAGCTGGGGGTGGGAGAATACTGGTAGGAGGGTTTTGATGTACAGCTTTTTCAGAAACTGCTTTCTCAAATATACGCAAAAATGCAAACACATACACCAAACCCCCACATCTGCAGCCCAGCACCAATGTAATGTAAAATCACCCTGTGAAGTCAAACATTCCAAGACTTGTTGAGGCAAAGAATAAAGCAAGGGGGTTTGCAGCCCAAGAATAATCCTAGCTTCTCTCCTAGTGTGTGAGTGATCAGATGTGTCTAGCTTTCCCTCTCTTGGATTGACTGACTCTTAGCTGACCTGTAAGTATTAACATCTCTTCCTAAAATTACTTGGAAACATTTGTTTTTGCTAATTGGAGAGGAGCTGGAGGAATGTTCTGCTTATTACTTTGTACAGATTTCACCCTGTATAACGTAATGTCTTAATATTGAAAGGAGGTTGCATCCTATAATATGCAGAAACACTATTAAGACATTTCTATTATATTACTTCCCTGAAAAGTAAGATAGGTCAGTAACATAGATTAGGTTTTGATCTTTAGAAAAAGACCCTGAATTGAGACACAGGCCTTATTTTAATTATTTTGTTTTAATTTAGTGTTATCTGCATTCTGATTATAGAGTCTCTTAAATTTGACTCCATATTCCTCATCAGCTAAAGTTACAGGATCTTTAAACAAAATGTTCCAAGTTTACACTAAAACCACCAGGAACCCTGATATTCTCTAAAAATAAACAGATTAATTTTTACCTTGTTGTTATAAGTGAAATATATTTGTGTCTGTTTTAATTAAGGTGCTTGTCACCCAAAATATTTAATACGTTGTAAGATGACAATGCATTAAAATTTACTCTTTATATTAGCAATACTCAAGTTTTACTTTTCTAGTAGTTTCTATTTCTATTTTTGTCTTATTGGAGATAAGGAGGTATAAAAGTAAAAATTATGAATGATATAAATCTGAATATTACAGTTTATCTTCCTATATAAATTGTCTGTTTTGCTGTCTGTCTAGGAGCAGTGTTCCCTTGTAACAATTGGGTTTCTCATCTAGCCAGGCAAGAGGCAGCAGCAGCAGTTGTTCAGAAGCAAGAGTGTAGCCAATAAACCTGAGCAAATAACTTTATAACCCTGGAGCTTATTTGGGATGTTAACACAGATGCTTGGCAAATCCCTGGAGAATGTTTGGCAAATGTTGGATTCACCAGTGCCTTCAACCTGTTAAGTGCAAAGCTAATAATTACCAAAAAAATAATTTTGTGATTCTTTTTTTTTGAACACAGTTAATCTTCAAAAATAGTTTTTCTTTTTGATATTTAGTATAAAAATAGAAAAAGTCTAAGAAATGTAAAGAAATCTGGGAAATATGTGTATACACACACACAGAGAACTGCAGTGTTGCAAAGATAGTAAAGCTTTTAACTTTAAAATTAAAGTGATATTATTGATTATTCTCATCTTACACAGATTCTTCTTCAAAGATAATTTACCTATTTAATAATTCTATAATATGTTTTGCTCTTCAGAGTCTGATAAAATGCATGCATAATTTAAACTTAATATTACTTAGAGTTCAACTTTTTTGACAGTTGATTAATTTTCAAAATGATGAAATTGGTGAGAACAAATGAAATAGTACTCAGAATTAATATTTTAAAGCTCTGGAAACCCCCAATAAATTACACTTGGTTTTGGATAGACATAGGCTTTTAGTAAATTGTCTCCTTAGTAAGATAATATCAAGAATAATATTGGCCTTTAGAATTCAATTTGGGTTGGTTTGGTGTATTTCAATACAAAATTTACCTGGAAACTATCTGTACAAATATCACACACATGTGCACACAAAGGCACAAACTCACACAATCCCAGAAATACTTCTTCTAAGTCACTGAGATTCATTATTTCCAAAGAATATGCCTTCTAAGTAATACTTCTTCACTTCTTTTTTTTTTTAATTTTTTTTTTATTTCAGCATATTATGGGGGTACAAATATTACGGTTATGTATATTGCCCACGCCCCCCTCCCCCCTCAAGGCAGAGCCTCAAGCATGACCATACCCCATACGTTGCACATCTTACTCATTATGTTTGTATATACCCATCCCATCCTCCCCCCTCCCACCCGCCCAACATCCAACAAATGTTATTCCTACATGTCCACTTAGGTGTTGATCCGTTAATACCAATTTGCTGGTGAGTACATGGCAATATGGAGATACCTTAGAGCGATACAAGTGGATCTACCACTTCTTCACTTCTAACTCAGAAAAAAAGCAATTTATAAGGAAGAGAGGAAAGTATGTTGATTGTAAAGAAAAGAAAAACTCTTAAAAAAAACCAACTCCTGTGTAAAATTAGCTCTTTAAAACTCAAAATAAGTTGTTGATTTTCTTTTCTAAGTCCATATTACTGAATTTCTCTTCAATTCTTTCTTCACCATGGGAAATATACGTTTTCCATGTATGTTCAGTGTATTTAATTAGGGAAATAATAACCATACAAATAAATTTCAGAATGTATACTGTGTGGAGTAGTATTTTCCTATATATATATTCATAAATTATTAGCAGATAACTAAGCCATGAAATAAAATTGAACTAGCTGATGGTGAAAAATTTCTCCAAGCCTTGGAAGATTGACTTCCTTTCTGTGATCACATGGGATTTGCATGGATTCTCTTTATGGGGCCCATTCATTATAGCCATTTGGGGAATAAATGTAAATTTTCACACAATTACTCACTTGCTGCCACACCAGAATGAATGGCCTGTGTTATACCATATTGGACAAATGTGCCTACTTCTATAAACAGAATATCTCATTACATTTCCCATTGTCTCTGCAGTCAACTTCTGGTTTCAGAAGCTTGAAGATTGTCCCCCAAAGCCACAGACATCTAGATGATTATATACCCCCAACAAAGAGAGGAAAGGAATAAAACCCAAAACAAACACAAATAGCTTAGCTCACTGTTAGCAACAGTGCTTAAAAGTTTGATGGTTTCAAATTGGGGATTAAAATGAGGTTTAGAGAAACTAGTGCTTTTAAATTTTTATGCTTATTCTCATTTTTTCCAGGAATCAAAGGTAAATTAGAATTGGCTGACCTTAAAAAATATTGTTGGAATTAAGCATTGTGTAAAAATCTATTTTTTCATGGATATGGTATCATAGAGTCATATATAGATTTAATGTTGGCAGTTTTGACCATTTGAGAGTAACTTTGATTGCCCATGATGATTTGTAACTTTATTGAAATCCAAATTTGACTTAGGTGACTTAAGACTGAAAACAGGGAAAGAAGACATTTGAAGGACCTTAGTTGACCACTCACATTCAACTCATCTCAGCTCTCATGTTCTCTGCTTATCTCACACACAGTAATTCTCTTTACATGTTTTAAATTCTAGGAGGGAAATGTATGCCTAAGTGAAATGTATGCCTTCAGTGTCTTCATCTGTAAGATGGGCTAATAGTGGTTTCTAACTCAGAATTGTTATAGAAGTTGAGTCACTCTATATGCAGCTATAAACAGAGTGCCTGGCAAAACATAATTGTTTGCAGTAAATATTATTGTACCTTAATTTGTTGTTCGGTACGCAAGTGCATAGATACTTGCAGTAAACCATTTTTTAATATTGGACCAATCAACACTCATGTGCACATATGGTAGTAGAATTCAATGGAATTCAAGCAGGTTGTGGGGGAGGATGGGATGGGTAAATTTACTCCTAACGGGTACAATGTACGCTATCTGGGTGATGGACACATGGCTACACTTATAACTTTGAGTCAAACTGTACAAAAGCAATTCATGTAACCAAAATATTTGTACCCCCATAATATTCTGAAATTTAAAAAATTAAAATAAAATTAGACCATACATTTCTATTATTTAATAGAATTGAAAGATATTTTTAAAGAGCCTCACAAGTACTTTTCTACCAAAGAGTACATTTGTCATTGTCATTTTTTCTTGTATTGTAAATTGACAATTGTATATATTTATGTGGTAAAATGCAATGTTATGATTTATGAATACAATGTAGAATCATTAAATCAAGCTAATTAACATATCCCTCACCTCAAAGACTTATTTTTTTGTGGTGAAATCATTTGAAATTTACTCTCTTGGCAATTTTGAAATGTACAATACACTATTCTCAACTATATTAACCATGCTGTGCAATAGTTCTTAGAAAAAAACCCTTATTCCTCCTATCTAACTGAGATTTTGTACCATTTGTCCAACATCTCCTTATTTCTTCCACCACCCCACCCCCACCCCGACCCCAGGCTCTGTAATCACCATTCTAGTCTATGCTTCTATGAGTTTGATTGATTTGGAGTCCACATATAAGTGAGAACATGTAGTATTTATTTTTCTGTCACTGGCTTATTTCACTTAGCATAATGTTCTCCAATTCCAACTATGTTGTCACAAATGATAAAATTTTCTTCTTTTATAAGGCTGAATAGCATTCCTTTGTGTATATACCACATTTTCTTTATCCATTCATCTGTTGATGGACACAGGTTGACTCCCAAACTTGTGATAGTGAATAGTACTGCAATAAACATGGGAATGCATGTATCTCTTTGACGTACTGATTTCAAATCTTTTGGGTAAATACCCAGAAAGGAGTGGGATTGCTGGATCATAAGGAAATTCTAATTTTAGTTTTTGAGGAACCTCCATACAGTTTTCAATAGTGGCCCTACTATTTTACATTCCCACCAACAATGTAGAAGTGTTCCCTTTTCTCCACATTGTCATTAGTCTTAAACTCAGAGATGGAATGCACTGTTAGTCCACAGGGACTCATCTTCCCATGTACTATCTCTGGCAGAGATTAATCTGTTGTTATATTTAGATATTTTGGCTGGGTGCAGTAGATCATGCCTCTGTAATCCCAGTATTTTGGGAGGCCCAGATCGGAAGATGGCTTGAGATCAGCAATTTGAGACCCCCAAATTAAAAAAAAAATTAACCAGCTTTGGTGGCATGTGCCTGTGTTCCCAGCTATTCAGAGGCTGAGAGGCTGAAGCAGGATGATCACTTGAGCTCACGAGTTCAAGGCTGCAGTGTGCTATGATCATGCCACTGTACTCTACCCTGGGCGACAGAGTGAGACCCTGTCTCTAAAAAAATAAAAAGATATTTTGTACATTAGGCTTCATCTGTTTCAGAATGTGTGTGTGTGCACATGTTATCACAAAGTGTGAGCCACACTTTCTTTCTGATACCTGAAATTTACATGGAAACACAGATATCAGCCAAAATTGCTTTCTTCCAAGCACAGATAATGCAATCTTAATGAATGGAAAGTGTATTCTCTTTATAATATAACAAAGCAGAGCATGGAAATCAAACAATTTAGTTCAAGGTAGTACAAAAACTTGTTAAACAATGAAAGGAACATCATAGTTTAAAGCAAGAGCCCTGGACTCTGTATTGTTTGATGTTGGACAAGTAGTTATATCTCTTTAAGCCTTAGCTTCCATTCTAGATCATCTTGATGGTCCTTCTCAACTCTAAAATAACATCATTCTAGTTATGGCAATTTCTGCATTTTTTCCTTGGGGGAGAATAAAGGTTCATATTCACTTACGTCAAAGTAATTATCTACTATTCATAAACAAAGTAAAATCGAACAGATCATATGCAACTTGTTCTTGTATGTAAACCCCTTATTTTCTATAGAAATTCTGTAAGGAGAATAGTTGAATCCCATTTTGCATTTGATGTAAAAAAGGTCTGTTTTCTAAAATTACTTGTTTAAAATTCAAACCTACTAAATAATGTAAAATGCTCAATATATTTAGCTTTTGTTATAAGGTTAACTTTTACTGTGTTTGTGAATGCAAGCTTATGGATTGATAACTCTCACAGTTAGAGGGTCTTCATAAGTAAAACAACCCACTTAGATGTGCATGTTTCAAATAGCAAGGCAATAAGCAAACCAACAGATGGATGCATTTTTAATTAGTCAATCCATTGCTATCTTTTGGTTAGAAAATTCTCTTGCAGGTTGTAACAAAATCTTTCATTGGGTGGAAATATAAGTACAGTCTCAGAATTACAAGTTTCCTAAAAGAATTATATATTTTGGTATCTTAATAACCTATTCAGATTTTGTATAGTAATAAATTAAACTAAATTATTGGTGGAAAAACAAATCAAGCAAAATAATTTGAGGTTATTGTAAACCTCAGAGATGAATAATATTGCCATCAGTATCTAGTTTCTTTTATGTATACCAATTTTAACTGAGTTAAGTAAGTCAGTATGATCCAATTCAAGTCTGTTTTTGCAATATTGTGAGGAAAGAATCTATAATATTGTGCTTCAATTTTTCATTTGCATTATACTGACGAATATCTTTGGGAAAAGATGCTCTTTGTTTTGGAAAAATTGCTATAAAAATGAGAAGATAATAATTATCAAAAGAAGCCAGATGCAAAACTGTGAAAGATTTTTAGAGATTATATTGGATGGTTCCGAATTTGAAATGACTATCTTTTTCTAAAAAGCAAAAAAATAGTCTATCAGATTATCTCTTCATATGCACAGTGCAAAGGCAATGGAGAAATGAAGTAATTATTTCAATAATCCAAGCACTTAAAACTTTCCTCTGAAATATTCAAATGATTGATATGATAATTTTGACTGAATTAGTCAAATTACTCTTTCACAGTTTGCCTTCTCATTATGTGAGTAGATACAATCTAAGTGTGGATGTAACATTTATAAATGCAGAACACTAAACTCATAGCTTACAGTACCTTTCAAGATTCATCCAATTATATATAATCACTTACCTTTTGGCAACACAGGTAGTAACAATTTATCATCCTCTTCTTCAAAAGCATCTATTTAGAACTTTTCCTCTGAGACTCGGTGGCATTGCTGTACAAAATATTTTAATGTATGACCCTAGATCATTGTAACCATGCAACTACTGCCAACTACCGTGGCATACACATATATGAAATATAGGTAACAAAACAAACACTGAGCAAATAATTAAATGAATTATGATTTTCATATTTTATTAGTCCATTTTACAAAATGTGTTCATGTCAAAGTATGATATGCCTCTGCAGAAGGAACAACAAAAAAACCATCAGTCCTAAATTGGAAATTCAATGGAATGTTTCTACAGTAAATGTAAATGCAATTTGTTTAAAATTTTCATTTTATATGACTACATTTTTATAAGTTAGAAATACAGAACAGAGGGGAATAAACAGTTATACAAAGCCTCCAAATGATTTATTAGTAAACCCAGGTGTAGAAACTGAAAGATTCCTCCTGGAATCTAGTTTCATTGTCTTGATGAAAATTGTGTATGTAAAACTAGGTGTACCTTTTGTTTTGAGAAAACGAACAAGGAATACATTCATTGATCATGGCTGGGAAAAGATACTTTAATATTAATATCAAAAGAGAGACGGCAGAAGACCTATATAGTTTTATTTTCCTTCTTTTTCACTGAGATGAAGAAAATGACTTTCAAATTGGAAAAGGAAAGGAAGGAAAAAAAGATTGAAAATTTAAGCAGCCAAAAATCAGGCCCTGTGTTAGAAGCCAGGCTATGGTGGTGACTAAGGCAGAAACAATTTATCCAGGATGAGAGAAAAGAAAGAAGAAAATAGGGAGCAACTTTAAATAACTATAAATCTCCAAGCACAGTCTAACTCTCTTCCAAGAAAATAAAATAACCTACAGGTGCTATTGAGGAATCATGGTTGATAGTCTTTGAGAAATCCTGAGAATGAAACAGATATGAAGAAATTGGTAAATGACAAATGGCATCTTGTTATTAGAAAAATAAAAACGCTGGACCACAGAAACTATAAACCAGTAAAATTAATGATCAGCTCTGGCTAAATGTCCTAACAATTGTAACAGATTGTTAAGCAGGCAGCTTTGGGAACATGTAGAGAAGGAAGAGGTGATTATTAGGCATGGGAACTGTTTCATCAAATTCAATTTATACCCTGGTACAAAGACAATTTCTGGCACATAGTAGGCACACTTGTTAACTGCTATTGTTTTCTGGTGGAATAATAGATCAGATAACACTGTAATGTATCTTGATTTTAGAAAGAGAGTTGACATATCTCCTATCTTAATGGACACAATGGCTCTGTCTAGTTCAACACAGTTATCAGTGATTAAGATGACATCAAAAGCATGTTTATCGTGTCTTTGATGGATACAAAGCTGAGAAGAACAGCTAATTCACTGAGCAAAAACCAGACTTAAAATTATCTTGGTGCACTAGAATAGTGGAATAAATCCTACAAGTGAATTTTTACTGAGATAAACATGAAATCCTGGGTTTAGATTTTTTAAATGTCAATTATATAAGCTCATGATAAAGAAGCTATGACTTTATATCACTATGTAACAAAAAAGATCTGTTAAATTTAGTGGTTGCAAAACTCAACATTTTTCAACAATAGGATAGAAGAGAAGACAAATCAGATGCAGTTTTAGGTTTTAATAAATAAACCACTCCAGTGTCCAGATGAAGAGATGGGATAGTCCTACTGTCCTCTGCTTGGTGTGCAGCCCCACATCTGGAGTTGAGTGTCCACTTCTGGAGTCCACATTTTTACAGGGACATTGACAAATGACAAAAATCTGAGGGAGGGCAACAAGGATGGTTGAGCCTCGAGGCCATGTCTTATGAGAAACTGCGGAAGAGAGTGGGGAATGTTTAACAAAGAGAAGCTTAGCTTAGCAGACTATGACGGTGGTCCTCAAGTGAAGGGAGAGTTGTCATGCGGAAGACGAGCGCCCTCACTCTGTTTTGCTCCGAGGGCAGAACTAAGAGCAGCAGATAGCTTTATAAGAAAGCAGATTTCTTGTCAAAGTAAGGAAAATCCTTCTTAGCATCTGAGTTTTTCTATATCTGCTGTTCTGTTAAGTAGTGGCCCCCAAGCAGGACTTGGTTAATGATCTATGAGCACTGTTGTACAAGGGAATTCCTGTGTTGATGGGAAAATTGAATTCCTTAACCCCTAAGAGTATTTGGGAAATGATGACTAAAATAAGCAAATTGCTAGGCAGTCTAGAAAGAATTAGATGTGGAAGTTCTGCGTAGGATGACAGCTATCGAAAATGTCTATAAGGATTAAGAAGGCAGTACCGATCAGAGGAGAGATTCAGAAGAGGAATCCAATATCTAGGACAGTGTTTGTAAAAATACACTGTGGAACATATATGTAAGCCACATATGTAATTGTAAATGTTCCAGTAGCCACACTTAAAAAGTGAAAAGAACTAGGTGAAATTAACTTTAATAATATATTTTATTTTACCTCAGATATCTGAAATATTACCTTTTTAATGTAGACTTAAAATTAATAAAATTATTAATGAGGTATTTTACATTCTCTTTTTCATATTCAGTCCTTGAGGGCCTTTGTGTATATTACACTTACAGCACATCTCAGTTCAGACTAATCCCATTTTCAGTGCTCAATAACGACATGTGATAAGTGGCTACCACATTGGACAGCACAGACAAGAAGCTCAAGTCCCCAAGCATGGCTAGTTAAAATAAAAGGGGTTATTAGCAAAATCAGGCTGAACTGTACAGGTTACCAAAAAATTCCAGAGACACAGCCAAAATAAAGAGGGTTTCGCTGCGGAATGTTTTCGTACTGGCAGCCACAAGAGTGAGAAGTGCCAGGAATACAGGTGGAGTTTGACCAAATGGAGCAGAGAATCGAATTGAGGCTGAACTGCACCTGCCCCACTCCTGGTTGCTCTGGCAACCAGACTCCCTCCCCATGCTAATGACATTATAATGAGAACATCCACATGCAAATGAATTAAGCTGTAATTACAGGCAGATCCTCACTTGTTCTATTAACTCCACTGAAGAGGATGGTGGGTGAGAGAGGAGTTGGGGAGAGTTGGATACTGCATAGAGGAGATCATGAAAGGAAAGAATTTGAGTTCCAAAATAAAATGGCTATCTGGAGCCTATATACCAAGCAGTAAAGTCACATAGTTACATATTCACAATGTTACATTTGTTTGGCTTTTCCTACTATTACTATCACTCAGAGAGAGAGAGACCACCCAAGGGAAAAAAGGGAAAAGCACAGAGAGACAACATCAACTCTGTAGGAAAAGCACAGGTTTGGGGAGAAATGCTGTCCCCCTTCCTTCCTTCTCCCCCCACCCCATTTAAAAAAAAATGACTTATGATTTGCTCTACCTCCAACCCACCCATGGGGAGCTGCAGTGAACAACATCAAAACTCTGAGAAAAGATAAAAAGTAGACAAAAAGCTTGTCCTTTATTCCTGGTTCCAGTTTGCTCTCAATTGCTTTCTGCAGCGTTCCCCTAGTTGTTCAGAGCCACATTGTAATTAATACTAAACAAGCTGATTATTGAACTTCAGGAACTTCATAATCTTGGCAACATGGATAATGGGAATAGTGAATAGTGTGTATCCTGAGGTCTTACATTTTGTAAGAATTTTCAGGTGGAAAGTTTTGCATCTTGTAGGAATTTTTAGGTTTCCAGAATCTTGCTGGGTCTCTCAGAAAAAAAAAATATATGTATATATATTTATATATAGGTGAATAATATATACATAAGAAAAATATGGTGATGATATGTTCAGAAAATATTCAGATCAAACAATTAGACATGTATTGGAGGGTATATCACTTTGACTACCATACCAATAGACATGATAATATTATTAACACCATATATCAATATATGGCATTCAAATATGAGTTTATAGAAAACATAACATAACACTGTTTTTATTTTGGAAGAACAGTCTAATTACCTAGTGCTTACTATATTCCAGGGACTATTGTAAGTTGCACAGTAGCTCTTTGAGGTAAGCATTATGGTTAGCCCATTTGACAGATGGGGAAATAAAGTAATGTACCCAGGTTAGTAAGTGGCAGAGCTGAGAAGTGAATCCAGTTAGCTTGGCTCCAGAATCCACAGACATGTATTGTAAGATATCAAGGATAGAGCCTTCAAAAAGATAAATCGATCTTTATTAATGGTTGACTAATTGACCATTTCCTATCTAGTAGAACTACTAATAAGTATAGTAAAATTATTTAATATGACTATCACATTTAGAATAAAAAAAATGGAATAATGAATAGGCTGGTTTGGCTGGAATAGAAGGTTCATGTAGAGCATAAGAGGAAGGTGTTGGTAAGGACCCAACTGCCAAGGAATTCTAAAATAGAAGGATTTCAGAAGGATGCCATGAAAGCTTTTGATATGAGGAAAACAGTATTTGAGGAAATTTGATTTAGCAGTAGAGTATAAGTATAGAAGGGAAAAAAAGATGAGCTGTTGAGATAAATTAAACTATAACTTTTTACCCAAGTGTATGCATATAATAATGGTAGTAGTAGGAATGAAGAAAATAATCAATGAACAGAAACTTTCAAGGCAAAAACCCAAGTGAAACTGGATATTGAATGGAGTGGGAGAAATGAGTAAAACGGAAAAGAACAACAATTTAGTATTAAACCCAGGATTTTCTGCCAAAGGTATGAAATGACAGGCAAAAGGAAGTTTCAGTGGCAATTGGATTAGGCCATAATTTCAGCCTGGGCATTAATATTATAACATTTTGGGCCAGATAATTCTTTGTTGCTTCCCTGTGCATTGTAGGGTGCTTAGCAACACCCTTGGCTTCTACCGACTGGATGCTGGTAGCACCACTTCCAAGTGTGACAATGTCTCCAGACAGTGCAAAATGGCCCCAGGTAGAGGGGGTGGGGGAGGGAAAGCAGCAAAACAGCCCTTGATGGAGAGACACTGGTTTAGGGAAATGACTGTGAGTTTAGTAGACTTTGAGATAGTATTGGGACAGGCATGTGAACATATCCAGAAGGACTGGGAAGTGCATAACTGAAATTCCAGAGAGAGAGAGAAAGAGAGAGAGAGGTCAAAGCTGAACATGAAAATTTGAAGATTTTGTATTATCTTGTAAAGGAGCAATAGTGGATCAGGCATCTGAAGTCGGGGTTCAGAACAAAAAAAGCATAGAACCTCTGGAATAAAGGAAACTAAAAAGAAGAAAAACCACCAATGAAGGAGACAGAGGCAGTGTCCTAAGGAAAAGAGAAGGGGACTGTGTAGCATTGGTCTTTCACCAATTGCCTGAGTCAGTTGTTTGGATGTTGAAGCTGGAGTATAGCTGAATTGGAATATCTCAGATAATTTATAAGAAAAGTATATTTTAAGTCTATGGGATCATCCACTTTTTTTAGTTTGTTGGAAATATAATCTTGAGTCCCCCAAAGGAAAGACTTTTCAACAGCTAAAATCTTTCATTATGGAATTTATTTTCCATTTTTATCAATATTTCCATCTGTCTATGCATGTAAAGCTCACTAGAATCAGAGGTGCTTACCAGATACAAAAATTCCAGATTATTGTTAATTTATTATAACTTATTCTAAAATTACACACATTCACTGAAACTTTCAAAACAGCAGATATGCTACTCTTAGTGATCAAGAAAACCTCCCCATTCATCACTGTAGTTGCTTACCGTCAGCAAATTTAATGTAGGCATAAATAATACATCCTTTTTGGCAAACAAACTTTATATAAGATTCAGAAAATCTGAGTATCGAATACAACATGCTGAACTTGGTTTTATTTAATTGATTTTATGGGCCTTTATTTCATGGAATAATACCTTGAGAATTCAGAAATTTTAATTCTAAAGCTTTATTATGTTTTATCTAAACCTTCTTTCATATTCCCTCTTCAGTTGCTCTGTGGAAAAGTACTTCTTGTAAATGATTCACTGAAAAAGATTATTCATTCAATGCATACTATAATAAAATAATTCGTGTAAAGCATTTAATTTGAATGAAATATTTTATATTATTATTGACATTATAAGATCACAATTATACACACGCAGAGCCTTCTTGATGTTCTTTTTCTTTTATCTTTTTGCAAAAGAACATATGCATCCCATATATATTCAAACAGTCAGGCATAGTTTTTAAGTGTCAGGCATTGTGTTAAGTGCTAGAGTTGCTATAAGAACCAAAGCAGCAAAATCTCTGTCCTCCTAAAGGCAAGAGAGGAACAAAAATGCAAATGATCAAATCACATAATGTAATAAATGAGAAAGGTTATTGCTGCTACAGAAATAGGATGTCAGAGAAGGCCATTTGGATAAGGTGTTATTAATATATGCATATATGTTATAGGTTCTCTGGTGTGTCCTTTGTGTTTACATGTATAATGTATAAGTTACATTGCCATGTATCTTTTTATGCTGAATTAAAACAAAACTTTACTCATCTAAGTTAAACTGTTTGTCTCCAATTGCCTAATTAAAAAGGAATAGGTATTTTAAATACCATTTATTTTAACATAATCTCCTGCCTGCATTTTTCTAATTATTTAAATTATAGTTTAATTCTAACATGTAAACTTTGATTAATGGAAACATACATTGAATAAATCCTTACTGTTCTTAGGTTCACATTTTTTGTTTGACTTAGAGTTTAAGAGCCAGGTTGGATACACTATTTTTACTGTGTCTTAAATAACATCAAATTTGTTCTAAATAATCATAATCACTAATAACATACAGTTGACTTTGTTTTTGTTATCTTCCACAACTCACATTGGGTCCACAATTTATAAATTGGAACTAAATATAAACTTTTCACCAGCGTAAGAACTTGTTATTTCTATTAGGATATCTCTACCATTTGTATACATGAGAAATATGAAATGTTTTTATTGTATCCATGCCCCAAAATAAATGTCATTTCAGAGTGCAATACAATATTAAAATTGTAGCAATGTATAAAACTCAAACAGGAGAATATATTTGGTAATGGATACGATGTATGTGCTTAAGATTCACAAAATGCTAGAAGAAACAATAATAGTTAACATCCAAGAATAAGTAATTACTATGGACAAATACAGAGAATATTGGAATAGACAGGAAAACAGTACACTATACCTAGATATTAATAATACAGATTTTCCCAGGTAAACTTGGAAGTGCCTGCTTCAGGATATGGTTGATATTTTTGTAGGGTTCTTTCTAACCACTTCAATTCATTCAGTCAGCAAGAGTTCCAATTATTTTACACTCAATGAAGTTATTGCTTTGGATAAATGTCATTTTTTTGGACATTTTACGGATTTCTAGGGGTTGGTAACCAATGCACCTAGATACACCTGCAAGAGGGCTATTTATTTATATTGTAGTTATAAACAAGTGTGGAACATGAAATGTTGGCACAATTTTTAGGATATTAGCCTGGAGAGAAATCATCTGGAACAAGCATGGGAATTTCAGGCTACTAATATTCTCAATTCAAGTGATAAAATCTAAGTACTTGGCTTCAGATTTTTTGGTATAACCCAAGCCAACAATTTCCAACGTTGGTTTTCTCACTCTGTAAGTCGTCTTCAGTTTTCTTATATGGCCTTTGGAAATATTTTAAAACACAACAAACAAACAAAACTTGCTAAAACAAACCAATCAGTCATGAAGAAACTATTGTGTGTTTAATATTGTATTAAATTCATATTAGGCTCTGTGATGACCAAAGGGAAACTACTACCCACGGTGCCTACACTTGGAGATTGTAAATTGTTGGGAAGATAAAATGAAAACAAATAGTACACAAAGATTAAAGAAAGAGAACATAATTAAACTTTAACTATAAAGTATTCTAATGTTAAATGCATTTGCATCTGTGCGTGTGCATGTGTGTATACATGTCACGCGGTACTTTGAAATCAAACAAACAGCCCTTGGGTATAAGTGGCACGTTGATATTGCACAGTGATGTAAAAACTTAGCTTATATTTCTTTCTTGCTCCTCTTAAGCCAATCAGTCTTCTACTTTTTGAGATACTTACTTAACAGAAAGGCCTGTTAGGAACACTGAAAGGGAATGGATGGCAGCCTTGGCCTCTTCTCTGTGTCCCCGAGCAGCTGCCCGCATGAGAGCTTCCCAGTGGCCATGTACCCTCGCCTGGCTTGCATTGTCCCGACCCTCTTGGAACAGTGTGGTTGTGCTAACCCGATTTATGAGATGCAGCAACATCTGGCGGTGTTGGCATCCTCGTTCGACTCTGATTGTCACTCCGTGTCACCGGATGAATGTGTCCAGGGCGCCTATTGGGTGTGTGATAATAAAGCCTGCATTAGCACATGGCAGGGGTGGGGGCAGGCAGAGGCATTCTTGGGCCTCCCCATGCCGGGCGGCCGAGTGCCCAACAAAGGGGAGGTGGCGGGAGGCACAGAAGTGCTGATGAGGAAGGCCTGACACGCTGCAGGCAGTACGTGACATCTCATGGCTTCTGGCTGTTGTTGGGTGTGATGAATGTCACCGGCATGATGGATGACTTTCAGATCTCTCCCATTATATCATATCTGTAAGAAATTCCCTCTTCCTCAAATGTCTTTTTGTTCCTCCACCCCTGAGCTGCAGATGGCATCTGCCCACGCATTCCCATTGTGTGAAGCCTACAGAGAACATCGCCATTCTTCAGGGATCCTGCTCATGGTTGAATTGCTAGCATTCAATTAAGACTTGAAATTATGGCTTTGGGCAGTTTAACCTTTTCTAACACAGAGTGATGGTAGTTACTTTGGCCATGTAGGAATTTCCTGAGGTGCCACAAATATATTTCATTAAGATCTGAAAGGATAGAATCAGATTAAATAAAGGCAATTGTTATTTTCTTCTACCTGCTTTGGAATTAAATTATTTTTTATTAAGAAAAAAATACTATTTTTGTGAGCAAAGCCATTTGTATTCACACAAAAATTCCTAACAAAATGTGAAGTGATCTCTCAATTGTAAAATATAGCCTGACAATATAATAATTCGTATTAGGTACAGAGGTTAAACATACATAAATTGGTAGTAGGCCAAAGTTATAGCTTCTCCTTCTTTCCCCTCTTTAGCTCAATGATATAGATTTTACATGTCTGATGTATGAAGTAAATGTTTTTACTTAGGAAAAGCTACAATGATGGCTAATGGTTAAAAGAGCAGATTGGTTATACACAGCCTTTCCTCTTCCTTTCTTGTGATTGTCCCAGGCATTATGCTAAAAGTGAACATGAGCTGTAGTTATAGGTAAGCCAGTGAATGGGCCCAGGGATTTTCTTCTAAATTACAGGAAAAAAGCAATATGCCCTTCAGGTACTACCAGGTTCAACACGTGTTCCATGCTATGTGCAGCATGTAGGTGGTTTACACTCCTCAAATGAAACTCCCCAAGGTAATGTTTAAACATTTGTGGGGTGAAGCAACACTAGTTATAGAGGGTAAAAGCCACACAAATCCCTGGAAATCTCCTATTAATTTTAAATAATCAATCTCAGACGCCAGGTTACAGGTAAATTGGGCTTAGAAAGTAGGATCGAGGTACATACCTTGATGGTTATCAATGGAATGTTAGAATTCCCAGGAAGGACACCTTGTGAGCACAGATAAAGAATTAAAGGACTCTTGGGAAAGTCAGTATCAAGAGGAACACTCAGTTAACAGGAGAGATAAGAAAGCAACCAAAAAAGAGAGTTAATAAAAAAAAAAAGACAGGAATTTGGACAAGTACCTGAGTCAGGAGACAAAAGGAGTCATGGATCTAATAGACACAGGCCTCTGGGCCATTGACTCAGAAGGGCTAATGACTTTTGAAGGTTGACTTAGGAAAGTGATGACCCTTATCAACTCTGAGTATGACAAGGGAAAACAATAATATCTAACAGTTATTAAGAGCTTACTATATGCCAGACACTTTTCTAAGTTCTCTGGATGTATCAAACAACCTTTTGAAGGATAGATATACCCAATCAATTAATAGTTTAAAATGGTGCCTCTTCCACTCTCCTACATGTATGCATTCTCTCAGTGCCTTGCTTCCCAAACTGCCACAGCACATGAATCCCTCAGTGCTATTTAAAAATGCAGATTCCTAGGACCCCCTCCCCCACAGAGGTCTTGAGCTATAGAGCCTTTTCTTTTAATGAGCAATTATGCTAACTTTTATTTTCAGAACTTTTAGAAAAATGCTGACTTCAGAAAAAAATAACAGGCTTTGCAGATTTTGGACTTTATAGATCATACTTCCACATTCAGAAGTAAGCAGAGCAAAAGTTTATAATATATATGTATATATTATATATATATTATATATATATATGTTAGGCAGTGTATACTCAATACCTGAATAAGTGATGCATGAATGATTGCATGAAAACCCTGGATTAAAGAAATGTAGCTTAAAGTTACAGGGTAGCTTGACAATAGATAAAAGGAATTTTCAAGTAAAAGTCATGCCTAATCTGTCTTAGAATTCTTAGAAATAAATAACTTGCAGTTAGTACATTGCATATTACTAAATAATTCATGACTTACTGCACAGTGCATTTTGTAGAACTGTGTGGACCAAGGCTGGTCTCTGTGGCCATGATAGTGTCTAATGTGTTTCCTTCACTGAACGATGAAAGATCTGAAAGAGGATATTGCATTCTAATGTGATGCCACATTAAACCACATAGGAAAACTCAACAGCCTCCTTCCCTAGCAATTCCAAATCATGTAGAAGTCTGACTTGAACTAGTAAAAAACTCTATCAGTCAAAATGACTATAAAAAAGGAGTTTTTTTGACATTCCTACTATAGCAAGTCTCTTATTCAAAAAAGATACTTGCACTTTCTGAGAAAATCACCAGTCCACCTTTGTGTTACAGAAGAAAATGGGGTGCAAAGGTGGTTGAAATTACTTCTTTTTTATAAAAGCCACAATTTGTGAAAATAAGATAATTTCCAAAGAAAAAATGCTATCTGTAGTATTACTGGCTTCCAAAAAGTCACCACACAAAGGAAAATGTAGGAGTCTGGGCTGCCGGGCTGCCAAGCCATTTCTGGGCACCAGATCCCTATTCACAATAGCAATGTAAAAGTGAAACGGTGTGGAGAATTACTTCAGCCCAACAGAAGGTCTGGGCTTAAGCCCAGTCATTAAATTATGAGTCCAAAATTCAAGCTGAATATTTATAAAACTTTGAATTTTTCAATTCATAAATTAGAGACACCATAAGCACTGTGAGTTGATTATTCTTAAAGAGAATCTCAACTTTATCTCCTGGTAAAACTTCTCCCATGAAATTAAAGAATAAGTGGAGAAAAAATGGAAGGGACTCTCTATTGTAAATGTTCTCAACTTTGGCACTATTGACATTTTGGGTCGAGTAATCACTTCTTGGGGGTAGGGAGATCTGTCCTGTGCGTTGCGGGGTGTTGAGATGCAGCATTGCTGCTCTCTACCTGCTACGTGACAGCCGCACTCCTCACCCAGGTGTGACAGTCAAAGATGTTTCCAGCAGACAGAAAGGGACTGAGGCGAACAAACAATCAAGTGTCTCCAGACACTGTCACATGCCCCTGGTGAGGGCGGGAGCATCACCTCTGGCTGGGAAATACTCTCTTGCGTGAACATCACTCACAGGAATGTGATCCGATTTTACCAGACCCATTTTACTGGCTTGTCAAGAAAGTGGTCCTAAATGTGCTTGTGATCAATGTTAGTATAACATTGTTCTTTTTGGCGATGGGATGTGTTCATTTTTTTTTTTTTCTTATCCTGACATTTCTAAAACCCTGGAAAATAGAAAGTAGCCTACTCGTAGTAATGTTAACATGAATAGATGAATGGGGGGAAAGACCACTTCCATTAGAAACTACAGGAGCTGAAGGAGGTGGACTCACTTCCTCAATAATCTATGCTTATTCTTCCCACAGACAGTATAAAAATATTGCTACTGGGAGGTGACTTCCCTCCTCTGGACAAATTGGTTTTTCTCACAATAATAAGGCACAAGCCCCTCTGTCTCTCAGGGTTTATTTATAGCATCCTGTGTTTATTTATAACATCGTGCATTCCCCTCTCTCCTAATATTGTCCTTTGCATATTCCACTAGATATCGCAGTGGTTTTCCTCTGTTTTCACACTGCAATGGAAATTGCTGCGGTAAGGAATCCCACGTCCTTGAATAGTGCTTTGTTTCATGCAGGTGACGGCTGAATTTTGCTTTCAGGTGAAGTGAGCCCAGGAAATTAGCTTATTAAACATGTAAAGACCTTGGGTCAAAATAAATGTCAGATAATATGCAGGATCTAGAAAGATATGAAAATATTGCTTTCCATAGTAATAGTAAATATAAGAAGTAGTCTCAAAACAAGTGCAGGTACATTTGTTGGAGATAGTGACATCATAGAAATAGATTGCCCCAAATTTGTATTATTTTTTCAAAAATAGCATTTGCAATTATAATATCTATATTCTAAGGGTGAAAAAAGTATGCATATGTTAATGTAGATATTTAAGTCTAAATACCATTAGGAAATGTATTGCTTAGATTTCCCAAATGATTTTTGCTTTAAAGAACGAAGTTTAGAAAATTTACTTTCAGTGTTAACATCTGATCAGATTTTACCTTGAATCATAAATTTGTCTTCCCCTAGAAGGCTACATGGAAACATTGATTATTAGTTTACTATTTCTACTCTTTCTGCAGGTAAGAGCTTTCATTTCTTGCTCTCACGTGTTGTCTCTCTCTCTGTTTCCTACTTCCTTTCCCGCTTCCCTCTCTCTCCTGTATCCTGCTACTGTTGGGCAGTAGGAGAGAGTTAGGTCCATTGACTTGAAGGAGATGAAAGTTCTGTAAGGTCAGAGATAGAGGCACATTTTAAAAGACTGAATTATTTAAAATTAAGTACATGCAGTGAGACACTATAAAACAACAGTGTCTAAGAATCTCAAGAACTTTCTTTTCAAGAAATTAGCGATCGTTATTTAGTGTAGAACATTACTTAATATTCACTTCAATCAATGTCCCATCTTTAACGATTGCTTCTTGGAGTGGCATCCACCCAGAGCGCCAGTGATAAATATTTAATAAAGGAAACTCCCTCTACCATTTTTTTCTTTTCCCCATATGCATTAAATTAATTACTTCATTTTAACAAGCAAAACTGCTCTCTCAAATGCCACTTCAATATTTCACATTCTTAAAAACTCTCTCTGTACCAGGTTGATTTACAGAGAAACATTTTGAAAGATTAACGTTTGGGGGGGGGATTTTGGCAGGAAAAAAACATAAAAGATACTTAGCCCACAAAATGGAAACGTTCTGATGTGCTTCTCTCCCTCAGATTTGGCAAGCATTACCCCATATTTGGTCATTTCAATGAAACGGCAAAGAAACTTCACTTACTGCAAAGGGGAAAATAAAGACATTTTACTTGCTCTGTGGAGGGCTTGATTTCCCAGAGACTTTTTTCTCCTTTTCTTCTTTTTCTTTTTTGGGTATAATTCTCTGTTCACTGAAGACATTCTGTTCTGGTGAGCTCTGCACTTCTTATTCATGGCAATTACGTTCACATCTTTGATCTTGGATGAGATCTCTTGTGCATATTTTGTTCTATTTATGTCTTTGATCTGGTTTCTTGTGATTTTTTAAGGTTGTGTTTTTATTCAAAAGACGTTCAGCCTACAATATTTAAAAAGGAAAAAAAGGTGACATTTAGTTTATCCATATGACATTGTCTTTTTAAGCATATGGATAAATTAGACTGTCTTTATACTTCTCAGTTCCTTCTCCCAATATACTGATAATTTGTGTTTTTAGCTGTCATAACAGTGGAAAGCTCAACAATCAGATAGATTACAATATGGTCGATCAAATTCAGCTTGACAGTTTTGCAATCTTGTTATTCCATTTATTTTAAAAGAATAAAATTGGTCTTCTAATTATCTGGATATGATATAGCTATAGAATAGTAAGGGAATAAATCCACAGAGCTCCTGCTTATGGATGGCTTAACTAGTCTTATTTATTTCTTATTACCATTCTTATTTAATTTAATATAAATTTATTTTCTTGTTTATGTATAATATATCCTTTCTACTCAGGTTTCAAGAATTCACCTAGCTAGCTTAAAAATGATATGTATTACTAAGGGGAGATTAAAAAATAAGATAACAGCTAGCGGTCGCTGTAGTAATGGCAAAGTGCAATGAATAAGGGGGCTGCATGGGACCTAGGAATGTACATGACAAAAATTGGTCACCATGGCAACATTTGAGCAGCGGGAGACAGGGAGCTGAACTGAGCAACACAGAGCCGCAGTGGCCTGATTGAAAAGAACTGCCTATAATTTAGCTTGACTGACTTCTTATGTAATATGTTTTCAGTACTATGCAAATGACTATAGAAATGTGAGAATCCAAAACAGTCCATAAATCCAGAGTGCAATATCAAAACATACACCTTTCTTCGAGGGTAAGATTAGGACTTCCAATTTGCAGCAAGCCAGAGGGTTCTTTGTTCCTAAAGATCTTAGATGGTGAGTGTTATCACAGGTATTTCTGTATAAAGCCATGTCTCTAAACAAGATTTCCATATTTTAGACACCTATTTATGCAAATACTAACCATCACTTCATAAAAGCAAGTGAAACCAGAATTAGAAGGCAAAGAAAGGTGGTGTAACTATAAGAAATTGTTAAGTTGAACAGTTGGTGAGTCCCATCGTAGAAAATATAATCCAAGACACTTTTCTTTTTAATTCATTTCTAACTGATTGTTTGCTTCTCGAATTATCTGGATCATTGTCCTTGTTTTCTTTTTTAATTTGTTTGTGTTCCATAGAATCAGCGACAGAAGGGAATTCAAACAACTCCATGGTCTGGTAGGCAAAAGCCAAATGGCATTTTGTTTGTTTTATATTTGTATAGTAGGATGAAGGCCTCCACAGGGAACTCGGACCATGTGAATAAATAAAGACAACCAAAATATAACTTATTCCAAGTGTTATAAGAACAATGATACCTCAGTTAATAAATCTTCTCAATATTAAATCTCTTCCTAAGATTCAGTACTGTGGATCATACAAGCACTTGATATATCGTGCAAAGCAGAATTACAATGAATCATGTAGCTTAATGGCAATATCTGTGTTAATCAGTGAATGGTAATAATAAAATTTGATAATAATCACAGAAATGATTATATATATAAAAAATGAGTACTGTGCATATTCCAGGTACTCTGTTGCCTCATTTTTTTCTTCACATCACTACAAGAGAGAAATAATCATTCTCCCCATTTGGCAGATGTGGCTTAGAGAGGTAGAGTAATTTGCCTGAAGTTACAGATAATATATTGCAGAACCCGGATTAGAACCTAGAGCCATCTAGCTCCAAAGTCTCACTTTTCTAAGCATGGGTTTCTTCCTACTCTGTGTTCAGATTACTTCTTATTAAGACCTTCCTTCTCTATGCCTGTTACCAACACATTCCTTTGCCCATATCATCTCTCGTCAATCCATTGCAGCCTTGCCCTTGCAGTGTAGACACTGGAAACTTATTTACTCTAAAACTCACTAACTTATCTCTTACAAATTTGCTAATCGTAGTTTCTCTCCCTTATGATAATGTGTTACTTAGCTTCTCCTTCTATTTTATTCGGCTAAGTTAGATTAGGAAGAAGAATTTGTCTTTGTTTAAATCTTCAGTGCCCTCATTCAACTAGCATACATGTGTGTTGATATCATGAAAGGTTTAGGCAGCAAGAGGGAAGAACTGGCTAGGATTTATTAGAACCCAGAATTTGCTTAGGCTAGAAGAGCTGCCTGGTGCAATGAGTTGGGAAATGTCTCTACTCTTTTGTATCTGGCTTCTGTTGCTCAATATTATGTTTGTGGTATTATTCATCTATGTTATTCTGTATAGCAGTGTTGTTTCTTTATGGTATTTCATTGTACGAACATTCCACAATCTATTCATCTACTCTATTATTCATGGACATTTGTGTGTTTCCAGTTTGGGGTTAGTATAATTAATGCTGTTATAAATATTCTACCCTTCCACGTAACAGTCTTTAACAGGGATAGCATTTTAAAAGTTTTTTTTTTCTGTAATGGAGTAAGGACTTGCATGAGATTTTTACCAGGAAACAAAGTTAGCTATGTTTAGATTACAATTAGGGTCATATCATTTATAAGCCAATGACAATGTTTAGGGGCATTGTATTAGTTTGCTAGAGCTTCTGTAACAAATATCACAGGTAAGTGGCATAAACAACAGACATTTATGTTCTCACAATTTCAGAGGTGTCCGCAGGGTTGGTTTCTTTTGAGGTCTTTCTCCCAGGCTTATGAATGGCTGTCTTCTCCCTGTGTCTTTGCATGGTCCTCCTTCCATGTGCCTCCGAATCCTAATCTCTATTTATAAGGACATCAGACATATTGGATTAGGGCTCACCCTACTGCCCTCGTTTTGACTTCAGTACAGTCACATTATGAGAAACTGTGGATTGTGACTTCAACATATAAAGTTGGGGGATGGGAGGAGGACATTGTTCACCCCATAAGAGGTATAGAGTGCAGATTCGTTGGCTGTAGTGTTGCAAGTATCTACACAAACGAGCCTTAACCAAAGGAGGGAAGAAAAAGTTTTGTGAGAAACTTCAGGCTAGCAGCTTTCAACTGGGTTGTTTATTCTTGACAACTTTGGGAGTTTCCAACAGTTGTGAAGTTTCTCCCTTCCCTGTGAACTCAAAGTGTCAGCGAGTGTTTGTGGGAGGTTATTCTCCTTTCCCCTGTTCCCACTTAATTCATGGAGGCTTATTTTTGCGCATGGTACTCCAATTCCTGGTGCCAGTGTCCATACGGGGATCGTGGAGGCTCGTAGGCCTGCATATGGCAGCTGAGTTTTCTTCTGCCTCCTCTGTACAGGTTGCAGGCTTGGAGCCACTGGTGGGGTTTCCTATGACCAGACAAAGATGATCCAGAGCTTGGGATGAGGGATTCTTATGCTGTCAGTGTAGAAACCAGGGTAGGAACTCTCTGGTGATGAGTGAGCTGCGAGGGCACATGGGGGCACAGGGGCAGCACGGGGAGCAGTGGAAACAGGACAGCCTGTGCCCCCTCCCTCGCCTCACCTCTCCTGCCATCACTGACAAGTTAAGGAGGGTGTTGGGGGCAGTCAAGGAGACAAAGAACTGGGAAAGAAAGACAAGGAAAGAGAATTGTGGGGTCTGCAGTAGCTAGAGAAAAAGAAATTGATGCAGAGCAGGGAAAACTGTGCATTCAGTTTTGGCAATGCAGCTGGGCCTGTGATCCCAGACACACCTAAATGGGCATTTTAGCCCTGTGTTTGCCTTAGAAAACTCACAGAATCCTTTAATTGTTTATACTTTTGTGTTTTCTTTTTTAACCAGGAGCCGTGGTAATGTGGTTATTTTTTTCCGATTGAACGATAAATACATGACATCACAAATAAGAGATGAATTAGTTTAATTACATTTAAATTAATTTGGAAATTATGAGATTAGAAGCTGCTTCTGGAAATTGTGCATCTTATATTTAATTCTGGAAAAGTACGTACTTTAATTTGGTATAAAAAAATTGCAGAATTGGATGAATAAGTTTTTCTGTATTAGGTGCATGCTGGATGTTACAAGAAAACACCATGAAATCACTGGGGTATAAAAGTGTTTGAGTTCTTTCTGTGCACATGCATTCTTCATGTTTGCATCCCTCTGTATACTTACTGCACATATTGCGCAAACAGCTCCGCCTGTGCACCTGGCCACGTTTCTACTAGAGCCGATCCCTACATTCAGTGAGGACATAGCTCTAGACAAATAACTAAGCTCTAGCCTTATTCCTCTTTTGTTTCCTCATTTCTATCAGATCTCTGCACCCAACACTTACTTGGAAAAAAGCATCGTGACAGCTACTGTGAGGTTTTACCTGGTCTGAAGAAATGCTCTTTTGCCCTTCAGCAATTTAGGAACTAAGTGGGGTGACAGTCATTCTAATTCCCAGCCCATATGTCAGGAGAGAGGACTGTCATATGGCTATATAATGATGATCACTCTGTGGAGGTTCTCTGCTCTGTAAGCACAGGGCACCGTGGCACTACATATATTAGATTTGCTGTCTGGAAGATCTGTGCCATCTGGGACCTAGTGGGGACAGGCCAAGAGGACCACCCACAGTTTAGCTCCTGCGATTTTTCAGGCAGCTGGGCAGCAATGCTGTGTGGGCTTAAGGAGTCCATTGTAACGTGGGTCTCAAATGCACATGAAGTTTGGGATGGGAGAAGACTTTAATTAGAGAAGACTTCAGAGGGAAAGTGAGATGGAGCCCATAGCAAAGGAGACACAATAAGGGCAGGGAGGAAGAAGCACATTTCTATAAATGAGTCGTTGCTTGTGCATGTTAACAATGTGCACAATGTGGAGCAAAGAGGAAAAGAAAGAGCAGGTGATGGTGAAAGTGTTTCTTGTTCACATGCTTTAGATGCAGTTCATTCTGGAAATACTTACAGAATGCCTGATCTGTATCAGACACTGACCTATAACCTGGGAACACAACCATGAAGAAAACAAATTTCCTACTTTTGTGGAGTTCATGGGCTAATGGAGAGAGATATAATGCAAGAAAAATTAATGGGTATGGTATGTGTTATTTTAGAAGATGACAAATGCTTTGGAAAAAATACAGCATGTTTAAGAGGATGGAGGGTGATGAGGAAGAATGACATTTGAGCAGAAACATGAAAAAAATGAGGGTGATAAGCCATGGGTATCACTGGGCAGAAGAAGCAGGAAGTGCAAAGGCCCTGAGGTGGCAGCATGGAGAACAGGGAGTGGGGAGGCCAGTGTGCCCAAAGCAGAGATAGGAGAGGGGAGAAGCAGAGAAGAGAAGGTCAGAGAGGAAACAGGAGCCAGACCACGTTGGAATCTTTTGGCCCTAGAGAGGGCTTTGGCTTTCACTGTGAGTCAAGAGAGCAGCCATTGAGGCATTTTGTGAAGTGGAAATCTGCTCATGCATTCAAATATTTTGTGAGCTTGTGTTTCAGACCTGATGTAGTGCCGAGTGCTGAGGATACAGTGACGAATGTGAAAACAGTCTTTGTTCTCAAAGGATTTAGTGGATTGGAGGATTTGGTCCCTGGTATCACTTAATAAAGGGACATGTCAGGCTGGGAGCAGATGTAACAGAGCAAGTATATGGTTGGCAAAAAGGTCTTAAGTGTGAGTGTAACTTGGTCAAATGCTGTGAGTGGCGTTGGTTCCATGACCTAAGGTTCATCCTCATCCACAGTGACCCCCGCCCCAACCTCTGCAGCCCACCCTCTAGAACAAAGCATTCCCCAGGGTGGGTTTCCCACTCTCAGAAGCCTGAAGTGCTGCCAGGTGCACTTGAGGTGCCTATCTCCTGTGATAAAGTCAAATGATTCTGGAGGAGGGGAGTGTGGTGTGGTTTTAATCTTTTCAGTTCCCATACCCATGTGAAAGGAGTTTGAATCTTTTCCTTCAAATATGTTTGGAAGGGGAAAAAAGGAGAAGCTAGGATGACTAAACGATTGAGGTGGGAATGAGGGGACAGGCAGAGACTGAGAAGCATAGGGGTTGGTAATACCAAAGGTACACTCACCCCAAGGGGCAGTGTGGTAGGGCATGGTCTATATGAACAAGTAGGGCTAATCGAATTAACTGAATGCAATGGACACAAATCAGGTAGTGAGAAAAATCTATGAAAGTACGTAGTTGGCAGAGAAATGAATGAATTTAGGCTCTCTTGCAGAAGAGAAAGCGTTATTGACTGGTAATAAACTGAATAAAAAATGTGGACACAGGATCTCCTATTTGTTAACACTGTTTTCTGAATATGTGAGTAAATGAACATCCCAGCACATTTATCTCTTCAGGGATGCTTCCAAGTGTTAATTTTCCTTTAAGTGTTGATTCTCTTTGGAATTCCTTTTTAGACACAACCTGGTATCTTAAATCAGTATTATTTTTCTGGACATTTGACTATTTTTTTATGTGAAAAAAAAGAGCAAGGGTACTTCCATCTTATTTCTACTTTTTTCAAAGGAAGAAAATGACTACATATTTTATGTTTTATACAAGGAGTGGACAAACACTGTAAGGATTCCTAGAGTAAAAATACTTCAGGCTCTGCAGGTTATGTATACTCAGGTCTGCTGTTGTAGTGCAAAAGTAGCCATAGACACAATATGAATGAATGAGTATGGTTGTGTTCCAATAAAACTTTATTTGCAAAAATGGGCAGTGGGCCAGATTTGGCCCTCAAGCCAGAGTTGCCCAATTTCGGCGTTATAGTATCATCTTTAAAATCTGCCTTTGTTGAATACTCTTTTACTTGCAACTATTTTTTTGTTGAGTTGATATAATTCATTTTATTCCTATTCTATATCACACTTTACAACAAAATCTAATGGTTTTAATGGCAGAATTTTTAAATGTTAAAACTTCTCACATTTTTTTCTTTTTTTTCACAAATTTCAATCTTTTGTGGACTTTTAGGATAGATCCAAAGAGAGTTAAGTCTTTTAATTGTCCACTTTCTTTTCCCTGAAGGAAATAAAATCCATTATTTCTTGTGTCATTTTTATGCTATAACAGCTATGTCATCAGTAGCTTTCCATTGCAAATGTAATAAAAAAAAAGTGAAAATTAATTTTCTATTGTTTGAATCAAAGTGTCCCAATGCCTCTATATGGTACTAAAGTAAAACTGTAAAGTTAATGGAATATTATAATCTGCAAGATGCTCTTTTGTTGAAGAAGGAAAATTGGCTCATCTTCCATGGTTTGAAAGGTTTATAGCAACAGGACCCACTAAATCAGCAATTAACAGTAAAACCACCGGATAAAAATGGATCGATTCTATTCTCTTTTACTGAAACAATAGAAATTCCAATCAGAATACTCAAAAGTCCTTTTCTGTCTCATTTTTAATGCTCAGGTAAACAAATGCCCTTGCTTCTAAATCTTGCAGTGGAAAAAGAAATTAGCAGTGTTCAAAAAAAGAGCAACATTTAGTCTTTGCCTGCTCAGGAGCGATTAAAATGTTGACAGCGTCCCAGCATCCCCGAGCTTTGAGCTTGCTGACAGCTGCCATTGCTACTGAGCACAGCCGTACAACCAGGGCAGGCTTTATTGGTAAACTGCTCTGCTGGGCCATAGACGCTCTGCCTCCATTTCACACTGGCATCTGTTGCCATATTTTAAAGCTTTATTCCACTTTATTCCACTTTATTCCAACTTTGACAAAGACAAAGACTCCATACCATATGCATTTGCTCCTCCAACCGCGTGGGTCAGATTTCTAGGACTGTGACCATAAGCTTTCATTCCTGGAAATTAACACTGCATTTTGCCCCTGATTTTTCTGGTAGCAGAATCATTTTCCACTTCTTGTACAATCTAGGTTTAGGGAATGGAAATTACATTGAGTTAGATTTTCCTTTTTGGCAGAAGGGAGAATGAATACTTCTAGCAAGTCTCACCAACTACAACTGGCAGCAGGCATCTTTTAGGCATTTTCAAGCTTGTCCCAATTTGTGGAAACGGCTAGTACCACGTCATTCCCTGATGACAACAGCTTCAAATGTGGCTGTACCAACGCTACCAAGATATCCATTTAAAAAGAGAAGCATGTAAAATCCAGATTTGAAATTCAATAAGGAATTCAAAGAAAAGTCTAGCTTTCAGGCCATCTCCTAGCTAAATGAATAAATGAATAGGCAAACTATTGCATCAAAAAAAAAAAAAAATCTAGAAGGCAACCAAAGGAAGCCTTGCTCACTACTGTCTGAAAATAACCCCGTCTGGAAAGGTATGCTTTTAGACTAAGAAAGCAGAAAAAACTAATTAGACAAGAAGCAACCGTGAACAAACATGTTAGCAGAATCAATAACTGGAACTGATCAGCTATTTCTTTAATTGTGCCAGCTGGGCGTCCGTGATGTGCTTAGCAGAGCATAATTACCAGCCTCGATCCCATAGCAAAGACTGTTTTTTTTCTTTCTTTCACATAAATAGCTGGGCATATGCCATTTAATACCAATAATAATAATATTTAATGTTTTTAAAAACTGAAAATTAGTGGGAAATGAGACATCTCATGTAAGAGGATGTTTTATGAATAATTATAAGGAGGTCAAGGAAGTATGCCAGTTGTGCTAATAAGAATGTGAGCTATCAAAGATATGTAACTAATTTCTTAATTTAAAGGCCATTATGTGCTCCATGTGCAAGGCTGCATTATTAAAAGTAGGGACAATTTGCTTTGCTACTTTAGCATGGGTTCTGTAGTTTGTTCTCATTTGTAGGGCTATGATTGATTTGGGCCCAAAGCGTTGCGCCTACTACAACTTGAAGGACCATGCAATGCAGTTGTCTGGTACCATTAGGAGGAATTAAGACGGACTTCGAGTTGTGTAAGTAAAAGGAATAGAGAAAAGAAAAGTTTCACTAGTTAATTCAAAGGAAAAAAAAATCCTAGCCCGATTGATTTGTACACTTTTTTCCCTCGAGTGACAGCAAAACAAAGGTTTGTAAGCATGTAATAGACTGGAAAGACCAGTGTTTAAAAGTCCAAGTTTAGCTGTGTGTAACCAAAGAAAGCTTATCGTTTCTGACATATTGCTGTGGGAAACTGGCCTCTTTAGGGCAGTTGTCACCTGGAAAAGTGACATGTTAAAGGAAATATGTACATAGGGAGTGAAGGGCAAACTAGAAAATATTGGAAGATTCTGATAAAAGTGGGGATTTACTGATGCTTATTCAGAACTTACCTAAGGTGTATTTTTCTAGAAAAATAATATTTCTTTAATTTGTTTGGAACAGAATGAAAGAACCCATGATAATAAACACTTTGGCACATTTGCTCCCGGATATAAAGAGCATATGAGGTGGTGAGGAGGAGTAAACTAAATTTTCAAGTGACTAAGTGTCCTAGGTGTATTTTTATTTTTTATTTTTCTGAGTTCCATTGTTCCACATTAAATTAGAAAGAGGATTGCTTTTCTCAGCAGGCATAACTCACTAGACCTGGAAAAACTATAGCTACTTTGGGGGTGCCAATGCCTGAGTTCTACCAGCCCTAGAGCACAGATCCTGTTTCTTCTGCGATGTGCAGGAAGGAGAATCCGTACACCATATCTCCTTTCATTACCAACAGTTTAATTCAACTTGGTTGACTTGGGTTCAGTTCAGTTCAATTTGCCAAATCTATGTTGTGCCATTACTGTACATCAACCTGTTCTAAGGCACTTGTCCTCAAGGACGTCCATCACCTTCCAGTCCCAGAGGGAATTAAGTGTTCTCTTTTGGGGGGGGGTCTCTCTATAAACGCAGTTAAACCAAGCTGTTCCTACTTGGCACCAAGGGAGAAATAAGTTGCCATTTCTAAGTGCTTTCTACCTTGGGGTTGTCAGCTAGTCTGGCTTGAATGAGAATGAGCAGAGAGCCCATTTCTCTCATTAGTAATTTTTTATAACTTTGGATAGATTATTTTGACCTCTCTAGAGGCTTATGAGTCTCATCTGTAAGATGGGGAATACAATATTTATTTGTCTCATAATATTTCTCTTTTGGGGGAAAATTTTTAGAACCACAGAATAGTACTATAAATAATACAACAAACACCTAGGCTCTCAATATCTAGAATCCTCAGAAGTTTACATTTTATAATATTTGCTTCTAATTGTTTTGGTTAACATTTTTTTAAAAAAATTAATGTATCATGTGTATGAACACTAGCTAGAAAATGAGAAAACAGGTATCCTTTATATATTAGGCCTTTCAGGTTGACAGGGACATCTCAAGTTACCAGATGCTGAGACTTTATCCCATAACACAGGAAGTGGGGATTTTAACCGTTATATAAGCCTGCTGTGTCTCCAGGTTCAGGTCTCTTCATGGAGAAATGGTCTATGTAATCAAAGTATGCAGATGTTGCATAGTTAATTTCATCAGTCTATATGGTGAAGAATAGAAAGAAGTCACAGGTTCAGAGGAGAATATAAACGTGTATGCCATACACTACAGAATTTTGGAAAAGAAAAGCTTGTATCCAGTATTATTTTGGGGGAAGAGCAACTAAAGTTCAGATTTCACCTTCTCAGTGATGAAACATTATTTAATACTTTAGTAACCCATGCCCTCCTCTTCTGCTTTTCCTCTTGTCCCCTTGGAACCAATCACTTTTTAGCATACTATTTAATTTATTATTTATTGTGCATATTGTCTTTTGTCTGTGTCTGCCTATAGCATGTAATCCCCATTGGCTATTACCTATTCTCATAAATTCACTAGAGTGTATGAACAAAGAATGAACTGATTTTAATATTAAGAAAGCCCCTTCAGAAAATATTTACTAAATACTGGCAAATATCACCAGAGCATGGCATGTGTACTAGATAGAATATGATTTCCCCTCTTTCTCCCTGTATACAGTACATTAAAAGGTAAAATTTAACATATCGACAAAATGGCTAACTATAAATCTTTTTTCCCATTTTTCATTGTGGTAAAATACACATAACATAACATTTACCATCTTAACCATTTTTAAATGTACAGTTTAGTGGTATTGAGTACATTAGTATTGTTGTGAAACCATCACCACCATCCGTCTCTAGATCTCTTTTCATTTTGAAAAGCTAAAACTCTATACTCACGAAGCAATCACTCCCCATGCCCTCCTCTCATCAGCCCCTGGAAACCACCATTCTACTTTCCGTCTCTGTGATTCTTACTCTTCTGAATGCCTCATATAAGTGGAATCATACAGTATTTGTTTCTTCATGGCTGGCTTATTTCACTTAGCAAAATATCATCAATTTTCATACTATTGTAGCAAGTGTCAGAATTTCCTTCCTTTTAAGACTGAAAAATATTCCATTTTATGTATATATCTATTTTACTTATTCACTCATCCACAGTGGATGCTTGGGTTGCTTCCACATTTTAGCTGTTGTAAATAATACTGTCCTGAAGACATGGGGATACAAATACCTCTGTGAGATTCCGCTTTCAATTCTTTGGGGTATCTATGCAGAAATAGAATTGGTTGGTCATATAGTAATTCTATTTTTTAATTTATTGAGGAACTGGAATATTGTTTTTCATAGCAGCTGTACCATTTTACATTGCTACCGACAGCGCATAAGGGTTCCAATTTCTTCACACATTTGGCAACATTTTTTTATTTTCTGCTTTCAAATTTTTTGAAAAAATTAGATGGTAGCCATCCTAATTGGTATGAAGTGGTATCTAATAGTTTTGATTTGCATTTCTCTAATGATTAGTTATGTTGAGCATCTTTTCATGTGCTTATTGGCCATTTGTACATCTTCTTTGGAGAAATGTCTATTCAAGTACTTTGCCCATTTTTGAATCAGATTGTTTGTTTTGTTGTTATTGTTGAGTTTTATGGGTTTGGATATTAATTCCTTATCAGATATATGATTTGGAAATATTTTCTCTCATTTTGCAGGTTGCTTTATTCTTTTGTTGATAGTGTCTTTTGATGCACAAAATATTTTAATTTTCACAAAGTCTGATTTGTCTATTTTTTCTTCTGTTGCCTGAGCCTTTTTTTTTTTTTTTTTTTT